>MU225694.1:442277-466906 GCA_018584345.1 Thuja plicata
CTACTTTGGAGAAGTAAATGTAATGCAAAGATGGGATGATCCGTTGGATCTGACCTAACCTAAGATCTACGATCTTGTTTAAGTGGCAAAAGATTTATCTGACCTAGACAGAGAGGTATATGATAACCTCAGGGGTTATTCATTGAGAGTGGATGAATGTATGTGAATGAAAAAAGGTTTTCATAGTTGATTTACTATTTGGCATGATCTAGAAAAGAAGGAAAATGGCAGAAGCAAAGCATTGCATGTGTGATTGCTTGACAAATTCCAAGCATATCAAAAGGTTGAAATGATAATGCAGGCTATCTAGTAAGTTAACATTAGAGCTGTAATTGGATATGAATTGCAAAGTAAGTTGTATGTACCAGATCACAACTGTTGAATACTTTCTTACCATTGTATCAGTTAAATCCTTTAACAAGGTTGACTTAACAGTCATTTGTATAAATCCTTTAACAAGGTGACATTCAGATTGGAATGTTCTAAGTCCTCTAACAAGGCCACTCCTGACAGGGTGATTAAATCCTTTAACCAGGTCACACCTAGCAGTGTGTTATTGTAACCTTTCACAGGGTTGGCTCCTCACAGGGTTGGCTTCTCACAGGGCATCACTTCGGAAGAGTGAATATTTGGTAGTATGTTACTGGTGGTTTTTCCCATATTGGGTTTCGACATTAAATACTTATGTCAACTTGTGTGAATGCTTATGGTTTACTTTACTATTATGTTACTACAAGATAATTTTAATTAACAGTAAACTGCATGATTAAAGTTGTTGATTTATGCTACTGCTGCCGAGTAGATATGAAGGACAGAAATTTTTATTTTCTACATATATATCTGAGGATAACTGATTCACCCCGCCCCTCTCATTTATTCTAAATTCATTCTAACACTATATTCTCAGGGACCTCGTCCATCCCGGTGTCAACTGTTTCTATATTTTCATTAACCAGGGCCTCTTGATCAACCTGTGGTTGCTGTTCTTGGGCCTCATTGGCCTTATCTGTTGGAATATTATCCTCCACCAAAACATCCTCTAGAGGTGGGTGAGGCCTCTGACCAAAATTTAACAAGGCGGCCACCGTTACTACCTCACTGAATGTGCTCTGAGGCACTTGATCCCCTAGAGTAACCAAAGGCATTTAGAGCGTGATGGTCAGGGGTATGGTTGATCCTATGGGTCTGGGTTCCCCGGCCATTAGTTGCTCATCTACATGTTGCCTTAGTGTATCTTCGATCTCCTAGATTGATATCTTCTCCTGCTCATCCCCTATTTGTACTTCTTCCTGAGCCTCTTGCTCTCATGTATCTCTCTCTCGGGACTTTCTTTTCTATGGGGACCTCCTCCTTGTCCTGAGAAGAAATCTCTTCCACCACATGATCTATACCCTATTGGAGTCCCATGAGTTCTTCCACTGAGAAAGTGTCATCAAAATATTCATGCGGGGGCGAGGATTTTGAAATATCTTCCAGTTTAGGAGAATCTAAACTGACATCCACTGGGGGAATCTCCGACATATCAAGACTGGCAACTGTGCTTGGTGTTGGGGTCACCCTTTTCTTTTTCTTTCTTACCAGTGGAGCCCCGGTGTCTATAATACTAGTAGACTCCACCTCAGCAAAAGTCTGTCTGTTCATCATGGCCACCAATGATGGGGATCCTGTCGGGCGAGCAGATGCCATTGGAGTTACAAGGAGGCCGGAAGATACCTACATACATATTTGCTGGGTGGCCAACTTTTCTACCTCCATTTTTTGATGTAACTATGCCATTATAAGGGTGGGGACTTATGGAGGTGCTTTGAGAATCGGGACACCCTCCTTCTCCTTCCCTTTACTTGTACTTGGTTCAGCGGCCGCAGCAGATGAAGAAGGCCTGATACTAGCTGAAGAGGGAGTAGCCCGCCTGATCATTGGCTTCTTTCAGGTGCTCTTTGGACATGCCCGGGTGAAATACTGGTGGCTTTCCTCTATAATGGGGTGACATACCCCCTTAATTGTTAGGTCCTTAGGGGTGGCCCAATCCACCAGAGGAAGATCTAGCTTGTCTAGCCCTTGTTCTTTATATTCTAAATTTTCCAGCGGCCCGTCATCTTTAAAGCCCTTCAGGAAAGTTCGAAGGTCGAGTGCTTTCATGAGCCCTTTGCTCATCCTGGAATGTTGTCAGGCTCAGAGATTGAAACTATCCTGGCAGTCTGCCCAAAATTCCTCAATATCTACTTCGTGGGATGGGGATGCCCGGGGAAGTGTTGTGGCAATCTTGCCGAGGGGATCGTAATTTTTTTGGGCGTGGTGGAATTCCACCAGCCCTAGGATTTAAAATTCATTATCTGCCTCCCAGGCTGTGGTGAGGCTATATGTATAATTCTTGCATGAGAAAGGGAAAAGAACGTTGATGACCTTCTTCAGTGTAAAGAAGGCGTGTAGATCCATCATCTACTGGCAGAATTCTAAAAGAATAATCATGTCCCCGCAATACCAGGGTAGAAGATAGGGCTTCCTGTTGAAGCCTATCACCCGAATATAAGTGTGATGTTGGAACTGGATGAAATAGTGGTTGTAGGAGCTTACCAGGGTCATCACCACTTTTGACAGTCTATACCCATAATCTTGAGTAAGTGTTAGAATTTTGTTGTAAACAAAAGCATTGTTCACCAGACAAAAATTTGGGAAACTGAGTTCCCATTGCACTTTGGGATAATGGTCCCATGGTGCCATTTGGCTCTGCCCATTTCCAAGCTCTCCAACTATTCCCAAACCTAGAAAAGCCAGCCTTTATTGTGTGAGCGCCCATAGCACGTATGATGTCATTTAAAATTTGGAATTCTTGGCACCGCTCTTCAACTGTTTGTCTACGTGATTAAATATGAGGGCCGCCCAGTTGAAAGTATGATTGCGAGTGGTGAAGCAGTACAGAAAGTAGTACATCCATGCCAAGAAATCCAACGCATGGGGTAATCCAAAAACCCTGCATAAAAATACAATGCCCGCTTGGATGGGCTCTTTGAATTCCCCGCGGGGATTTCCAACTTCATCCTCCTATAATCCCTCTTTGGGATTTTTTATCCAGTGGTCATTGATATGTTGCCAGGAAATCACCTCAGCACCTTTGAACTCCTGCAATGTCTTGATTTGATTCTAGATAATGGATCCATTGAATTTGGGGATCCCCAGCCCCGAGGTGAAATTTTACACGTCCAAGGTGATGATTGTTGCTTGGTATTGTCTGCGTTGGTGCATTGTATAGTGTTGCCAATTTGAGTATTAACTTTGGTGATTGCACCAAATAGGGGAAGTTTTCCTCCTTGATGATACCAGAGGTGGTGATCTAAGTTGCTAGGTTATCTCTAGTGGCCCTTAGTTTATAGATGGCTTGAATAAAGCCTTGCATTTATGCCCAAGGTCTGGGCCCTGTGTCTGTTATCTCTTAAACTCTAGACTCTATTTTTGACCCCACAACGACATCATCCTTGGGATATTTAGAGGTCAAGGGAAGCTTTTCTAATAACCTCTCGGCCTTAGTCTTGGTGGCCGCTCAGGCAGAAGTGGTAGGCAACTCCGGGTTGGAAGGAGGGGTGATCACTTCAGACATTTTCAATCAACTTATCTGCAATCTGCAATACCGCATAACCGTTAGAATGCGATATATATAAAAGAATATTAGAATTCTAGGGAAATCGTCACCACCCTACATTTGTTCAACAAGTGTTAGCGTACATCAAAAGTCCCAGGATAATTGTAATAAACATAAAAAAACTCTGGGGAAATCAAACCAAATGACAAGGGGGAAACACGGGACAAGGAATTACTTGGGGCTCAGATCTTGGATAATCTAGCTATTGCCATGCCGATGTGACCAGTAAGAAACCATACAGTTGACATGGGTTGGCATGTGCTTAGGTGGCGGGCGACATAAAGGCATTAATGGTGACAAGTGGGCTAACATGGGGTAAAATAAATGCCAGATGGAACACAGTTTGAATGCCCGCTCGTGGGAAATTAATCTTTCCATTAAGGTGATGAGATGGAGGAGAGAGAAATTTTCCATGGCTCGAACCAGTGAGGTGCCGAGTTCGAACTGTGGTGACTCCGTCTCAATGAGTTCGGTCTCATGGGTAAAAATGTAACGATGGAGCGCGAGGAACTCGTGAGCTTAGAAGGATATACAAGGTATATACACATAAACATAGAGAGCTGAAACATATATACACATGATATATAGAAAATACACAACATTTATAGATTATAAAACTATGCACACATATATACGAGCTAAACTAAGGCAGCACACACCAAAACACTAGTCTACAGCTGTGCAAAAGGTGGACAACCTCCTCGTACGACCAATCCACCAACGGGAGGTGAACCAGAAACATAACACAAAAGGAAACATGCGAACAAAACACAGACCAAAGAGCAAAGGGAAACAAACACAAAACTCAAAAACAACAGGGAAACTAGAAGACCTACCTAGAAATCTGAAGAAGGGCAAGGAAAGAGCACACTAGGAGCACTCCCATAATAGGTTCTACCTTCAAACAACCATGAACAAACACCTCAAAGCAACTTGTAACAACCCACTAAGCACAGAGTAATCACATTTTAATCGTCGTTTAATTGCCTAAGGATCGCTCTGAGTGTACAAGTGTTTTAATCATGGTAATTGTAAAAGTGGCATGTAATTTCTATTTATACCCAAGGTAAAAGCAAGTTACCTCTCTTTTCTTGCAAACTTTGGAACAGGCAAACCTCTGGACTCCAGGCCCAGGGATTCCATGCCACCATGCCTTCTTACGAGGAGAAGACATTGCGGCGGAGAATCTCAGAGTCTGGGGTCCGGCTCCAAAGAACAACCAACTCCGAGATTGGGTCCCAAAGACACGAAAGACAAAATGCAAAAATAAAACAAACCTCCCCCGGGAGGGAAAACCCGAGGAAGAAAGCAAAGAGAACAAAGACAAAGAAAACAAGGCAAGAGCCAAAAGTGAAAAGAGGGGACCCAACATTTTGCACACAAAATGTAGGGACGGGTATGCAGGGCATAACAAATGGCAACTATCTAGGATGAATGCCTTAGCGCATTTGAGAATCGCAGAATCTCTGGTTAGCAAAACTGAAACAAATCGTTACTTGGAGCATCTTGTTTGTAAGGTGCAAAGCTTCTGAGAAAATTCAGCTCATACATGATTCAATCGTTGGTCTTTTGTCAGCTATGAAGTGTGTGCTTTGAAAGAAAATCAAGCCGATGACCTCTAGGAGAAGAAGAGAAGAGGCACTAAATATATCAATCCAAAGTTTTCAAATTTTCTTGTTTCTCCTGGATACCAGAGTTTTCATCCCATCTTTCCTTTCCTTTTCACTTTATTATTTTCTGGATGAGAGGATGGTACTTCTTTCACCATCGAGCTCAAGCTTAGCTCAATTTAATGGTGATACTTCTTTCACCATTGAGCTCAAGCTTAGCTCAATTTAATGGTGGTACTTCTTTCACCCTTTCATCCATCTTAATTTGCTACATGGGGAAGAAAAAATCTGAACCCAGAAAGAATTTTAAAAGTTCAGACTTGGAACAATAAACCAGTGCGACCGATCTACTCTTGGTATGTCTGATTACTTGTTCATTTTGGTTTCAGTTTAACTGATTTCCAGACTTTCAGGGATAAATCTGATGAAGATTGCTCACAGCTTGTTACCAAACTTACAAAATAACTCCGAAGACCAGACCAATTCCACCATGCTAACAATAGATTCTAAGTTCACCATAATACGAAAGGTATCATCCCAAAGACTAGATGGTATGCGAAGCATACCGACCTACAAAAAGGGGGAGTAAAATATTGAGAACCCAGAAAGAAAACAAGGAAGGAAAAGAACAAAAAACCAGGGCTGTCCCAGAGGATAGCTGACAACAATTTACAAGGCACCCTAAACAAGGTACCGAGAAAGAAATATTTACAAGCAAGAAGATTTACATATAATACAACTCTGGACAAACCTGCCTCATTCAAAATAATGTTTGAGAAACTGTCCATTGATGGGAAATGGGACAGGTTCTCCAGTCATGATATTGAGGTGATAGGAATTTTCCCCACAGATCTTCGAGATCAAATACGGTCTGAGCCAGAGCCATTGGAATTTAGTGCGCTTTCCTTTCTTTTCCCGGGCTTTATCCCACAAGAGAACCAAGTCCAAAATTTGAAAGGCCTTATACTGGGCTCTTCGGTCAAACCATCATTTCCTACTGATTGGTGATGCGCAAAATGTTTGAGTGTAGTGTCTCTTTGTTCCTCCATATGCACCTGATTTAGGAGCCGAACCTCCACAATATTGTCCCGGTTGCTGAATTCCTGCATAAACTGTAAAACCAGGATCTGTAAGTTGATGGGGAACACTGGGTTCTGGCCGTAAACTAGATGGAATGGGGATATCCCCAGGGCAGCCTTAATGCAAATATGATCTTCCCAGAGAGTGAATCTCAACTTTTGGTGCCAGTCCCAGGGATTCTGTTCTAAAAGGTGTTTGATCACTTCAAGAAAATTTTTGTTGGTTGATTCGACAACACCATTCCCTTGGGGGTAATAGTTACTGGAAAACTTCAGAGCGAGCTTTCGATCATAGGTCCATTCAAGTAATTGTGTCGAAGAAAATGCCGGACCATTGTCACACACTATAGTGAAGGGCATTCCAAATCTTGTGATGATGTTTTCTTCCAAGAATTTTATAACTACATCTACTGTATTATTTTTGCAAGGTATCACTTCAGACCACCAGGTGCAGTAATTGGTAGTAGTTAGGATGTACCGGTGGTTGGCAGACGTGTTGGGGTTGATTTCCCTGATGAAGTTAAATTCCTATTGGGCAAAGGGTCTAGCTTCAAAAACTGGCTACAAAGGCATAGCCGGGTTCCGCTCACGATGTGCCACGATTTGGAAAGTATGGCACTTCTAGACGTGAGTATAGACATCTCTAAAGATACAGGGCCAATAGTATCCAGCCCAGAGAATCTGATGGACTATGGTGTTAGCTGAGCCATTCCTAGTTCCAAACTACCTGTGAAATTCTTCAATTGTTTTTGCATCTTGAACCCTATCGATGCACTGGAGGTTCACTCCCTCATAGTTCCTGCAAAAAATTGTGGCATTTTTTAATCATGAATTGGGCGCTTTTCAATCGTAGGGCACGATGTTTGTTTGGAGGAAATCCCTTCGGGCATTGGTTATTCAACAACAAGTACACTAGGTCTGTGTACCATGGATCCTGAGTGATAGACTCCACTGTATATGTTTAACATTCAATGTGGGGAGTCTCTTCTGCCATCTCTCTACATAGTCCCTGGCCTTAGACTATTTTCATGGGTTGTATTTCTAATTCATATTCCTGGAGGATGGCCATCTATTTCCCCTGTCTCTCACTCAATTCACTCTGCATCAACAAAGGTTTCACTGCCTGGATCGGGATAATAACATGCACCTTGCTCCGGAGAATATAATGCCAGAATTTCTTCACGGTGCGAACAAGAGCAAAGGCCTGCTTTTCCAAGGATGAATACCAGACTTCGGCATTCTTGAAAGGGGAGCTCATGAAAGTTATTGGTCATTCTTTCCCTTCAACCTTTTGGGTCAATACTGCTACTGTAGAATGTGGCAAAGCAAAGGAATAAATATAAAAAGGGAGGGAATAGTCCGGGCTAGCCAGAACTGGTGCCTCTGTTATCATCTATTTAATCTGGGTGAATTCCCACTTTGCTTCAGGACTCCACTCAATTTTGGTATCCTTTTTCATCATTTCATTGAGTGGTTTTACTATCTCGGTGAATCCAGTGATGAACCACCAGACAAATTTGATCTTTCCAAAGAAAGATCTCATTTCTTTCTTACTGCCGGGCATTTGTAGGTTCAGGAGTGCTTCAACTCTCTTAGGGTCAATGGATATACTATTCTCGGAGACAATATGCCTGAGAAACTTCCCTTTAGTGACCCCAAATATGCATTTCTTAGGGTTGAGGGATATTCCATACCGGCGACATCTCTCGCAAATCTGGGTGAGATGGGCATAATGATCACACATGTCCCAGGAAAAGACAGTCAAATCATCCATGTAATTTTTCTTCTAGGTCCTAGGTTTTCTGTAAAATTATGGGATCCTCCCCAGGGGTGAAATCAAATGTTAGGATCTCGAAGGGTTGCTACACCCCGAGGGAAGTCTCAGAGAATAGGACCTCATTCACCCTCCCGACTTTGGTGAGGGCCTATCTCATCCAGGGTTCACTTTCAACCCAAATCTTGTTAGATTCTCCTTCCTAGGGGAGCCATAAGTGGGAGAAGTTGATTGAAAAGTATCTGTTCAGGGATTTGGACCAATTCTGACCTAATAACATCCCATAAGTCTCCAGGATGTCCACCACTTGGATGTCAGTTGTGCTGGCTATCCTAGGGTCCTGGATGAGTTGAATCTAGATGTTCTTCAATTCGCCCACCATTTTTATAGCAGTCTTATCCAGTTGGATTACTACACCGTTAGATGGGGTGGGTCAGAATTTGAGCTTCTGACATATAGATAAAGGCATGATGTTGCTCAAAGCTCCAGAATCTACTAGGCAGTTGTGTATATTCTGTCCTTGTATGTTCAAACCCAACAGGAAGGGAGGATCTTCAGTGTTTCCCTAGAAGATAGCCGTGTTGGCATCCTCAAAAGAGATAGTCTTGGGTGGGCGACTAACGGCTTCCGAGTTTCCCAAGAGCTTCAAAAGGGACTTCTTTTGGTTGGGAAAATTGAGTAAAACTTCCATCAAAGTCATGGAGGTGGTGGTTTGTTCTAACGCCTTCGTGATGTCAAACCTTCCTCTCGAGAATTGGTGGCTTCCCTCGGCCGGGTCCTTGGCTTGGTTAGAGCTAGAACCTTTTGGAGGGACCGACTGATCGGTCACATTGTCCAAGGAAGAAGTGTCCTTGGGAGGTGTGGGTGTGTAAACTATCCCTTTACTACCCTGACTCTAAGTGTTGTAGGGAGCCCATGGGTTGGTGAAGGCATTGGCCTCAAACACTGGAATAGATTCATCAAAGAACCCCTGTAGTTTGGGTTCTTCTTTGTCTCTTTTATCTGTTTCAAAGAAGACGATCTCACAGGAAAAGGCACCATGTGTGGGCTCTTGTATAGGAGGCTCTGGGGGAGTAGGATCAGAAGATTATTTTCTATCTAATTGGGAAATCATGATGACTTTCTCTAGCGTGGTACAATTTACCTCATTGTGAGAGCCTGTGTCATGCAATCTACACCAGTTGATCATGGGCTGGAAATCTATGACTGGCATGAAATGGGATGGTCCAGCACCACTCTAGTTGGTGTTTTGGTTTGGAGGTGGGCCTCCGGCATTGGCATTGTTATTCCATTGCTACTGGTTGGGCCACGGCCTGTTGTAGTTTCTTCCTCCAGCATTGTTGTTTCGTTGGCCGGAGAAAATATTTCCTCTTTGGGAATTAAAATTCTGGGGTGAGTAGGACCACGTTGTCCACAGTCAGAGTGGACAACATTCACTGGAGGGCTTCAACCTCGGTGATTAATTGGGTGTTTGCGTCATAGTGTGATGGTTGTTGTTGTTGGTTCCCTAGGAAAGCAAAAGTATTTGTCAGAGTCAAGGGAAGCAATCCTCCAGCCGCGGATGACTAGAAGAAAGGCACTTCGGGCGGTTGTGTCTGTGGTTGTTGCGTTTGCTATGGCTAGTTCCAGGGAAAAGATTCTAGATCTGATATTGTCTGGGTCTGAGATGGATATACGTACCAGGCCTACTGGTCTATCGGTGGCAGTGGGGGATTCATGGCCATCGCAGGGGCTCCCATTGCCTGATTGTGGTTATATCCCCCAGCATAATGAGTTCCTCTAGGTATCATGTTAAATGGGATGCTCTACCCAATCCTGCCCAGGGATTTGTTAAGGCCATGGGATAATTCTAAGGCTATGTTGTAAACCTTCACCAAAGTATCCAGGTCACCCAGGGCGGTTGTTCTCCAGAGGAGAGTGCCAAAAAAGGGGTCCATCGCGTTGAGATAGGTCTGGATAGTCACCTCTGCGGATGGGATGAAGGGACCCGTGCACTGTTTCAAGGCGTGTTGGAATCAGTGATTGAATATTGCAAGGGGTTCACTTGGTTCCTTCCTAATAGAGATGAACTAGCTGTGGGACCATGCTGGGTCCATGTGTATGTGGAAGGCATCCTCCATGTCTTGCCAATTATTGATGGAGTTGGCGGGAAGGTTAAGGTACCAGTTCAATTCATTCTGTCCTAGGGACAAAGGGAACATCTGGGTCACAACATCTTGATGTTGGATCCGGTGTCGGTTCATGGCATCTTTGTATGCCTGCAGATGCTCTTCTGCAGTTCGTGAGCCTAAGTGATCATATCGGGGACATATTTTTTGGGTGCAAAGGTAAATCGTTGGTTGTACTCAGAAAATTTCCCATTGGGGACCCAGTATTTCCAAAATATGCAGCCATTGGGGGAGTTGGATTTTGACTAGGTTGAGCACTAGTTCCTAGGATTGTCTGGGGGACTTGGGTATTCTGTGGTATGCTAGATCCTGAGACAGTGGTGGCTGACTTGGCTTTCGAGGTCCATTTCTTTCGAGCGGGAGGCTCAAGTTCGAAAAACCGTCTGGGATTGGGAGCTGATCTAAGAATTCTTTTGAATCTTGCTGGTGAAAATGATTCAATCCCATTAAAGGCTTCACTCCTAAAACTATGGCTTGGGGAATCCTCGGGAAGTGTAAAATATGATTCCTTAGACGGGTACGAGTTCATGCCCTCCTTCTAGCACCAGTTTCTATTGATAGGACTTTGTGACCGAGTCTACCAATAGAGGTAACTTGTCACCGGGTACCAGGGTACCAGCCAACTTTGCCTGTAAAGGTTGTCTAGGGAAATGAGATTCCCTGGGCCTTCAAGCACGTGAGAGTCGGGTCTCGACAGTGCGGGGCTCAATTGGGAAATGTGACTATTTTTTTTGATGGGGATAGTTGGTTATCTTAACTCATCTTCTCCAAGGATTCAAGTGAGTGGGTTCTCCTACAAGCGCGCACTTACTTAACAAATAAACTTCAAAAGATACTATGGTTAAATTGAAACAGTAAATTGATTTGTTCACATATACAACTAAAATTATAGATTTTTAGATCTATTGTAAGTGCATTACCTTTCTGATCAATGTTATTAATTCAATACATTTTCTCCACATTGTTCTGCTCTGTGATGTTGTATCACTGTTCATCGGTGTTTGCAGAATTTAGCTCTTTCCTCAGCTTGATTGATCAGGTTTGAATGAAGACTTTCTTTTGCTTTAGAATCTCTTCAACATCTATTCTCTTGTCACTCCCTTGCTTCACATTGAATTAGCTTGTCTCTTATATAGACATGATTTCATCGTTTCTTAGCTTTCTTGATCTTGGCATGATCCACAATTCTTGCCAATTAGATTTGAAGAAAAACTCCTATTTTATCTCATAGAGATCTTCTTGCCAACTGGACTAAACAACTTTAAATCTTTTTCTTATTTGTGGCTTTATTTTGTCTATTAAAACAATGATAAGTACTAGTTAATTCGATATTTGGCTCTTGACAGCTAAGCCTTTTGTCATTTCTAAACTCTTTGTTCTATCGGTCAATACTTTAGTTAGTCATCGGTGACAACTGATTGTTCCGTCAATGAGACTTCAGTTGTCTTTGGGATCTATGTCCATCGGGCAACACTGTAATTTTGTCTGTTAGGTTACACTGTGCTTTTTCTCATCGGGTAATACATGACTTTGCTCGTCAGGAATGTTGCGCTTTTGCTCGTCAGGTAACACTATAACTTTTCTCTCGTTGGTTTACTTTGTTTGTCGGTGTGCACTCCGTGGGTGTATATAGTCACTTTGTGAACACTTAATGTTTATGCATTTTTGATAGCATAGCCTTTGATTCATTGGTTCTTTGAAGTCTTTAGCAGTATGTACATGACCATACATATTATATCAAGTTGACATCAATGAAAATACAATACATTAACTAATTTAATGTCTTGCATTAACTTTTTGTGTCTTGGTGATCATCAACTTAACATCTTCAAACATTCAATCAGTTATAGCTCACCAGCAAATGCTATATTTTGAAAGATTCTAGAGAAGGAAAGTTTGATTCAAAGGGAGATGAAGGGATATTCTTAGGATATTCTAAAAATAATAAAGCTTACAAATTTTTTAATAAGCTTACTAAAAAAATGGTGGAAAGTGCAAATGTGAGAATTGATGATTTTGCAGAAAGGAATGAAGAAGACAATAAGACAGAACCTGATGATTATGAAAATTTTGTATATGTACAACATGATGCACCTAAAAGTTTACCAAGAGCACCCACCGAGGAGGAATATGTACAAGAAGTTCCACAACCGAATGTTGATATTGATGAACTGAGACCTACTAAGCCTATTTTGGAAAAGTATATGAGAAGGCACCATTCCCCGAGAAAGATTATTGGAAATAAGGAAGCTGAAGTGATTAGAAGGAGCAAGGCCAAAGACAATACATATTTGATATCTTCATTTGAGCCAAAAAAATTTATGGAAGCACTGGATAGTGAGGATTGGATGAAAGATATGAAGGAAGAGTATGATCAAATTGAGAAGAACAAGACATGGACTTCAGTACCCAGGCCTAAAGACAAAAATGGAATTAGTACTAAATGGCTTTTTAGAAACAAACTGAATGAGCATGGAGAAGTTATCAGAAATAAAGTTAGATTGGTTTGCAAAGGTTATGCACAAGATGAAGGAATTGACTATGGGGAGACATTTTCACCTATTGCTAAACTAGGAGTTAGAATAATTCTAGCATGTGCTACTTACAAAGTATTGAAGGTATATTAGATGAATGTTAAGTTTGCATTTCTTAATGGGATACTTGAGGAAGAAGTATACATTGAGAAACCAGAGGGATTAATTGAGAACACAAATAAGAACAAGGTATGTAAGTTTCATAAATATTTATATGGGTTGAGACAAGAACCCCAAGCATGGTATGAGAGACCGCACTCTTATCTAATCAAAATAGGATTTCAAAGAACAAGTGATAACAGTAATGTTTACTTGAAATGTGACAGTGATAATAAATTTTTGATTGCTGAAATTTTTGTTGATGATATTATATTTGGAGGCAATGACACTTTATGTAAAGGATTTTCTAATGAAATGAGAAAAGAGTTTGATATGTCAATTATTGGAGAGATTAAGTTCTTTCTAGGTCTAGAGATACAAAAAGTTACTAGAGGAAGCTATATTACACAAGCCAAGTATATCAAAGAGATTCTTAAAACTTTTGGTATGGAACATTCCAAACCTATTGGAACACTGATGGTTACTGAATGTAAATTATCTAAAGAGGATGAAATACAAGAGGTGGATAACACTCTTTTTTGATACATGATTGGTAAATTGCAGTATGGTGTTCACAACAAACCTGATATAGCACATCCTGTTGGAATTTTTGAAAGATTTTCTTCTAATCTAAAGGAAACAATTATGTTTGTAGTAAAAATGATTTTGAGATACTTGAAAGGCACATAAGAGTTTGCTTTACTATACAAGAAAGGAGGTACTTTGTATCTGCAACTATACACTAATGAAAATTGGGCTAGAAATGTTGATGACATAAAAAATACTAAAGGAGGCACATTCTTTCTAGGTGAAAGATTGGTCACATGGATGAGAAAGAAACAAAGTTATATTTCACATTCTACTGTTGAGGCTAAATATGTTGCTACTTCTATGAATTGTGCAAACATAGTATGGATTAAGCAATTACTTAAAGGTATGAAAGAAGAGATCACATATCCAATTACTATTTTTTCTTATAATACAAGTGTTATTAACATATAAAAGAACCCAGTTATGCATTCAAAGACCAAGCACATTTCTATCAAGTATCACTACTTGAGAGAGCAATTTCAAGAGAAGAACGTGAAATTGGAACATGTAAATTCAAAGGAACAATTGGTTGATATCTTTGATGCAGAGGGTTTAGGGTTCTAGTGATTTCTTTCCCCGAAGTGCTCCTAATCTCTTCTAACCATCCAATGGTTACCTCTCCTTGTGTTCTTCCCCAATGTGGATCTCCAAGACCCTCACTATCAAATTATCCTCCAAGGTATATTTTATTTGTTGAAGACTCCAATACTCCTAGGCTCAACTAGTCCAACTAGCTCTTCAAATGTCTAGGCTTCTTCACTAGATTTCCCCCTAGAATTCCAAACCCTTTCTTAGGATCTTACCATACATCCCTTTAGATTCTTGTCTATGTTCTTGGCCCATTCAAAGTTCTTTAGAACCCTTTCCCACACTTTTGGATACTTTACCAATCCAATTGGTATCAAATCTACTAGGAGGCCTAATTGGCTTGTTTCCTAGTAGGTCAAATTTCACTATTTTTGGGCTTAAGCTCTCAAATCATCCAAAAAACCCCACAAATGACCTTGAAAATATTAAAGGTATCCATCAACCCTATTAGAATCCAAAATCCTAGCTTCTGGATGCACCCACAACCCTAGTTACCACCAGACCCTAGTTTTCAGCCTATTAATTAGGCCTCTAAACCAGTCTTGACCAATTGTCACCAAATTGATCTTCAAACTTTGTTTCACCTCCTCCAACATTTGGATCCTTCAAGGAGACTCTTTAGGGCTTCTAAAAATTCCTCTAAGTATTTTCCTCAAGATCATGGGTGCTTGAACCAAAACCAACTTCAACCTATCCAGGCTCACCTATTCCTAATAGTCAACCATAGGGCTTCACTCTTGGTCTAGAAACTTCATTGAAACAACAAAAATGAAAACAAAAAGCTCATGTAACGACTCTAACCCTCCATCCCCTATGGTTTTAGCCATCTCCACCGGTGGATGCTTAGGTTAGAGCCATTTTTGGCACTGTGACTTTGCAAATGGGAATTACAGACCAGTGACCTTAAATCTACTATAACTCTCTACTCCTATAACTTCAAAGAAAACTAAAGTATGAAAAAGAAATCTATATTGAAACACTACACCCCCATGGGGTCTGATCTCCTTTCCTAATCCGTACACAGCCGTATAGAATGTAGAAAGCACTGTGAATTACAAGAATACAGTCACAAGCATCCGTACAGAAGTACAAAAAACAAGTTCTGCAATCCAAAAACTCATTAACCTTCCAAAAACATCAAATCCATGCTCATATACTGAGCATGAGTGGTTACAACTACTCTAACTTCATTTTTCAACTTCTTGTCAAGAAGTTGCAAAAGTTGCTTGAGCAACTTTTGCATTTTGTGCAATTTGACTCCTTTTGTCAACTCGATGGTCATGGTTGACTTCTATGACCCTAGTTAGGAAATTTAGGGTCCAAGACACACACTAAAACAAAGATACACAAAAATACCACATTTTGTCTTTCTAGGTCAAAATGACCACAATATCCTTTATTAGCTCATTTGGCTCTTACAAACATGGAAATGACCTAAATTGGATCCAAACTAGTGGACCTTATTGTGACTCACACCAAACACCTTACCTAACCCTAATAACACCAAACACACCAAAATGGGAGTTGCTCTGCACCATACTCCCCTGGGACAAAGAACTCAAGTCCCTTGAGTTAGGAGGTCTTCAATGGTGACCCCATGCTTTAAAATATCTTCCTCTATCATCCAAGTGGCCTCAGCTTCATTTATTCCCTACCACTTGATGAGGTACTCCTTGTAGTTACCATTCCTTGTCTTCCTAATCACCTTTGAATCCAGTATATTGTCCAATTGCAGTGGGATTGGGGTAGGCAAGTCTTTTACCCAATCATCATCTCCTAAATGTGTAAGAGTGGGTTGACCTATGTCTAGAGGTGGTCCCCTATAGGGATACAGGTCACATACATTAAAGATTGGTGAAATGCCCAAATGAGGAGGCAATTCCACTTCATATGCATTCTTTCCATACTTGTGCAATATCTTCAAGTGTCTTATCTTCTTCATGAGTAACTTGGTAGGCTGTCCCTTGGGTATTCTTTCCTTTCTGAGGTAAGAAAGTACTAAGTCCCCCACCTTGAACTGCAAATCCCTTCTTGTCTGATCAGCCTTGGACTTATACTTCTCCACTTGCTTTTGTAAAGTTTTGTTGACTTGATCATGAAGCTCCTTCATCTATTCTACAAATGACTCCCCTTGGGCACTCATTTTATCCTTCAAACTTAGATCCCTCAACTCTAATATTCCTCTAGGATTGACCCCATATACTATTTCAGAGGGGCTTTTACCAGTACTCCTATTAATGGAGTCATTATAGGCAAATTCCGCCTGCCCTATGATGTGATCCCATGAATTCCCATGTTGCTTAGTCAAGCATCTTAACAAGTTCCCAAGTGACCTATTTACTACCTCCATTTTCCCATCTGACTGTGGATGGAAGGCTAAAGAGAAATACAAGTTTGTACCTAGCATCTTCCAAAGGGTCCTCCAAAAGTGACCCACAAACTCACTATCTCTATCACTTAATATATTCAGTGGTAATCTATGGATCCTTACAATGCCTCTGAAGAATAGACCTGCAATTTGGGAAGCATCATTGGTTTTCTTACATGGAATGAAGTGAGCCATTTTTATAAAATAGTCCACCACAATAAACACACTTTCATGACCCCTTTTTGTCTTTGGTAACCCCAAAACAAAGTCCATACTTAGGCACTCCCAAGGCCTTTGGGGTATGGATAGGGGTTGATACAATCCACTATTACTACTTTGTCCTTTTTCCCTCTGACAGATCTGACATTGCTCTACAAATTTCCTAACATATTATTGTAACTTAGGCCAATAGTAATGCCTACTCACTTGCTCTAGTGTCTTATCCACTCCAAAGTGGCCTCCCAATCTTCCTTGGTGTTTCTCCTTCACAATGTTCTCCCTCATTGAGCACTGAGGTATACACATGAGGTGTCCTTTAAAAAATAGTCCTTCCTGCAACATAAAATCAGTGAATTCCACCATAAATCCCTGTTGGAACTTTACACATGCCTCATAGGAATCTTTGAAGTCATTATCCTCTTTGTAGAGGCCATTAAAGTCATTCATCCCCATACTCTGCAATTGTATCTCATGTATAGTTAATACTCTTCGGCTAAGAGCATCTGCAACCTTGTTGCTAAACCCTTTCTTATGTTTGATGACAAATGTGTATGCTTGCAGAGATTCTACCCACTTTAGGTGCCTTTGATTCAATTTTTCTTGCCCATTCAATAAACTTAGGGCATGGTTATCAGTGTAGACCACAAATTCCCTTGGTAGGAGATAGTGTCTCCATTTTTTAAGGGCTTGTACCATAGCATATAAATCCAAATCATAGGTGGAGTAATTTTTTTTGTCCTCATTTAACTTCTCTGAGAAGAATGCCACAGGGTGTCCCTCTTGGCTTAACAATGCTCCAATGGATAGCTTGCTAGCATCACACTCCACCACAAATATCTGATTGAAATTGGGGAACCTAAGTGTAGGTAATTCTTCTATCCTCTTTTTCAACATTTCAAACCCTTGGTCTGCTACTATAGTCCATTTAAACTGACATTTGATTCCCCCCTTTATAGTGTTGAGGATAGGGGCACATACATGAATAAAATTTCTTACAAATTTCCTATAGTAGGAGGCCAATCCATGAAAACTCCTAACATCCCTATGGACCTAGGTGTAGGCCATTCCAAAATTGACTTAACCGTATCAGGGTCCATCTTCATACATCCATTAGTAACCAAAAAACCAAGGTAAACTAATTGAGTTTTCAGAAACTCACACTTTTCTTGATTGCTCATCAACTTCTCTTGATTTAGCCTCCTCAAGACCATCTCCAAATGCTTCATATGCTCCTCCTTGGACCTGCTAAATATCAAAATGTCATCAAGATATACTATTACAAACTTACCAATAAAATATGCTAGCACTTCATTCATGAGCCTCATGAATGTACTAGGTGCATTAGTTAGGCCAAAGGGAATTACTAGCCACTCATAAAACCCTTCTTTGGTCTTGAAGGCTATTTTCCACTCATCACCAGGTGTAACTCTGATTTGGTGATACCCTGTCTTCAAATCCACCTTGGAGAAATAACATGAACCTCCCAAATTGTCCATCAAATCCTCAATCCAGGCCATTGGGAATCGATATCTAATTGTAATCTTGTTTATAGCCCTAGAGTCCATACACATCCTCCATTTTCCATCCTTCTTAGGTGCAAGGACAATTGGCACAGCATAAGGACTCAAACTCTTCCTTATTAGTCCTTTTTCCAACAAATCTTGAATCTATTTTGCTATCTCTTCATTTTGACTTGGTGTCATCTTATATGCTGCCTTGTTTGGAAAATTTGCTTTAGGTATGAGGTCTATCTGATGACTCACATCCCTCATGGGTGGTAATGCACTTGGAAAATCATTATCCACTATGTCATGATACCTTTCCAACAATGCTTGTACCTCTAGTGGCATGTTGGCTTTCTCGTTGGTCTCTTCCTTTGGCTTCACTATCACTGCACAACATACTCCTTTCTCCTTCTTCATAGCTTTTAGGAACTCCTTTCCACTCAAGAGCATCACACTAGTTCCCACATCCTTCTCCTCATTAGGTTCCTACAATGGATCCTTTTGAAACTTCTTCCCTAGCTTGGTGATTACATGTTTGTTCTTTTTTCCATCATGAATAGCCTTCACATCATATTTCCATGGATTCCCTAAAAGAAGATGACATGCATCCATGGGAAATATGTCACATAGGACCTTGTCCTTATACTCACATATTTCAAACTCCATCATGGTTTATTCATCCACCACTATTTTTTGTCCCTTTTTTAACCATGAAACCTTATAGGGTGTGGTATGAGGTATCCTTCTTAGTTTTAGTTTGTCCACCATCTCTATTGATACTATATTCTCAGTGGATCTAGAGTCCACTATCACTTTGAAAATCTTCCCATTAGACCTACAAGTTGTCTTAAACAAATTATTTCTTAGAGGTGGTTCTATGGTATTAGGTACCTTCAACAAAGTCCATCTCAAAATTAGATTCTCTCCATCCATTACTGGCCCTGCCTTGGAAATGGGAGAAGTGACACTTTGTGTATCATCCTCTTGTACCAACTAATTTCTTCTATCTCCCATAGAAGATAAGGTAGCCTTCTCAGGACATCTACCCATTGTATGACCCACTTGATTGTAGTTATAACATCTGCCAGTGAAGACTGAATTATATCTTCCTTGGGACTGAAATCTACCTCTTGGTGGTCCTCTTCCTCTGTATCCCCCTCTTTTAAAAGATCCTCTGAACTGATTACCCCCACTACTATCCATAAAATGATTCTCTTCTGGTCTATTTGGGCTTTGTGCTCTACCAAAATTACTCCTGCCTTTGAATCCTCTATTATTGTTACCGCCCCTTCCTCTTTGATGGAAGTCATTCCTCTTGGTAGCTTTATCCTCTACACTCAAGGCTAACTAAAAATACTTGTGCATATAGTCAGGAGCCATCATACTAATTTTATCTTGTATCCCTTGTCTCAACCCATTGAGATACCTTTCTACCTTCTCCATTTATTCTTCTTATCTTCTAGACCTTAGGTTCAATTTGTGGAACTCCTCAGTGTAGGAACTTACTATCATCTCCTTTTGTCTTAAATTCTGCAACTTTTGATACATCTGAATCTCATAGAGTTAGAAAGATTTCATCTACGTATAGTTATACTAAACATTTAAAACATCAACAATGCTCTAACACACTACACTAAATATCAAAGAAACACAAGACCATCAACTTATATTTTATCAGTAGCAAAGGAAAGGAGGTCGTTAATCTACTTTAAGTACTAGAGCAGAGGACATGAAGAACACAAAGCATAAAATACCGTTAACCTAGAAGACAGAATTCTAACAACATCATTGAGATTAGTCTTCCTCCTTCGTTAACATCTCTTCCAACAAGCACTGGTGTGTGGTACAACGGTGGCTCCAAGGGAGCATTTAACTACTAAAAGCTTAGAGACTATGGAGCATTGAGCTCTGCAACTAAGAACTAGAAAACCAAATTGCTATTAACTACGGACTACAAAATCATCAATTTCACCAACCCTTGGAATGAGGCCGGACTTATCATTTATACACATCACCTAACCTAAAAATTAACCTAACTTGTTTTACACTTTACAATATAATATTATTCTCGGTGGCCGGTACTACCTGCACCACACTATAAAAGATCTCAAGACAGAAAATGTCTGACATGTCTGAAGAATAAGACAAGAAAAGAGGAGTGGAAGAATTGGCCTTGAGAAGAGAGCCAAGAGGAGAAAGAAGAAATCCGATCCCCTGGGGATTGAGGCTACATGCCTCATAAATGGAAAAGCGGTGCCCTATCTTCGATGCGTCAGGTGTAACGTTGAAGCGGCACCTTTGGAAGACCATCTATGAGAACCGTCTTGTTGAGCCGATGTGCCTTGTTGCGATTACCTACTTTCTAGAAACCTTCATTAACTGCCCTGAAAGTGACTGGTCGGCCTTGGGGACCAGGACATGGGTCACTCAAAGAATACAAAAATATAGGATATAGAATTCTAGGATCCAGGAACTTACATTCTGAAAGAATGAATGAATACAAAATACATTTCTCGACGAGATTCTTCGGGCTCCAGAGAACTTTATTACTCATGATTTTTCCCAAGCTTCCAACACTTGGCCTATGCTTTCTTCATCTACATCTTTTATGCTATCCCACTGACTACGGACATCCTCTAATGCTTCCTCAACCTCTCCGGCCCCGCTCTAGAATTCATCCACCATCTTGATGGCATCATGTGATCGGATCATTGTCTTTGACAATCTGGATAACCTTCCCTGGTTAAAATCTTTGACAGGCAGATATAGGGACTCCATCCGCTCGTAAAACTTGTAAAGGACATAGTCCTCCAGGGTACATGTCCCTGTGGTGAAGGGATTGACTTGCGATACTCCAACCACGAATGCTTTAAACAAACCCATGAGATATTGGGTGGCTGTCACTTTCTCTTTCAAGGCCTTAACCAGTTCCTTGCATACCTCACCCCTAAGGACAAGTCTGGAGTACTGGACCTAGAGGGAATCATATGATTCATCTCCCAAAATCCCTGATTTTGTGGCGACTTCTTCCCCTCTGTTGCGGATTTCTTCTAGCCTGACCTTCCATTTTTCATATTTCGCTAAATATTTCTCCCATATGATAGCGAAGCCCTTTGCCTGGCTAAGAAGAGAATCAACCAGATAAAGGTCTAGGAAGGATGCCACCATAAATTGTCTCATAGCGATCACTTGCTTAGAGTCCCACCTGTCTACAACTTGTGCTTTCCTTTTCATGATTTGTAGAGAATTCACATCGCCCTATGCAAGCGGCAATCTGGAGGAAGGGGTTCCGGGGTGGACCTCAGACAGAGGCTATGAAAGTTTTTCCAGAAGCGTGAGGAGATTGGCATTTGTTTCTCTTTCCTCCTTAAGCTTCTGGCCTTGTTTGATGTATCTAGCCTCTATTACCTTGGTGGCTTCCTTTAGTAGATCCAGCTCACCCTTTTTATCTCTCTTCCCCAATTCTACTTCTACTATGTTGTAATCTTTGGGCCTTACGATTGCTTCCTCTGCATCTAGTGGAGGTGTTGTGATAACCACAACTGCACTACTCACTGGATTAGTCCAGAGAGTATGGACTATCTGTGCTTTCTTGGGATTTTTATCCTCTACATTTTTTGCCATCATTTCCGCCAATGGGAGTGTGGCACCTGAGGTCATCGCTGGGGCCTTTCTTTTCTTTGATTCCACCAGCCATTGGGGTGGCTGGGGCAGCTTCACCGTTAAGACCTGTTCATTAGGATTCCTTTTGAAATCTGGTGGCACATTCCCAGAATATACGTTATGTTCGAGCTCTTTCTCCACCTCTCATTCTGGTTCCTCTTGTTCTTGTTCCTTTTCTTTTTCCTGTTCTTCAGAACCTTCAATTTTTTCCGCCATACTGGCATCTTCTGTTGTACTATCTAGAGCCTTTTCTCCGGTCTCAATCTCATATGTATTTTCAGGGACCTTGTCCCTCTCGGTGTAAATTGTTTCTACATTTTCATTAATTGGGGCCTCTTGATCAACCTGTGGTTGCTGTTCTTGGGCCTCATTGGCCTCATCTGTTGGAATATTCTCCTCCATTGGAACATCCTCTGGAGGTGGATGAGGCCTCTAGCCAAAATTTAGCAAGGCGACTGCCATTACTACCTCACTAAATGTGCTTCGGGGTACTTGATCCTCTGGAATAACCAAAGGTGTTTGGAGCATGATGGTTGGGGGTACGGTTGATCCTGTGGATCTAGGTTCCCCGACCATCAGTTGCTCATCTATGTGTTTCCTTAGTGTATCTTCCATCTCTTGGCCCGGTATCTTCTCCTGCTCAGGCCCTATTTTTACTTCTTCTCGAGCCTCTTGCTCTGATGTATCTTTCTTTCCCGGGACTTTCTTTTCTATGGGGACCTCCTCCTTGTCCTGAGCAGCAATCTCCTCTACCGCATGACCTATACCCTATTGGAGTTCCATGAGTTCTTTCGCTGAGAAAGTGTCGTCAAAATCATCATGCAGGGGCAAGGAGTCTGAAATATCTTCTAGTTTGGGAGAATCCAAAATGACATCCACCAGGGGAAACTCCAGCATACTGGGACTAGTAACTGTGTTTGGTGTTGGGGTCACCCTTTTCTTTTTCTTTCTTACCAGTGAAGCCCCATTGTCTAGAATACTAGTAGATTTTGCCTCAGTGAAAGTCTATCTGTTCATCATGGCCGCCAATGACAGGGATCCTGTTGGGTGAGCAGATGCCATTGGAGTTACAAGGAGGCAAAAAGATACCTACATACTTATTTGCTAGGTGGCCAACTTTGCCGCCTCCATCTTTTGATGTAAATGTGCCATTAGAAGGGTGGGGACTTGTGGAGGTGCTTTGAGAATTGGGTAACCCTCCTTCTCCTTCCCTTTACTTGTACTTGGTTCAGCGGCTGTGATAGATGAAGAAGGCCCGACACCAACTGAAGAGGGAGTAGCCCACTTGATCGTTGGCTTCTTTCAGGTTCTCTTTAGACATGCCTAGGTGAAATACTAGTGGCTTGCCTCTATAATGGGGTGACATACCCCCTCAATTATTAGGTCCTCAAGGGTGGCCCAATCCACCGAAGGAAGATCTAGCTTATCTAGCACTTGTTCTTTATATGCTGGATTTTCCAGCGGCCTGTCATCTTTAAATCCCTTCAGGAAAGTCTGAAGATCAAGTGCTTTTATGAGCCCTTTGCTCATCCTGGAATGCTGTCAGGCCCGGAGATCGAAACTATCCTGGCAGTCCACCCAAAAGTCCTCAATATCTACTTCGTGGGATGGGGATGTGATAAGGCCAAATTATTGTCTTTGTTTTGTATAATTTTAATACTCTGTTCTAGTTTTTGTCAAAACAATTGAGAGACAAGCCAGTCAAAACTTGTGATAAATTCTAGATAGAACTGATAAACCATGGGTAGATGTTTGTGACATATTTTGCTAATATTATACATATAGTGTAGTATTTCATAAAACCATCAAAATATATGTTCTAATATCTGGATATTTAATTTGATTAAGCTTGTTTCATGAATATTTCCGTATCTTAACTAACTTGACAGGAGAGAAAGCGGTTGGAGAGTGGTCGACAACATTCAAGGAAGACTATTAAGGACTAGCTACAGCAGAGTTATCATTACAGCACCAGGAAACACAGCTGCTATAATGGAGCCATTATTCCAGGATGCGGGGATGTAGTGTGCATATATTCCCTCTGCACTTTATTATGTTAAACTGGTCACCCGAGCTTTATTACCCATACTGCGGGCTGTTGCACTTCCATCTTCTTCTCTGGCATGTTTTCAGCAAGATAGTTTCTTTTCTATTTTTTTATAATAAGTGTTCGATCCTCTATATATAGGGATTGGACTGATAGTTTGAAGTTAGCTAGAAAGGATAGAGACAGAATTTTTTCAAAGAAAATTGTTATACAACAATCTATTTCAAGTTCCATGTATTGTTTCCATGTAATGAGTTTTTGAAATACAATGAAGTAGTTCTTGGTTTACATTCTATGTTAATAGATTAGCAGAAGCCAACCAAGGGGGCCCACTTGGGAGGTGGAATAGGTTAGAATAGAATAGATTTAATTTCCATCATTTTCAGTATTTTAGATAGAAGTTACAATTTCTTCCTGCAGCATCTGCAAGAATAGTTATAATGGATGTTCTAGGTTGAAATCATAGGTTTCAGTAGAGTTGCAATTTCTAGCATTCATTTCAATAAGGAGATAAATGTATTCTTTTCCTGTAGCACTAGTATAGGTTTCTTTTATGCATTTTTATCTTCCTGCAGCATAAGTAGAATGACTCCTTAAGGAACCTAGTGCACATATCATGCTGACCATTTCAAGTATACGTCCCTGGGTTGACAAGTTAAATGCACCTCATAACGGGAGAAGTAGTCCTTAGATTGAATGAACCATTCCTAAGAAAGGCCTTGAGCATGATTATTCCACACCTATTGT
>MU225694.1:509815-524224 GCA_018584345.1 Thuja plicata
CGGTCTTCAAGCATGTCTTCCATCTTGAGTTTCCACAACTCAAAATTAGTGCCATTAAATTTCTCCACCTCCATTCTACTGTATGAGGAACCTGCCATCTCAATCTGCAAATAAGATTCAGAATTCTCTACACAAAAAACTCCCACTCAACTTGAAATTAGCTCAAAAAACCCTACCCAACAACTAGGATCAAAGGTTGATCAGGCTTTGATACCACTTGTAAGGAAACTCAAGTGCGGGAAAAACTTCCTACACTAATCTCTATAGAAAATTATTGTGCAAATTCTTTTAAATCCTTACAATTTTAGATTTGTTAACTACTTTAACAATGATATTGCAGCCACATACCATGCATACAGAAAATAGAGAATGACACAATGATTTACCCTAGGGAAAACCTTTCTATAAAAAACCCCAGCACTCCAAAACTTGCACAATGTATTATCTTCAACACAACGGTTACAACACACTTGCAATGCAAGTTCTTTTAGGAGATAATCGAGACTCTATGACAAATCCAATAGCTCCAGATCATACCAACAATACACTCTTTTTGTATCCTTTTATGTAACCCTAAAAAACACTTATATCATGCGCTTTCCTTTTTAGGGCAACTTCCAAGGATAGCCGTATTAGGGTTTTACCATTCTCCGAGAAAATAGGAACCCCAAACCCCACGATTATGGAAGAGTGTAAAGTACTCAACTTTATCAATTGCCACATGTCTTGCATGTCTTCACCTGTCATTGAAATCTCCTAGAAATAACTCTTATGTGTCATAGGGATCCATCATAACCGTTTCAACCATGATCTCCTTACACACAATACAAGATGCCGACACATCAAGCGGAGTGACACATCAACATGCCAACTAGACATGTACACTCACACTTAATTACATTATTTGCAAGAAAATACATTTTACAAAACAAATAATAAGAATAGGAATTATCCAAGCTTGAGACACCTTATTCCTAACAAGATTAGCAGAAGCCAACCAAGGGGGCCCACTTGGGAGGTGGAATAGGTTAGAATAGAATAGATTTCATTTCCAGCATTTCCAGTATTTCAGATAGAAGTTACAATTTCTTCCTGTAGCATTGTACCTTATGAATGTTCCTGCAGCATCTGCAAGAATAGTTATAATGGATGTTCTAGGTTGAAATCATAGGTTTCAGTAGAGTTTCAATTTCTAGCATTTATTTTAGTAAGGAGATAAATATATTCTTTTCCTGTAGCACTAGTATAGGTTTCCTTTATGCATTTTTATCTTCCTGCAGCATAAGCAGAATGACTCTTTAATGAACCTAGTGCACATATCATGCCGACCATTTCAAGTATACGTCCCTGGGTTGACAAGTTAAATGCACCTCATAACAGGAGAAGTAGTCCTTAGATTAAATGAACCATTCCTAAGAAAGGCCTTGAGCATGATTATTCTACACCTATTGTGAGGCAGTTCAGGATGCCCGGGGAAGTGTTGTGGCAATGTTGCCAAGGGGATCATAATTTTTTCGGGCATGGTGGAATTCCACCAGCCCCAGGTTCTTCAATTCATTATTTGCCTCCCAGGTTGCAGCGAGGCTACATGTATAATTCCTACATGAGAAAGGGAATGGAACGTTGATAACCTTCTTCAGTGTAAAGAGGGCGTGCAGATCCAGCATCTACCAGCAGAACTCTAAAAGAATAATCATGTCCCCGTAATATCAAGGTAGAAGATGGGGCTTCCCGTTTAAGCCTATCACCTGATTATAGGTGTGATGTTGGAACTAGATGAAATAGCAGCTATAGGAGTTGACCAGGGTCATCGCCACTTGTAACAGTCTGTACCCAGAATCTTGAGTAAGTGTTAGAATGTTTTTGTAAATGAAAGCATCATTCACCTGACAGAAATTTGGGAAACTAAGTTCCCATTGCACTTGGGGATAATGGTCCCATGGTGCCATTTGGACCAGCCCATTTCCAAGCTCTCCAACTGTTCCCAAACCTCAAAAATCTGGCCTTTGTTGTGCGAGCACCCATAGCACATATGATGTCATGTAAAATTTGGAATTTTGGGCAACGCTCTTCAGCTATTTGTCTACGTGATTGGATATGAGGGCCGCCTAGTTGAAATTCTGACTACGACTGGTGATGCAGTACATAAAGTAGTACATCCATGCCGAGAAATCTCGGGCATGGGGCAATCCAAAAATCCTACATAAAAATACAATGTCCACTTGGATGGGCTCTTTAAATTCCCCGCGGGGAATTTTCAACTTTATCCTCCTATAATCCCTCTTTGGGATTTTTAGCCAGTGGCTATTGATATGTCGCCGGGAAATCAGCTCAGCACCCTTGAACTCCTGCAATGTCTAGAGTCAATTCCAGATAATGGATCCATTAAATTGTGGGATCCCCAGCCCCGAGCTAAAAGTTTCATGTCCAAGGTGATGATTGTTGCTGGGTACTGTAGCGGTCGAGGATCCGGAAGTAGAATGGTCCGAGTTGGTGCATTGTATAGTATAGCCAATTTGAGTATTAACTCTGGTGATTGCACTGAACAAGGGAATTTTTCCACCTTGATGATAGCGGAGGTGGCGATCTAAGTTGCCAGGTTATCTCCAATGGCCCTTAGTTTATATATGGCTTGAATCAAGCATTGCATTTCCACCCAAGGTCCGGGCCCTGCGTCTGTTATCTCCTAAACTCTAGACTCTATTTTTGACCCCACAATGACATTATCCTTGGTATATTTAGAGTTCAAGGGACGCTTTTCTAATAACCTCTCAGCCTTAGTCTTGGTGGCTGCTTAGGTGGAAGTGGTAGGCAGCTCCGAGCTGGAAAGAGGGGTGATCACTTCAAACATTTTCGATCAACTTATCTGCAATCTGCAAGACCAAAGAACCATTAGAATACAATATATATATAAAAGAATATTAGAATTCTGGGGAAATCGTCACCACCCTACATTTGTTCAACAAGTGTTAGCATACATCAAAAGTCCTGAGATACTTGTAATAAACATGAACAAAACTCTAGGGAAATCAAACCAAATGACAAGGGGGAAACACGGGACAACGAATTACTTAGGGCCTAGATACCGGATAATCTAGTCGTTGTCGTGCCGATGTGACCAGTAAGAGACCATATAGTTGATGTGGGTTGGCACGTGGTCAGGTGGCAGGCAACATAAATGTATTAATGGTAATAAGTGGGCTGACATGAGGTAAAATAAATGCCAGATGGGACATAGTTTGAATGCCCGCTTGTGGGAAATTAATCCTGCCATTAAGGTGATGAGACAGAGGAGAGAGAAAGTCACCATGGCTCGAACTAGTGAGGTGTCAAGTTTGAACCATGGCGACTCCATCTCAACGAGATTGGTCTCATGGATAAAAATGAACAACAGAGCGTGATGAACTCGCGAGCTTGAAAGGATATACAAGGTATATACACATAAACACAGAGAGACAAAACATATATACACATGATATATAGAAAATACACAGCATTTAAAGATTTATGCAACTATGTACATATATATACGAGCTAAACTAAGGTAGCACACACCAAAACACTAGTCTACAGCTACACAAAAGGAGGACAACCTCCTCACAGGGCCAACCCACTAACGGGAGGCGAACCAGAAATAGAACACGAAAGGAAACCTGTGAACAAAACACAAACCAAAGAGCAAAGGGAAACAAACACAAAACACAAAAATAGTAGGGAAACCAGAAGACCTACCTGGAAATCTGAAGAAGGGCATGGAAAGAGCACACCGGGAGCACTCCTGTAACAGGTTCTACCTTCAAACGACCATGAACAAGCACCTCAAAGCAACTGGTAACAACCCACTAAGAATAGAGTAATCGCAGTTTAATCATCGTTTAATCGCCTAAGGATCACTCTAAGTGCACAAGTGTTTTAATCACGGTAATTGTAAAAGTGGCATGTAATTTCTATTTATACCCAAGGTAAAAGCAAGTTACCTCTCTTTTCCTGCAAACTTCAGAATAGGAAAACATCTGGACTCTAGGCTCGGGGATTCCATGCCATCATGCCTTCTTACGAGGAGAAGACATCGCGGTGGAGAATCCCGGAGTCCGGGATCCGGCTTGAAAGAACAAGCAACTCTGGGGATGGGTCCTAGAGACACAAAAGATAAAAAGAAAAAAGAAAACAAACCTCCCCCGGGAGGGAAAACTCGGGGAAGAAAGAAAAGAGAACAAAGACAGAGAAAATAAGGCAAGAGCCAAAAGCGAAAAGAGGGGACCCAACATTTTGCACACAAAATGTAGGGACGGGTATGCAGGGCATAAAAATGGTGACTATCTGGGATGAATGCCTTAGCGCATTTGAGAATCACATAATCTCTGGTTAGCAAAACTAGAACAAATTGTTACTCGGAGCATCATGTTTGTAAGGTGCAAAGCTTCTGAGAAAATATGGCTCATACATGATTCAATCCTTGGTCTTTCGTCAGTTGTGAAGTGTGTGCTTTGAAATAAAATCAAGCCGATGACCTCTGGGAGAAGCAGAGAAGATGCACTAAATATATCAATCCAAATCATCAAATTTGCTCATTTCTCCCGGATACCAAAGTTTTCATCCCATCTTTCCTTTCCTTTTCACTTTATTCTTTTCTGGATGAGAGGGCGGTACTTCTTTCACCATTGAGCTCAAGCTTAGCTCAATTTAATGGTGGTACTTCTTTCACCCTTCCATCCATCTTGATTTTCTATATGGGGAAGAAAAACTTTGGACCCAGAAAGAATTTTAAAAGTTTAAACTTGGGCCAGTAAACTAGTGCGACCGATCTACTCTCGGTATGTCCGATTACTTGTTCCTTTTGGTTTTAGTTTAACTGATTGCCAGAATTCTAGGGATAAATCTTATGAAGATTGCTCATAGCTTGTTACCAAACTTACAAAATAACTCCAGAGACCAGACCAATTCCACCATGCTAACAATAGATTTAATGTTCACCATAATATGAAAGGTATCATACCGGAGACTAGATCTTATGCGAAGCATACCGGCCTACAAAAAGGGGGAGCAAAACATTGGGAAATCAGAAAGAAAACAAGGAAGGCAAAGAACAAAACAAAAGAATAGAAAACCAGGGCAATCTCAGAGGACAGCCGACAACTATTTACAAGGCACCCCAAACAGGGTACCAGGAAAGAAATATTTACAAGCAAGAAGATTTACATATAATACAACTCCGGACAAACCTGCCTCATTCAAAATAATGTTTGAGAAACTGTCCATTGACGGGCAATGGGATGGGTTCTCTGGTCATGGTATTGAGGTGATAGGTACTTTCCCTGCAGATCTCTGAGATAAAATATGGTCCAAGCCAGATTCGTTGGAATTTAGTGTGCTTTCCTTTCTTTTCCTGGGCTTTATCCCACAAGAGAACCAAGTACAAAATTTGAAAGGCCTTATACTAGGCTCTTCGGTCAAACCATCATTTTACTACTGCTTGGTGACATGCAAAATATTCGAGGGCAGCATCTCTTTGTTCCTCCATCCACACCAGATTTAGGAGCCGAACCTTCACAATATTGTCCCGGTTGCTGAATTTCTGCATAAACCGTAAAACTAGGATTTGTAAGTTAATGGGGAATACTAGGTTCTAGCCATAAACCAAATGGAATGGGGATGTCCCCAGAGTGACCTTAATGTGAATACGATCCACCCAGAGGGCGAATCTCAACTTTTGGTGTCAGTCTTGGGGATTCTTTTCTAACAGGTGTTTGATCACTTCAAGCAAACTTTTGTTGGTTTATTCAGCAACACCATTCCCCTAGGGGTAATAGTTGCTGGAAAAATTTAGAGCGATCTTCCAGTCCTAGGTCCATTTGAGTAATTGTGCTGAAGAAAATTTCAGACCATTGTTACACCCTATAGCGAAGGGCATTCCAAATCTTGTGACGATGTTTTCTTCTAAGAATTTTATAACTACATCTGCCATATTGTTTTTGCAAGGTATCGCTTCAGACCACCGGGTGCAGTAATCGATAGCAGTTAGGATGTACTGGTGGTTGGTAGATGAGTTGGGGTTGATTTTCCTGATGAAGTCAAATGACCATTGGGCAAAGGGTCTAGCTTTGAAAACTGGTTGCAAAGTCATAGCCGGGTTCCACTTGCGATGTGTCGCGGTTTGGCAAGTATGGCACTTCCGGACGTGAGTATAGACATCTCTAAAGATACAAGGCCAATAGTATCTAGCCCAGAGAATCTGATGGGCAGTGGTGTTAGCTGAGTTGTGCCTGGTTCCAAACTGCCTGTAAAATTCTTTAATTGTTTTTGTAGCTTGAACCCTATCGATGTACCAAAGGTACACTCCCTCATAGTTCCTACGAAAAAGCGTGGCATTTTTTATCATAAAGTGGGCACTTTTCAACTGCAGGATGTGACATTTGTTTGGAGGCAATCCCTCCGGGCATCAATTATTCAATAACAAGTACACCAAGTCTGTGTACCATGGATCCTGAGTGATAAAATCCACTGTATATGTTTGACATTCAATGTGGGGAGTCTCTTCTGCCATCGCTCTACATAGTCCCTGGCCTCGGACTATTTTCATGGGTTGCATTTCTAAATCATATTCCTAGAGGATGGCCATCCATTTCCCCCGTCTCTCACCCAATTCACTCTGCATCAACAGAGATTTCACCACCTGGTCCGGGATGATAGCATGCACCTTTCTCTAGAGAATATAATGCCAAAATTTCTTCACGGCGTGAACAAAAGAAAAGGCCTACTTTTCCAAGGATGAATACCAGACTTTGGCATTCTTGAAAGGGGAGCTTATGAAAGCTATTGGTCATTCTTTCCCTTCGACCTTTTGGGTCAATACTGCTACGGAAGAATGTGGCGAAGCAAAGGAATAAATATAAAAAGGGAGGGAATAGTCTGGGCTAGCTAGAACTAGGGCCTCTGTTATCGTCTGTTTAATCTGGGTGAATGTCCGCTTTGCTTCAGGACTCCACTCAATTTCGGTATCCTTTTTCATCATTATGTTGAGTGGTTTTACAATCTCGGTGAATCCAGTGATGAACCACCGAACAAAGTTGATCTTTCCAAAGAAAGATCTCATTTTTTTCTTACCTGTCGGGCATTTGTAGGTTCAGCAGTACTTCAACTCTCTCAGGATCGATGGATATACCCTTCTCAGAGATAATAGGCCTGAGCAACTTCCCTTCAGTGACCCCGAATATGCATTTCTAAGGGTTGAGGGATATTTTATACCGGCGACATCTCTCACAAATCTGGACGAGATGGGTAGAATGATCACGCCTGTCCCAGGAAAAGACGGTCAAATCATCCATGTAGATGATTATACACTGGTTTACAAGGCCCTTAAATGTAATGTCCATAGCCTTTTGAAATGTGGCTCCTATGTTAATCAAGTCAAAGGGCATTGTCCAGTATGCAAATGTTCCCCACTTGGTGGTAAACGTTGTTTTGTCCCTATCCTCAAATTTAACCATGAATTGGTTATATCCGGAGTACCCATCCAAGAAGGACATCATTTGTGATCCATTAACAATTTGCAACACATTATCCAATGAGGGGAGAGGATGATTATCTTTCTTGGAGGCCTTGTTCAAATTTCAGAAATCCACGCAAAGGTAAATTTCACTTCTTTTCTTCCTCACAGGGACTAGGTTGGCCACCCACGTAGTATGTTGAATTGGAAAGATTATCCAGGTGGACATTAGTTTATGAACCTCCTGGTGGATCAGAGGCTCAATTAGTGGGTTGACCAGTCATTGCTTTTGCCAGAAAGGCTTAGCATCAGGTTTGAGTGGGATAGTATGAGTCATAATGGATGTATCATAGGTCTTCAAATCCTCATACCCCCACACGATCACATCAATGTATTCTTGGAGAACTGCAAGAATCTTCTCCTTCTCCTTAGGGGAGCAGGAGGTGCCAATGTGTATCATTTTCTCTTTACCAGGCTGACCGATGTTTACTTTCTCAAATTTCCCTCCCTTAGAGGAGGATGATATATTTTCTCTTCATCAGTAACAACCCACTAAGAACAGAGTAATGTACCTATCGATGCAACTGGTAACAACCCACTAAGCACAGAGTAATCACAGTTTAATTGCCTAAGGATCACTCTAAGTGCACGAGTGTTTTAATCGTGGTAATTGTAAAAGTGGCATGTAATTTACATTTATACCCAAGGTAAAAGCAAGTTACCTCTCTTTTCCCACAAACTTTAGAACAGGCAAACCTCTGAACTTTGGGCCCAGGGATTCCATGCCACCATGCCTTCTTATGAGGAGAAGACATCGCAGTGGAGAATCCTGGAGTCTGGGTCCGGCTCGAAAGAAAAACCAAGTACAGGACTGGGTCCCGGAGACATGAAAGACAAAAAGAAAAAATAAAACAAACCTCCCCTGGGAGGGAAAACCCGGGGAAGAAAGCAAAGAGAACAAAGACAAAGAAAACAAGGCAAGAGCCAAAAGAGGAAAGAGGGGACCCAACATTTTGCACACAAAATGTAAGGACAAGTATGCAGGGCATAATAGACCTCAAAATAACAAGGTAGTAGCAAGTGTTATGAAACTACGACAACCCTAAGAAAGGAACTACTTCTAGAAAAAACCACAAAGGAGTTGGACATTCACCAAGTTGTCTATTTCCTATGCGAGAATTCTGTAGAGGTTTTTGAAAGACAACTTGGTAACTCTTCCAAAAATGTGTCCCCTTCCCGATAATTTCCCATACCCTCATTGGTATGATAGGTCAAAGTACTGTCAATACTATTGTGTGCCCGATCATGACATAAAACATCTTGTTTGTCTTCGACGTCCTGTCTAGGACCACATATATGGTGGTTTCATCTGAGTAAACAAAAGGAGTTCAAGGAAAAAAAGTTTATGGATAAAGAAAACAATGAATTGTAGATCTTGCCAATCCATTTCCACCACATTCATAGAAATTTATCAAAACATCTTTATCATCTTCTCCTTCAATGGGTGATAGTCCCTATGTCAACATGGCGATGATCACTTCAATCTTGCCACCTACTTGAAGGGGGCTCATGATGAATATTAATTTTACCCCTCTAAATGATCCTTCTAGTGGAGAGTCTTCTCCCTTCTATATCATGTGGTTAATCAATGGTGTCTCCATCAAGGGCATCTTGGTTGACCCTATGTATCGAGTTGACCTTGTCATTGATGAGGTCCTCTTTATCAATGGCTTGAATTGCATGAGATTTGATGAGTGCTCTGCCACCATCATTATGCATGATGGGTTGTCTTTTCCCCCTTTTAAGTTCATCACCTTGATGATCTAAGTAGGACCCAAGGCAATCTTCTCAACCTTTTTCATGATTCCTGAGTCAGACCTCTTTAGGGTCAAGTTAGGTATCCCCTGGCTAGCCTCCATGGGATTCGTCTCCTCAATCATGCACAAGTGCCTAAAATTTCCTCATGAGGGCATTATTCACATGGTCTTGTTACTCCATAATGGTTTAAAGGTTGTCATTAGTATTCAAATTGCACAGTCGGTAATACAGTCAAGACAGTTTAGTCGGTAATGATTACCAAGTGCAGAGTTAACTAAGTACAGTGATCACCGAGCAACATACACCGAGGAGAGAATACACCAAGCACCAAGAGACAATATTCACTGAGTGAACCAGCAATTACATAAAAAATTTAATGGAACATTATTCAAGGTAACAACTTTTTGCTGAGCTAGATAATTGTTTACCAAGATCGAGGAGGACATTAATTGTGGATGTAATCATTAATTGGTTATATTTCATAGGTATAGATGATCAAGGTAAATTTTGTAAACTGTTGATCTTAGGTTTTTTAAGATATTGTAAAACCCTAATTAGGTCAAACAGTTTGATATATGAATGTCAAGATGTTATTTTGGATAGAGGAGAGGAATGATCAAAGTATGATCAAGTAGCCGCCGCACTAAGGACATCTGAAGATCAGACAAGGGTTTTAGCACAAGGATTTCATTGAAGCATTCAGTTTAATCAGAATAGACACAAGGCTACCATGCAATATAGAAGGTATTATTAATCAAAGTAAGGTGATAAATGTATTGAAATTACAGGATCTGATATTAGTAATATTGAGATTGTATTATTCAGATCACAATTTCTTGGTACTCTAAAAAATTTAACAGATTCAAAATCTCCTAACAGAGTAGACTTAACCATCTTTGTTTAAATATCCTAATTGAGTGCACACATACATTGTGTTGCAAAATCATTTCACAAAGTAGATCTAACAAATCTTATTGTTACTCCTAATAGGGTAAGATCACCAGAAGTGATCAATCTTTGTAAGGTCTAACAAGCTACTTTATTATTGCAGTAGTGAAGCTTTGTGGGTTCAATCCCCACCACACTTTTTACCTTTTAACAAGGGTTTTTGCTATACCAAAATATGTTTTATGTTTATTTGAGTTTCATGAATGTTTTATTGTTTTGATTACATGCATTTACATTTCTGCATTGAAATTTCATGTATGGTGAAAGCAAGCTACTCAGTCGTTTAATACAGTTTATGTTTTCAAGGATTTGTTTTGAAAAGTGTTTAAGGGTATTGATTCACCCCTTCCCTCTCAGTACACACCTTTGTATCATTACAAAAATTGGTATCAGAGCTAGTTCTCTTATTTAGGAAGTTTAATCATTGAAGAGAAAAGATCTTACAGTGGAAAGGTATACGCTTGACAAAACTATTGAGAATAAAAAATTTCAGTTGCAGATCTACATTGAAAAATACAAATAAGCCAAATGGAAACTGAAAGAGTTACTGGTTAAGAGAAAAGATATGGCGTGTCATTGTAATGAGACTAATTATCATGAAGAAGATATACATGACCCATTTGATACATCTGGATCTGAATCTGGTGGCATTTATGATGCATCTGAAGGAATCATACCAAAGCTATCTGAAAGCAATCAACAACTTACTGAACAAGTGAAAGCACTGCAGGTTGGTCAAGACACACAATGGTTAGAATGGTTGAAGTCATTAACGATGCAAATAAAGTTGAACAAGAAATAAATATGGATGTTGATGATAGAAGACAAATGACTAAAAAGCTACAAGAGAAAGAGTCTGAAATATTGAGTATGACTGGACATTACTTTGAGATCACCAATCATATGGTTTCTATGAGTCATGAGGCCAACCGAGTGAACATTGAACTTGCTAGAAAATTGGAAGATATTGGTGAACTAAGAGAAGAAAATGAAAATTGATAAATGAAGTGAAGATTCAACATCAACATAATGAGATTATTAAGAGAGCTGAAGACAATACTAAAAGGATGGATGAATTTCTGAATAGTCAAAGGATACTTAGCAATAATACTAGTTTAGGTTATACCAAGCATGGAGAATCATCAAATCAAGCTGAAAAGAGGAATTTCTACGCAAATCCAAAACCTAAAAATCCCTCATGCTATCATTGTGTAAAACCAGATAGCACATCAAATGTTTGCAAAAGCAATGCAAAAGGTATTCGCAAATCCACTACTAAATTCAATGGAAATTGTTATAATTGTAACAAGCATGGACATCAAGAACATGAATGCAGATCTAAGATGAATAAACCATAGAAGAAACCCTACATGGAAAAATTATTTTTGTACTTGCAACATGCATGGTCATACATCACAAGAATGTAGGACTAAGAAGAAGCAAATATGGAAACCTAACGGACGGGAAAATACATATCAACCGAGAAGAAAAGGTAATGCATATACTCAAGATTATAACACTTGGGTAAATTTCACAGCATGTGGTAGGTATGGACATATTGTGGCTAACTGAATGAGAAAGTGGAGAGGAAAATATATAATCTGGACAAATTCTGGAATGGCATGTTTGCACTGTCATAAAGTTGGTCATCTAACTAAAGATTGCAGAGACCGAGTAACACAAACAAGTACTTTTGGAAATGGAAACACAATTGAAGAAATCAAGATGATAAGGAATCAAATGTGGAGGAAACCATCCAATGACAATGTTGGACAAAGAACAAAAGTCGGTGACACCTCATCCAATGGATCAGGCGATTCCACCACCCCCACCTAAGAAATGAAAGTAAGTATGGAACTGCATTTTGCAAAGTCATATCTTACATCAGTTCCTTATATTGATTGAGTAAATTCCAAATAAGTATGAATTAAGATGCACTATGGTATTATATTTTTTCTAACGTGAAACTAGTTTAGTCGGTTAATCTGTACCAAGTAAGAAACTCCAGTCGGTGAACATGTGAGAGACAACTGAGTTGATTAAGTCAATGAGAATTTGTAGTAATCGTCGAACTGAAGTGTCTTTAGTGTTAACTAAGTGATTTGTTTATCAACTGAGTGGTTGGTGACAAGCATTTATTGCACCAATTAAAGTATTTTGTATAAATTTATGGGAAATGAACTCATTTGTTCACACAACGATCAAAGAGAGAAGTAGAGCGATCAAGAGAAAAATTATAGCAAAGCATTTCGAGCATTTCACAAAGATTCAAGCACGTTTTGATAAGTTTACAAGTATATCAAGTAAGTTCTTGCACTTACCAAGATGTCTGTAACATACATTGGAATCCCTAATTTTGGAAAACATGATGGTGTCTTCATCTCGAGCTGTGAAAGGCAAGATTGACAAAATCAAGAAGGTAATCCTGATTAAGAATTCAACATGCACTGAACCCAACTACAAATTACATCCAGAGGTTGCTGCACAACCCAATGAAAAAGGTGCATTCTCCATGATACCACCTAGGGTTCTAGTGGTTCAAGATGTAAGAGCGTATATACATTGCACAATCAATCAGATAGGTGATTTTGAGCTCATTTTGACATATCAAGAGCTTATCAAAAATGGAAAACTAAAGGACGATCACAAACATCCAGAAGTGAAAGAGTTAACCAATGCCCTACTGTTCCCAAAAGATTTTAAGATAGAATGGATTCACATTGTACTGATCCGAGTACATGATGGAAAATTATGGCTAGATGAACCTATGAAGATCACAAAGGACGTGATACATGCAGTCACAAGGTATCCTAAAACCAATAGATCAAAAGCCCTAAGGCACCTAGCCAAATATGAGATTAAAAAGCTAACAGGAGTTGAGTGAGATAGTAGAGGTCTAAGGATCAACACTATCGATGATCCTGAACTAAGACTTGGAGCTTATGTCATTGCATACAAGATATTTCAATCCAGTAGACCCAACAATGTCGCATGTGGTGCAATCGACATCGCTTATAAAATTGTGAAAAGGGGTTTGCAACTTGACCTAGTGTTAGGGATTTTTCTTGTATGAATCACAGTGCTTGAAATAACTATTTGAACACCATGCTTCCTAATACTGATTCAGGGACAAGAAAAGCCTAATTGCTAAGGACTGGATAATGTCCTTCTTCATTTTCGAGCTCCACATATACTCAGGCAGGTTTTACCTTTTATGATAACTGTTTACACATGTCAGAACTGGAGTCTAGGAGCTGGGACCCACTACATACATCAAATGAAAGGCATTAAAGCCTCTTCCAAATTTGTATCTTATAAAAATCATCCGGACACCCTTCTCAATCACTCTAACTGAGTCCTATTACACCATTTTTCAAGGGTACTGGCTTGTGCTCAACTGAAATTTTTTACATGGTCACTCCAAATTTGTTCCAAATTTAGGAGTACCAACAGTGGCTCTGACTGAGGACGGTTAAACACAAGTTTATACCGAGAACCACATATCTCTGGAGTAGCAGACCACCCCAATAAACTTCAAAATCAGATTTTATCTTTTCTTTCTCCTTCCATTAACACTTCTCAAAACTTTCCTCTCTTCTCAAAAACGGGCAACCTCTAACTGAAAGCAAACACACAACTGAAAGGGAAAGCAACTGTACAATATGTATATCATCTACAAGAGGCCCAAAACCCCACAAACTGAGATCAACTCTTACCTATGTCATACATCTGATTTTCATCTCCATATATCGGAGGTAAACTGAAACTCATTATGTCATGTGGCTGATCAACAATATTTCCACTCTGTATTAGCTCATCACATGGTATCAAATCTGCATATTCTTGATATAAGCTTCCACAAACATTAGGCAGATTTTTATCATAAAAAATTTGTGGCATATATGTGTCACGGTCGTTAGATAAAAACATACTTTGATACTTGTGACTTTTGTCATCTTTGATTTGTAAGCCACAACTGACAAACTCACCATTCAACTGAAAGGGGGGTCTTTCAATATCTGTGATACTACTTGGGCAAGCACCATTAATTTCAATCATATCTATCATTGGCATCTCAAGAGAGAACATAGCTTGATCTTCATGCAAAATTTCAGAGGCCTCATCATTTGGAGAATGATTATCAAACTTAGGAGATT
>MU225694.1:536411-561276 GCA_018584345.1 Thuja plicata
TATTGACAATTGCTTTTCTATTTTCATCATAATTTTGGGCGCAGAGCATGACAATTTTTGGACAAGGGAATACTTGAGGTAACGCCATGCGTGCTGACCCAACAACCCACGGTGCAATTTTATTTGTCTTTGCCTTTAACATGTTAAATGGACAAAATTTTAAATCCTTCATTGGATCTTTCCACTTATTTTCCAGTGCAAATCTAATTTACATGATTCCCTTATTTCCATGGATAACATGATCAAAATATCATGGAATTCATCAGTGAAACCTGGTGTTTTAACCAGTTTGTGGAAGTCTATTATCTTTGTTTCCTTTTTTTGCCCTTTACTCATACTCTTGGTATTTTTTTTTTCCATCGTGGACCGTGGTATACTAGTATTACTATTTACTTGTACGAAAATTCAAAAAATTCTACACAGGTAACAACTACAATTTACAGGTGTGTTTGAAAATTCAACCTTAATTCTACGACTACAATCTAAACAGTAAACCTCTAGATTTGAAAAATTTAAAGGGCGGGATGTGGGTGTCCAGAATTTTACCTGGAAAATCAATTTGTGCAGACTATGAGTGGGCAGAGAGCTGAGAGACTCTATTGCATTCCTCAATCCTCAACCTAGAAGCCATAACCCCTTTTTGAATCTCCAATACAGTATACTAGTAAGAACTGAAAATATAAAAACATAGGTTAAAATTGTACAATAGTGAGTAGTACTGAATCGTCAATCGTGACTAGTCACTCATGTTAACTTTTACTGTCACTTGTGTTAACTTTTATTGCTTCTCCAGATATCTGAGGTCACTAGGACATGTGTCACTTAATTGTTTAGTCTGTGGTCAAATTGAGATTATTACTTATTAAATGTTAAGTTACTCTTTTACTCCAATTATGATTTTAATTAAACTTAGCTTAGTGTACACATGTCATGATTCCAGAATAGGTTTGCGAAAATGGGGTTTCTTTTCCCTTTCGGCACGAAATACACCACATTTCATTGATCTATGCTCATCCAACAGTCCCTAGTTTTTTTTAATCTTCCATTATCTTTCAGTCTTTTGGTCGTCACTCGTCATCAAATGACACCGATTGAATGAGTGTACATGTGTCGTTATTTCAGAATAGGATTGCAAAAATGGGATTTCATTTCCCTTTCAGCCTGAAATATAATGTACATCATTGATCTCTGCTCATCCAATGGTCAGTGGCAGTCACCATCATTTGTAATTGTGGCGGGTCCCATTTATTTACTTTGAATTATATTTATCGAATGACACCGATTGTGTGAGTGTTCATGTGTCATCTGATTAAATGAGTGTACACGTGTTGTGATTTCAGAATAGGATTGCAAAAATGAGATTTATTTTCCCTTTTGGCACGAAATACACCGTACGTCATTGATCTATGCTCATCCAATGGTCACTGGTAATCACTATCATGTGTGGCGGGTCCCATTTATTTACTTTGAATTATATTTATCAGATGACACTAATTGTGTGAGTGGTCATGTTTCGTCTGATTGAATGAGTGTACATGTCTCATGATTTTAGAATAGGATTGCAGAAATGGGATTTATTTTCCCTTTCAGCCTAAAATACATCGTACGTCATGGATCTCTGCTTATCCAATGGTCGCTGGTAGTCACTATCATGTGTGGCGGGTCCCATTTATTTACTTTGAATTATATTTATCAGATGACACCGATTGTGTGAGTGGTCACGTGTCGTGATTTTGGAATAAGATTGCAAAAATGGGATTTGTTTTCCCTTTCGGCCCAAAATACACCGTACTTGTTGATCTCTGCTCATCCAACGGTCACCAGAAATGTAGTTACACGTAACACCATACGCCAACAATTTATTAAATTTAAATAAAATTAAATATTGAAACTGTCTAATATAAAAATAACTAATTAAAATATTGCAATCACAGATAACTGTCTAATTATTTATTAATTTATTACTAACCATAATTTATAAAATGCTTTAAACTTTTACAATTCCACATTCCCAGTTGCACACATGACACATAATGATAATTACATTTGTCATTGACATGGAAAGAGCAAGTTAATACTCATAAATAAATCACACACATACATTAAACATTGTTACATTTTTTGGTTCATATTATATGATATCACAGATTCACACATCGATTTGGCAATGTGAATGGGCATATAATTTATTATTTATTATTTATCAAAAATAAAGTCTTTAGATTTCTTTACAAAATTGCAATTAAAAAATATTAAGTCTTCAGATTTCTCTACAATATTGCAATTAAACAATTTTACGCAAACAATCTATTATCTCACACACTGATACGTGCCTCGTTTCCGAAGGAAGATAGAAAAATTACAATAATTATTAAGAGTCGAACAACAAAAATTTCATTAATTATTTTTAAAATTTACATCACTAATATTATAATATACTTTATAATTATAGAGTTTAACTTTAGACTATAGTCACACCGTAAACCCCTACAAAATGGGAAGTATGTTTACCCGCAAAATGGGAAGTATCCAAATAGTTACAAAATTTGTTGCCACAAGGGCACTGGTTGATCATATAAGAAAAAAAAAATGAAATGCGGAAACCCATTTCAAGAACATAAACACTAAGGGTCTTCATATCCATCCTTGTCTAAGAAGAATTGTTTGTTGAGGATAATCTCCCCGAATTCATCGAGCCAGTTGTAGTGCATCTCCTCAAAGTCGTTGAGGTGAAACCACTTCCATAGGAAGTCCCTCGCCAGCTGTGCCCACTTTTGATGTCGCGTCAGTTGTCTTTCATTAAGGTTCAGTAGGAAGGGTCATCTTTCCACATTGCTGCCTCGCTGGATAAGCTTTTCAATTTCATCAGCCCAAGGGATACCCAACCTCGATTCTACAAAGACAACGAATTGGATGTCGTCCACCAAAAATTGATCCTTGAAAACATTCCACAGAAGCATAAGCATGTCTACCTTCTCTCCTCCAAGGTCGAGAAGAGACACTAGGAAGCAGGATGTAATGTCCGTGTTGATGCGATATCTCTTCTCGTTGCGAATGAACTCATGGTCGAGCACCATCAACACAACATTGTTAATGAAAGAGCCCACTTCCTTGCAAACAAAAGTGAGTACTTTGTCTGGTAGTCTACCCAAAAAGGGCTTTTTCTCATCAGTGGATGTAGTTCTCAACCTAATTGGTGTGTCCATCTGTGCCTAAACTAAAAACCTAAATCTTCAAACTACACAGAAAATTAAAATTTGAGGGTCGAGGCTGAAAGGGAAAAGAAAATTGACATTGATGAAGAAGTAAGCAAGAATGTCTATTAATATCCCTATTCTATATCTTCCATATCTTTAGGTAAATCATTCCCATTAATGTAGGAGTGTGGGAAATTACTAATGCAGTCAATGGTCACTATAATAATAACTACAGTTTGTACTAGTACAATTTTGGAAACCGTGCAAATTTCCTTATGGATAAAGAATATCACTGTCACTCTGAAAAGACATTCATTTCGAGAAACTGTGCCCGAGATAAAACTCTAGCCATTGATCTACATCAATCAACGGTCTTGATTAATACATTTACAATTTAGGGTTCTAAACAAACAGGTTTAAGGTACGTGTCGACAGTATCAATGCTCATAGTTGATAGTACAATATACATACCATGTGCAGTTTCCAAATGTACATACCACTTGCAGTTGCCAGTGACAGCAGACAAATCCGCTACCAAAGATGCGATATTAACTCAACGTGACTGGGAGTCCAGAAATTATAATTATTAGATGTTTTATTGAATTGCCATTTGGCATTTGTTAATTTTAGATTTTAGTTTTACTTTAAAGTTTAAAGAATAACTACTTTAAAATTTCACAATTTGGCAGTCGCACAGTCACACATGTGACATGATACATGTAAAAGTTAAGTAATATTACTGTTAAGTAAATAACATACTGTCATACATTAATAATTTAACATTTGTTTGGTTTATTTTCAATTTCAAAAATTATAAAATCACGTATGTCACGACTCACACATACATATTTTACAATTAAATCCATAAAAACAAACTGAAATGAAGTTGCAAACTTTTCATTAATATTTTCTATAAATTCATAATATTCAAAATTTCAGACTTGGAGACTTTCACTTGAAGTCCCTACAAAACTTTAAAGACAAAACCTACTATAGTGAAAATTTCAAAATTTTCAGGTGGAGGCCATAGGGACACAACACTAAGGATTTTCCCCTCCGTCTAAGTAAAACTTTTTAGAGACGACAAGCTCTGCAAATTTATACAACCATCTGTAGTCCACCAAGTCATCCAACATAAACCATTTGCGAAGAAAATCCCTACCAATCTACGCCCATTTCCTATGGCGCGTCAACTGCTGAACATCCAGGTTCAAAATAAAAGCTTGAATGGCCACATCTTTGTCTGACTCAAAAAGCTTGCGTAAATCACTTGCCCAAGGGATCCTCACCCCTAATTTTGCATAAACAGCAACCTCAACAACGTCAACTAGGAATTCATGTTTGAATAGCTTCCTTAACAAAAGGATCATATCCACCTTCTCTCCCCCTGAGGTCCAAAAGAGATGCCAAAAAATAGGACGTAATGTCCATGTTAACTCGGTACCTATCAACATTTTTCAAAAATTCACAGCCCAACACTATCCTCACAGCCTCATTTGTTAAGGCTCCAAACTCCTTGCAAACTGATTCAAGGGTTTGGTTTCAGACTAGGCCCAAAAAGGCCTTTTGATCCTCCGTAGATGTGCTTATCAAATGGATAGGAGTGTCTATCTTCAAAAGACAACTACCACAATATCTAAAATTATACTAATACAAGCTAAAAACCTAAACCAGAGGCAATCTTTCAAGAACTAGCAAAGGCAGACCCAAACCAAAGAAGAATCGAAGAAGAAGCGTAGATCATCTATAAATAGCCCTTAATTCTTTCTCTAACCTAATTAATTCATTTTTCCTTCAAAATTCTGTAAATATTTCATATTAAAAGCACAATCGTTCATATTAAAAGCACGACTGTGTGAAATTAGAAATAGCCAGATCTAGTGTCAGTGATAAAACATTTCTTTTATTAATGACAACTGTGATACATTATCAACCATCCACCTAAACAGATGTAAGACTTGATACGTGTAAATAATGATGTCATTACATGATGTTTCATTAATTAGATAATAGTTATGGTGCAGATTAATTTGATACCTGTCATCATTCCAGTGAATTCCTGGAGAACTCTATATTTTTCAAGAAATTGGGCCAAAATTAAACTTTAGCCATTGATCTAGCATCATCAAACGGTCTCAAACAAGACATTTAACATTATAAAATGATGGATGTTACTGTTAGGTTGTGTGTCGATGTAACTTTTTGTGCTTATGGATACCAACATGTGTTTAATCTGCAAACAAGCTATTAGTTGGAATTGGCCCACATGACGCATTGACAAGTCCCATCTTTTGAAAATCGCCAATAAAATATTTATTTTTCCAATACTTAACGATAGATTAGCCAAAAATATATTATTTTTTTTTCAAAAGGCACATAAAATTTGCCAGCACAAATATTTTTTCCCTTCAACAAAAAATTATTCACCTCGTATATTATAATGTATTTACTTTAATAAAAAAATTTGCCTCACACAATATATATTTTCCCCCACATTAATGTATTATTCGCTAGGATTTTATGGAATTTTCATTGGGCAGGGAAAAAATTGCCTTTGCCTTTATATTATTTTCCTAATTTGGCAAAAATATTCGCCATCATCAAGAAAAAATTTCTCCTAAATTAATGTATGATTCGCTAGGATTTTACACTTTTTCCTAGGAGGGGGTTTCTTAAAGTTATCCTTGACGGAGACCCTAGCACCGAGACAAAGGAAAAGGTATGTGAGAGGAAAAGATGACATTGATGAATCTGATGAAGAAGATACTGATAAATTGTGTTTTGCTAATAATAAGATCCCACAAAATGTTGATGACGTAGCTGAAGAAATAAAGTCAACCAGAAGATTGAGTCATCCAAAGCTACACAAATATGCAAGCCTGAGCACTAAGGACTGGGACAAGTTGGAAGAAGCAATCATATGCATGATGATAACCTATAAAAGAGTTCATGTAGAATTAGCTACATATATACCTCAATAAATTTATGATAAAGAATAAGCAAGATGGACATATGCACTATCAACAAAGAAACAAATGAGAGAAGAATCACTCTCTATAATTAAGGTTGACTACACAGTTGCTCAAATTGATGAAGCCATGAATACATATGCAAATAAATTTTCAATGCAATCCAGGGCATTCAAAATTCTTCAAGAAAAAGTAAAAGAAGTTGGTGAATATCTCCTAAGTCCTACCAAGCAGAAAGAGGCTATAACATCCACAGTCGACACTGAGGTAAATCAACCAAGTCCCGAGCATATCAATGTTGAAGACACTGAGAAACCTGAGGTGGAAACACAAAAAATATACCTTACTACTAATGTTTCTAACATGATGGACAAAATTTCTAAACTGTTAACTAATCTTGGAAATGTAGACATCATAATAGATGATATAACCGAAGGTGACCCATATGAAAAAGCAAAGGAAGATGAAGTAATAACTAGTGCTATCAAGAACCTCGAATAAAAAGATACAACCAAGGTAGCCCGAGCTATGGTACTAGGTAGTCTACCTATAATGGTCCAAGCAATTGATATTGTCAATGAAGCACAACAGGAAACCAAGCTACCCGAGCAGGTCACAGATACACAAGAAGACAAGGGTGATGAAACTGGAAAGGGGACCGAGCATAGTGGAGCTACTACACATGGTGACACACCAAAAGAAACCACTGATGCAGAAAATAAGGGTGAAGGAAATACAGAGACAATGGTAGACACTTCTACCACTGACACCAGATCAGTAACCGAGCCACCCAAACAAGGCATAACACCCACCGAGCCACCAAATCTAGATACCGAGTACAAGGCTCAATTGTTACTAACACAATCTCCTACCTCTAGTGTACATGGAAAGAAGAAGAAAAAGAAGAGAGGGAGAAAGGGTCCAGTCACACTTGATGAAATCATAGACATCCATGAATGTGACCCAAGGACACTTGATCTTGAATCACCTAGAAAATATGGAGAGGTTTGCACCCGAAAAGAAGCTCAAGAAAAGCTAAGGTTAGAACACAAGAATGCACAGGTGCTAGAAGCAACCAAGGAGATATTAATGTAGGTTGTTCCCGATGTAAACATAGATGAATCCGCCCCAATCATTGATCAACCCACACTGCTCAGCGAGCCAATTAATGGTCCCAATATTGATGCCAATGAGATGTTAGAAGAAAGAGTAGAACAAAATATTCAATACAAGCTTACTGAAAAGATCAGTTGGGAAGTGGCAGTGAACAAGGTAAACATTTCTGAGATTGTAACCGCACTAGAAAGTATTATTTCTCAAGTACTTACAATTCTTCGGAAGTTATGCACTCTAGATCACTTCACTACCAAGATTAGTGAAAAGATACAGAAATTAGATAATGATCTAAAGGATAGTGCTAGTCGTCTCACAAAAGAGCAAGATGGATTTCAAAAGCATTACTCTAAGATTATACACAACCAATGGTTGAGACTTGAATTGATAAAGGAAAAGAACATGATAAGAGAAGAGGTAACCGAGCTTCAGGCCATGTTACTACCGCATGTAACATTGATGCAGAAACATGTGATCGAGGCAAAGACTTTTATTTCCACCCCTGAGATCTCAGTCACAAAGAATATATATGATATGCATGCTCGCCTAAACTTGGAGCAATTGACCTATGAGCATTTAAAGGAGGAATGGGAGAAACTCATGGAAAATCTGTAGAAGACCCATCCTAACATTTTTGACAAGTTGTAAGTTATTTCTTTTTTCATTAATTTCAAAAAAGGGGGAAACTATATGTAAACGGGGAAACATATGTATATATATATTTATATATACCAAGAGCATGTACAAAGAGGGAGTCACTATGTATGAGTTACTAGGTGTACGTATAAATTTTTTGATACTAATTCCAAAGGGGGAGAATGTTAATCCATATTGGTTTAAAGGTTGTAATTAGTATTCAAATTGCATAGACGGTAATACAATCAAGACAATTTAGTCTATAATGATCACTGAGCGTAGAGTTAACTAAGTATAGTGATCATTGAGCATCATACACCGAGTAGAGCATACACCGAGCACCGAGAGATAGTATTCACCGAGTGAGCTAGAAATTACATAAAAGTTTGTAATGGCACATTATCTACGGTAACAACTTTTTCCCGAGATGGATAATTGTTTACCAAGATCGAGGAGGACATTAATTGTGGATGTAATCATTAATTGGCTATGTTTCATATGTATAGATGATCAAGGTAAATTTTGTAAACCGTTGATCGTAGGTTTTCTAAGATATTGTAAAACCCTAATTAGGTCAAACAATTTGATATATGAATGTCAATATGTTATTTTTGATAGAGGAGAGGAATGATCGAAGTATGATCAAGTAGCCACCACACTAAGGACATCTGAAGATCAGACAAGTGTTTAGCACTTAGTTTAATCAGAACAAACACAAGGCTACTGTGCAGTACATAAGGTATTATCAATCACAGCAAGGTGATAAACTTATTGCACTTAAAGGATATGATGTCAACAATATTGAGATTGTATTATTCAGGTCACAATTTCTTGTTACTCTCTAACAATTGTAACAGATTCAAAATCTCCTAACAGAGTAGACTTAACTGTCTTTGTTAAATCCCCTAACCGAGTGCACACATACATTGTGTTGCAAAATCATTTCACAAGGTAGATCTAACAAATCTTATTGTTACTCCTAACATGGTAAGATCATCAGAAGTGATCAATCTTTGTAAGCTCTAACAGATTACTTTATTACTGCAGTAGTGAAGCTTTGTGGGTTCCATCCCCAGCATAGGTTTTACCTTCTAACAAGGGTTTCTACGATACCAAAATACATGTGTTATGTGTATTTCAGTTTCATGAATGTTTTATTGTTTTAATTACATGCATTTACATTTCTACAATGGAATTTCATGTATGGTGAAAGCAAGCTACTCAATTGGTTAATACAGTTTATGTTTTCAAGGATTTGTTTTGAAAGTATTTAAGGGTACTGATTCGCCCCTCCCCTCTCAGTACACACCTTTCTATCATTCCAATAGGTCCTATAAATTGGTTACCACCCATTGGTGTCATGTGTGGGCTTTTCTCTTGATCATTTCCAGCCAGCTCTAGTAGGGCCCCTGCATGTTTGGCAAGATGTGTCATTTCTTTCTTATTAGAAGTATAAGATGGGGAATTGAATTTAAAAAAGGTAGTACCTATTCCTGCTCCTCCTATCCAAACCTCTCATGTGGCTTCGCATGTTTCATCCTCTGGTCCTTCTTCATTGGGGGCTTAGGGAAAGTGTGTGCCTGTGGAAAGCCTCCTCAACCACCTCAGGTCTCACAAAATATGATGATGCCTTTTGTTCTTGCATCTGCACGTTTCTCTATTCTGATCATTGCGGACATACCTCACCCTGTCATCTATGTCAAGGGTGAGAGGTCCCCTAAGATTGCACTTTCTCCCTTTGCGCCTACACCCCAATGCCTCATCCTCCTAGGGAATCCTTAGTTCCTCTTTCCGGTCACAGGGTGAAAAGGGGAAGGGAACCCATGACTAAGTCGATTGTAGCTATGTCAGTACCAGTGCCTACTCCATCGGAGTAGCCCTCTTCTTTTCCAGTTACAACATTGACGACCTCTCTCATGGTGTAGGATGCCACTGGACCCTTGCAGGCTTCTTATCCTAGCCTGCATCTACGTTAGAACCAACTTGCATGCTATTGTAAGCATCACCATTAGGAGAGGACCTTGGCATGTGAGGCCGCCACAAATGCGGAAAGTGTATCTTTTGAGCATGTGTCTACTACTTCCACTTTAGCTCCTAACACTTAATTCTCTCACATTCATCTGAGCTACTCCAGCCTTTCAGCATATAACTTCCTCCATATAGCTCCCCTCTACACCATGAGTGACCATTGGGCCTCACGCTAAGTGGGCCCAAGTATTCATCTCTTTGTTGTAGGAGCCACTGCTATCATCACTTTTTCTAGATATCCCACCCTTTTCTGTACTAGTGAAATTGTTGCATACTCAAGTGCTATCCAACACAGTGATGTCTTCCCAACTCGCTCAACCCCATCCTAGGATTGCCATCCCATTTTTTGTAGAGTGCTAAAGGCTAATATAGGTGATAAGGGGGATTCACCTCCATCCTTCAAGAGAAATTTGAGTAGGGCCCTGTGTTGAAGTTTCATCATTGAAAGTTCGCTCTGATAGATCCCCTTTCCATTTGGATCCTCACAATGGAGCAAGCTTTGACAAAGAGGTCGATGGGGCATCTTTTGCATCTATACCTCAACATAGGTCACCTAAAATCTATGAGGCTTTCTTGTTTGACTCGCTTGAAGATATTCTAGCATTGATGATGATCTTTACGTGATCCCTCTCACTCACCTTAGTGGAGTCGTTGGACGAGAATGTCGAGGAGGGTTCACCCTTGGCTCTAGTTTTTGGTGGGGCACCTAGGGCTGCCATCACGGTCATACCATTGCAATGTCAACCTCCTTGTATGATAAAGATTTGGAGGATGATGATCTGTTAGTGGACAACTTGTGAAGGTATTGCTTGTTCCTACATCTTTAGATTAGAGCGTGTTTTCTTGTGTTCCCCAACGCTTGTCTTTTAGTGGTGGTCCCTCCTAGAGGACCCTTTTACACTGTTAGTACTTGGAAATAAGAGGGTATCTGTTGTGCACCTTCTTCTATGTATCTTTTATTCTTCTACTATTCATATCTTGGTTTTTGAAGTTTGGGGATGATGCAAAGTGTTGAGGGAATTTAGGTTTCCCTTCCATGTTGACCCAAATTTTTATTTTTCTTTGCCTTCATGTTCTATCTTCAAATCCAAGCTATGGTTGGTTGTGATGAGATATCCCTTGAGAGCATGTATATCACTATTTTGGGTTCTGACACAAATCCGTTGGATCCCCTATCTCTATTTGGATATTGTGGAGATCATTTGTCACCCATCAGGAAGTGACATTCCATGGAAACATCTCATATGTTGACATGCCACAATGTCTCTTCTCTCCTTAGAATGTCTCAAGCTCCCCACTGAGTCACATGGTCCATTCTAAGCGGGGGTTGTTATATATATTTATCTGATTGACTTTTTATCTAACCATCATTGTCTCTACATCATAGGTTTTTATCGCAAAATTAATTTATTTTATTTTTTTAATGTTTTCCTTTGTGAGGGCCAATCCTCTATCTCGTCAGATCTCACCCTATCGTATGTGTATCTAGATTTTTCTATGTGTAGCAACATGATCTAAGTTTCCCTATCACACTCCTATCTATCTTTTTCTATGCATGTTGGAAAATGTCTAAGCCACCCTATCACATGCCTATCTAGATTAAGATATGCATGTCAGTGCACCATCTAAATTCATCCTATCATGCGACTATCTAACTTTTTCTGCTCGTATCAATGCACTATCAAAATTTCCCTATCGTATGGCTATCTGGCATAACACAACTTGCTACCCATACCAACTAACCATCAACGGTCTTTTTCTGTAGGTTGGCTTTATCATCCAACATGCTCATCTATAGATTGCACGTTGGATGTGGCTCAACAAAAGAATTAGGGCTTTCTCAATGGGGGCAACCGTATGCGAACAAAATCCCCATAGGTAAGTGATAGGCCATTTTAATGGCATGCTTTAGATACCTTAGAAGAACTTTTGCTAGGTCTTTTTTTATGTTTTCTTTTTGTTATCTCTAGACTCTATGCTCTAAAACTGTTATTATGTGGTAGTCAACCACTAAACCTATGTCATGGACATATGCTACTTAAATACACTTTATCGGGATGAATATACTTTGTTTATTGCTATGGAATTATGATCGTGTTTTATGAATGAATTGACTATTTGAGAAATAGATAATGCATGTACTTTGATTAATTACCATGAATGCTCTTATCGTAACGGTGTTAATGCAGTGCATCGAAGTAGCAATTGACATCTTGTTCAAGTGAGCACGTCTATGTGTTGGGCGCTTGACTCAGTCTTGTAGCAGATGCATCTGGAAGAAACTTCAGCGTAGCAATGATGGAAGGTTACAGGTGGCAATGGTTGAGTGAAGAATTGGCAAAGCGGAATAATTTCTTTGATGAAATCTAGGAGAGAGTGGGGAGTTAGATCTATTGTCTACGCAGTTCTTTCCTCTCTTCTGGACCGAGTCTATTTCCTGCTTTCTAGTTTCCTTTCTTGTTAGTTGTTTGTAATAAAAGCTCCGCCTTTTCTTACGACATATGGAGTTTAGCAGTTAGATTTTTTTCCTTTAAATAAAGCCCTGCTCTTGCGTGAGGAGGGCGGTAGTTTTTCATTAATATAGTTGCAATCCAATTCAAATCTGTTATTTAGAATTTCTATACTTTGTTATTCAAGGTAATAAGCAAATGAAGTTTTGAGTTTAATTCTGTGTAATTGAGTATTTCGAGTACTCACCCAAGGGGGCCCACTTGGTGAGGAATCCATATTTAGATGCATTGTAGCTTAGTTCATCCTTCTACATTTCTGTCACCTCTATTTCTATGTTGAACAGCTCCTGCAACCAAAGCAATAGGAAAAGCTATCGCGTCCTACAGCCAAGCGGCGGAGTAACTAAGGCATTATAGTTAGATTGTGCACTCTTCCAAGTCTGCTAGCGGAATTCTCTCCTATCATTTACTTTCAGGCATTTCCATTTCCAGCAATAGCTTAACTTCCTTCAAGTATTCATTTCATGAAACAATAGTATAGTTTCCCTTCAAAAGCATTTACTTCCTAGAGCCATAGAATAGTTTCTTTCCAGCATTTGTTTCCTGTAGCAATTAGAATGATTGGTTGAAGAAGTACTTGGTGCATATATTTTGCTGGCCCATTTCAAGTACCACGTCCCTGGGTTTGACATATTAAATGAGTTTCTTATAAGGAGGATGAAGTGCTTAGTTGGATGTCCAATCCCTGAGTTAAAGGATTATGCCTAGTTTCTGAGCCTTTATAAAGAGAGATCATTTTTGGCGCCACTGCTGGGGATGGTGCCAAGCCTGGTTCTTATTCAACCATTCTTAGGATTTGCTTTCATTCCCCTCTCTCTATAGATTAAAGCCTTTTATGGAAAAGAAAAAACCACATCACTCCATAATATCTGCATGCATAATAGATGAAGAAATGTCAGAGGAAGGTACTTGCCAAATCAACCCCTTAACCTATCTGAAGAAGAAAGCCACTTTGTTGACGCTATTGGTGATATACCTCAGGCCCCTTCCTCATCCTCATCCTCTGAGGGTGATTTTTGTGGGTTCTTCCAGGAACAACCAGAACAAAACCCTTGGTAGTTAGTCACCTACCAAGCTCAGAACCCACCTTAAAACCCAGCTCAGCAGCAGAGAAGGATGGCTAATCCTACTACATTTCCATTCCCCATCTCTAACCAGCAAGATAATCACAACCTCGAGAATATTCCCTCTTCCGCTCTTCCAACATTTTATGGCCTTGTTACAGAGGACCCAGATACCTTTCTCTTTGAGTTTGATATCCTTTGTAGGAGCTATGACTACATCTCTAATGCCCACAAGCTTAAGCTTTTCCCTACAACACTTAAAGAGTCTGCATTACGATGGTTTATGGGCCTAGGATAGGATGTTGTCCATAGTTGGGATGAAATGAAGGATGTTTTCTTGCTGAAATATAAAGAGTACTGTCGAGGAAATGACATGCGAGGGGATGATATCTTTAAGATGTCATAGAAGGAAGATGAAATCCTAGAGGATTATGTTTCCAGGTTTATGTTCAGCCTACAAAAGAATACTCAGCACGAGCTCAATGAAGAATCTCAGAAGTTTCTCTTTTTACGAGGCATTCATGAAGGATGCATAGAAGCGCTCAACCTAATGGCCGGAGGAGATATCACCCAGGCATCATGGGATGATATCCAGAAAATCTGCCTCAAATACTCCAGAGCTGTTGTCAAGAAAGGAAGGGGATATAGGTCCACCCTGGGAAAGTCCGATGGTGTTGGTGCTTCACGAATGGAAATAACCAATCTCTTATCTGATTTCAAACAAGATATCATCAACAACATGGCCACCTAGCTAGACACCCTACAAGCTAAAAAGAAACATGAGGAAGCTGATACCATGCTAGTAGAATTCCGCCCACATTGTAGACAAAAGAAGAGGGACTACAGATGCAAACAAGTGGCTAACGTAGAGACCACACATATGCCAACTGATTACAAACCAATTGAACCAGAGGATTAGCAGATTTTCTTCATTTCTCAGCGATGACCATGGGTACAAAGACAAGGTATGCCTCAGGATCCTCTTTCATTTAGTGGTCCTTTTTATAATAATCAATGGCAACCCCCCATGAATTATCAAAATCCTCCCTCGAATAATTCCCAAAATCAGTGGCAGAATTACCCCAATCCACAGTGGCCAAACCCTCAAGGAGGTTGGCAACAACCTCAAGGGGCATGGCAACCACCACAGGATAATTGGCAGTAAAACACACAATGGGGAGGTCACCAGCAATGGCCAAATCAACAACAAGGACTTTTGCCACCACCTATACAACCTTCACAACAGCAAGCTCTCTTACCACCTCCTACAACCACTAATCTGCCTCCTAAGCCTACCCAGTTACCTACCCAGCCACAGTCGAACCCTAACAATTGACCTCCTCCACCATAGCAAAATGTGTATTCTACAGACCAGTCGCAATATCACACACAATACCCTGCATATGCAATCAACATCAACGATATTCACCTACGGTCTCGTACCACTTTGCCTCCACCTGAGCCTCTTGTAATTACTGAGATGCCTTTTTAGGAGCCCAATCAACCTGACAATCCAACCGCTCCAGTAGCTCCTGCATCACCAGCTAAGTCTAATCAGACTACAATTCCTCCTTTCCCCTAAAGATTGAAGCCGAGCATTACGCAGACCACTAATGAGGGAGCTTTCAATATTCTTGACCAACTAAAGAATATCAGTATCCAAATTCCCCTGTTCCAAGCAATAAAAGATGTCCCCACATATGGAAAAGCCATCAAGGAGGCTTGCTTTAAAAAGCCTGGCCGTAAGAGGAAAGACCCCTAGACTATTCACATCCTGGGAAAATTGGTAGACATCATGTTAGGAAAGCTTACAATCCCAAAATACTCTGACCCTGGTAGCCCTGTTGTCGAAGTCATTATTAATGGTACCGCTATCAAAAATGCCTTGGTTGATCTTGGAGCCACCATTAATGTCATGACCAAGGACATTATGAAACTCCTTGGTATCACCAACCTCCGCAACACACCTACTATCCTACAGCTTGCCGACAGTTCAACTGTCAAACTTGATGGAGTGGTGGAGGACATTCTGGTTGACCTAGAGTCTTGGTCCTACCCTACGGATTTTATGATCCTCTCGCCAAAAGCTACCCTAGGCGGCTATCTAATCATTCTGGGATGACCATGGATAGCTACCATTGATGCCTACATTGGTTGTCGGTCAGGGGATATGACCATTTATGATGGCTAGAACACAAAAACTCTGGCCTTATATTCTCCTGCTCAACTGCATATGGAATTAGCGTCCCCGTATGGCTCGATATAGGAGAAGCTGAAGTTATTAATTCAGTCTCCCAATTGATAATGTTAACAAGGGATCCCTTCCTATAGCTTCAGAAGGAAGATAAAGTAATCACCAACATCATGCATAACCAGTACGGATCAGAATTAGACCCTTTGGATAATTCCTTCCAAAACTACTCCCTGCAGCCATTGTACTCTGATTACCAAACATCTCCCGCTGCATCCAATCAGCTCTCTCACCAAATTCTTCCCTATGAGATCCAATTACCCTCATTGATTGATGCATCTATGGTGGAGCTCGCCAAGTAATTGGAAGTCTCACCTGAGCGTTGCTTACACATTAATAGTCAACTTTCTCCTCAGCAGCAGGCATCATTGACCAAAGTGCTAAAGATTCATTCTACAGCTTTTTCCTGGGATTACGCTGATATGAAAGACTTGGACCCAAAGTTATACACTCATAGGATTTTCCTCAAAGAAGATAAGCCCCCAGTCAGGCAATTCCAAAGGCGTGTCAACCCGGCCCTCCGTGAGATACTCAAAACTGAACTCCAAAAGTTGCTCAAAGCCGGGTTCATATATCCCATATCTAACAGCCAGTGGGTTTCCCCACTAGTTATAGCTCCTAAGAAAGTTGGAAAATGGAGAGTGTGTAGATTACCGAGAGCTTAACAATGCCACCAAAAATACCATTTCCCTCTGCCATTCATCGACCAGGTTATGGACTCTTTAGCAGGAAAGAAGTACTTTTCTTTCTTGGATGGGTACAATGGTTACAACCAGATCTGGATTCTCCCAGAGGATCAAGAGAAGACCACATTCAATTTCCCATGGGGGAATTTTTCTTATTCAGTTATGCCCTTCGGTCTCTGCAACGCTCCAGCTACTTTCCAGTGGGCGGTTATCAACATTTTTGCTGATATTTCCCACGACTGTATGGAGATCTACATGGATGAATTTACTACTTATGGGGAGAATTATGAAGCAACATTGGAAAATCTGGAAAAATTCCTCATCAGATGCAAGGAATACAACCTATCTTTGAATAGCGAGGAGTGTTTTATGATGATGTAGGAAGGAGTCGTGCTTGGCTACTACATTTCTGCTCTTGGCATTTAGGTAGACCCGGCCAAAATTGAAGTCATTGTGAATCTTCCTACCCCAGCCAAACAGAAATATGTCAGAAGCTTTCTTGCCCACACAAGGTATTATTGAAGATTCATAAAAGACTTCAGTAAAATGACCAGTCTTATGTATTCACTCCTCACTAAAGATTTTGATTTCATCTGGAAGTTTGACTGTGATGATGCCTTCCTACACCTAAAATCTATTCTAACACAAGCACCTATTTTGCAAGGTCCTGATTGGACCCTTCCATTCCACATACATACAGATGCCTATGATCTTGCCATTGGGGCAGTTCTTGGACAAAAGGAAGGTACGCTAGAACACACCATTTATTTCATCAGCAAAAATATTCAAGGTGTTGAGTTGAACTATATAGTTATCGAAAAGGAGTTATTGGATGTTATTCATGCTCTAAACAAATTCTGCCATTATGTCACCGGTTATCAAATCTTCGTGCATACGGATCATGCGGCTATCAAATATCTGGCTAACAAACCTATCGTCATAGGCAGGTTAGCAAGATGGTTGTTGCTGCTACAGGAGTTTGACATTACCATTGTTGATAAGTCAGGAAATTCCAATGTGGTGGCCGATTTTCTCTCACGCCTTCAGAATACTAATGAACCCATGGCCATTGATGATAGTTTTCCAGACGACCACCTGTTCTCCATTGCCACTCAAGCTCCCTAGTATGCTGATATTGCTAACTACCTGGTTTCATAAAAGGTACCTCCACACTTCTCTCCAAAGGAAAAGTGGTTACTAATAGACAAAACTTTCAACTTTTCTTGGATTGTTGATTGTTTGTTCTATACTGGGCCTGACCAAATATTGCGAAGGTGTATTCGTGAGGATGAAACGTATGACATCTTCTAGGCTTGTCATGATGATCCCTATGGAGGAAATTTTGCTACCAAAGGGACAGCCATGGAAATATTGAACACTAGTTACTATTGGCCATCCCTTTACAAGGATTCAACCAATTACACCAGGAAGTGTGATAGATGCTAGAGGATGGGGCAGCCTACCAAATCTGATGAAATGCCACTGTTCCCTCAGGTTGTCATGACTCCATTTGATAACTGGGGAATTGATTTTGTTAGTCTTATCACTCCTGTGTCTGATGACAATTCGTATATACTTGTATGTACTGATTATGTAACCAAGTGGGTAGAGGTTAGAGCTATGAAGCATGCCTGGGACAACAGAGTTGCACAGTTTTTGTATGAGGAGCTATTCACATGCTATGGTGTGCTCTATGAGTTAGTCATGGATCAAGGAGCTCAATTCACATCTATGTTGATTATTTCCCTCATGAATGAGTATAGTATCCGCCACCAGAAATCAAGCCCCTATCATCCACATGCGAATGGTCAAGCAGAAGTCACTAATAGGGAAATTGAAGCTATTCTCACAAAGACAGTTCAGTTGCACAAAAAATATTGGAGTAGCCACCTACAAGAAGCTGTATGGGCCTACCACACTACATGGAAGACCACAAAAGGGTTTACCCCTTTTGAGTTGGTATATGGAAAAATAGTTGTGATGCCAATTGAGTTTGAACATAAGACTTTACGAATGACATTACAACTCAACATTGATCTCACTGAGGCGTAGTGCAACAGGATCCTATAGCTTAACCAGCTAGATGAGATTAGAAAGGCCGCCCTATAGCACACCGAGTTGGTTCAGACACAGCAGAAAAAGTGGCATGATTCTCATATCCTTTCCAAACAGTTTGCTCCTGGCGACTCGGCTCTTTTTTATGACTCAAGATTCCACAAAAACCAAGGTAAGCTTACCACACGTTGGCTCGGCCCTTATGAGATTATTCATGTTTATTCTAACAGCATAGTTTAGTTATCCACCATCAACCCTGTGTGTTTCAAGCTTCTGGTAAATGGTCATAGGCTTCGCTTATACCATAAACCACAGACGAATGTCGATTTCTTGCGGCAGTTTGAGATTTCTCCTACAGCTGCCAAACTTCCTACAGCCAATGAACCTCCTCCTCCTATTGAAGATCATTTTACAGATAACGGACCTCCTACAGCCAAAGAACCTCCTCCAGCTGATGACTTTCCTGCAACCAACTGGAGTAATTCTTTGCTTCGGTCGTCTCTTAAATTTTTTTTGCATGCAGTCATAATAAAATTTTTGTTTCCCATGAAAATATCTTTTCCATAATAAAACATCACGACCATCCATTTCCTTTCATTATCTTTTCTGCCACCACCGCCTTCACGTCACCTCATTATTGCACTAGCTCAAATTTTTTTTACTCTGCCAATGTCATCAAATCTTTCCGGATTTGGGCATTTAACGGATCATTTACCAAGGTACACATTACTTTATTGCCTCAACATGTTTTTACTTCATTTACTGTGATTATCACACCTTGTAATTAATTAGAGTGATTCATCCCCAATTTTGTCGTACTTTTCCACGCAAGTGAGGACACTTGTTCCCTTTTACGAAGGGGGCAGTAAATAGGGTTTTGTGGTTCATAAATGCTAATCCTTATCATTACTTGTCATTACCACTTTTTCTACCCAAGTTGTACTGCATCGTCATATCAAATGTTATGATTTGACAACCCCTGCGTATAAACTGTCGAAACTAGCCTTGTTCTTTTAACTTAAAATTTCAGCTTAAACTTCACACCATTACCATTAATCCAAAAAAAATTGCTGCATCTTGTTCCCCCGGAAACACCATAAATTTTTCATTCCAATTATGGGCACAACAGAGTAATTTTCAACGTAAACAAGCACAGTGGAGTAAGGAGATTTCTAGTTTTTCAGGCATTGTTGGAATTTCAAGAAGAAAAATGGGTGGTTCCCCTATACGGCATGAACCATCAAACCACCTGGTTTTGCTACAAGACTAGGATAGCATGCAAGTCTTTAACAGAGTAGGGAGGCTCACCTATTTTGTAAGGCTAAATGGGTATGACAAAGATACAACACTAGAATTGTTAAGAACATACAACAATGGAGTTGCATATGTTAAGGGGTTACGCATTGAAGCGTCAGATGCATAGATTTTTGAAGTCTCGGGACTTCCTTCTACAAGAGAAGCATTCCCGCACGGTCACAACGCACGAACAGCCATAGCAGAATTTGCATTACCAGCAGACGCCCCCATGGAATATAGTAAGCAAGGAGTAAAACGAACGTCTCTTCCAGGGTTATATCCTCAGCTTACAGTTCATGTCGTTAGGTACATCACATGTGAAGGTCATTTTTCTTTCTTGCATGCCATGCACTTTAAATTGTTAAGCCATTTAAGGTATAATCGATTAGTAAATGTTCTAAATTTCCTATACGCCCTTTTGAATTTGAGTGCTGAAGAAGTGCGGAAGGGGCGGCAGAACGCGGTAACCCACCATGGGTTAATCAAACTATTGGTGGAAAGGTCATTAAGGGCTATCTCTTCCATGACCTTGGATAGGTTTATTGGGGCACCTCATGTTGAATTACATGGAGAAGGGCCATGGGCCAAGAATCAAGGGCAGGGGAATAACCCTAATGAGGAAGAAGAAATTGATGAACAAAACGAACCCTTGGAAGAACCTTCTCATTCAGAAGCTAATGAGGAAGATATTTCATCCGGTCATCCAAACCCTACCTTAGGGTGCGGAGAAGCCGAGGTTCCCACAAGCTCTCAGTGAAAAAATAAAAAGAGCAAAGGCAAGGCTAAGATGATTGAATATATGAGTCGGGATATTCCTATTTTCTCTATTCCTCCTGCAATCGTACCTACCAAAAAGCGGAAACTTCTAAAGAAGCAACCTGCAGCCTCTTCCAATACCCCATTGCGCAGAAGTGTTTGTTTGAACACCACACACCCAAATAGCAGGGACTCTCCTATCATTAGACCTCTTTGGAGGAACCTTTACAAGAACAATCGCAACTAGACAGACCCATTGCAGAATGCCCAGGTATAACGGAACAATATCTTGAAGCCATTGGGGTGATGACAGAAGCTGGGTATGAAAAACCTGAAGTCACAAAGCTTAAAGGGGCTGAAAGAAAATCCTCTTCTCTACAAGAAGGCAATCATGGGGAAGGGCCCCTTGTTCCAGAAAATATGTCGGTTCAGGAGGAAGGCCCACAAGCACCTCGGGTAGTTCCACATTGACAACCTGGGGAGGTAACTATTCATGCTCTGTCGGTTGATTATTCCAATACAATGCAACATTAGAAATCAATGTGGGAATTAGAAATGACCAAACTAAGAAGGGAACTTGACAAAAAATAGCAAGAAATCAAATTTCTACAGGATAAAAGAAATCACACAACAAATATAATTCCAGATTTGATGGAATACCAACCACCACCTCGAGTTTATTCCCTATGCCTCAAGGAGCAGTATTTTCAGTTCAAATTGGCAAGAATCCTCTGGGATATTAACACAGGCATAGAAACTCCACATGAATTTGTGGCTGCATTCAACACATCACCTGATTGTGTTCAAAATCTGTTATGTGAATTATACATGCATAACTATGTTGTTCCTTCTGATAGTGATTGAAATCCCCTTCTTTTTGTTGGTGATATACATTTGTCTGCCCTTGTTTCCTGGATTCAAAATGAAATAAATTACGGGGAGAAATTACACAAGTACAAGATCTTGGAGAAATCTGTTTCACTGCCCTTGCGTCCTGAAAGTCGGTCACCACGATGATTTTACTATGACTGGATACAAATTATTTTCAGATTTCATGATTCTGCACCAAGGAAATGAATTCTGGAAAGCTGTGAGGAATTCTTCTCAGCATTTGAAATGTTGTCATTAACAGACGGGAACAGGGCAGTTGAGGGGTTAAAGAAGAGATGGGAAAGACTCCATCTAGCACTTAAGAAGGCTGAGCTGCACAGTCTGATTAACTTGCGGGCCACAATGCAGCGTGTCAATTGGTACATACACCAGGGAAGACAACCACAGGCAGAGCAATGGTTACCACTCACCTTCTAGCCTCCCCTACTTTTATGGCCATTATACAGTTGTGTGGATGAGGAAATTAATGAACAATAGGAACTAAGCAGATGAGTAAAAATGGAGCGCATGAATGGATTCTACTGGTGCATAGGCATCTCCATAATGGGGGAAACACAGGAAGGAGACCTTCAGGTTCTTTCCAAGATCTAGAATGTCTCAGTGCCTAGGGATAGGCACTAATCTTTGAAGGGGGCAAAATGATAGGCCATTTTAATGGCATGCTTTAGATACCTTAGAAGAAATTTTGCTAAGTTTTTTCCTATGTTTTCTTTTTGTTATCTCCAAAATTTATGCTCTAAAACTGTTATTATGTGGTAGTCAACCACTAAACCTATGCCATGGACATATGCTACTTAAATACACTTTATCGGGATGAATATACTCTATTTATTGCTATGGAATTATGATCATGTTTTATGAATGAATTGACTGTTTGAGCAATAGATAATGCATGTACTTTGATTAATTACCATGAATGCTCTTATCCTAATGGTGTTAATGCAGCACATCAAAGTAGCAACTGACATCTTGTTCAAGCGAGCACGTCTATGTGCTGGGCACTTGACTCGGTCTTGCAGAAGACACATCTGGAAGAAACATCGATGTAGCAATGGTGGAAGGTTACCAGAAGAAATGGTTAAGCAAAGACTTGGCAAAGTGCAATAATTTATTTGATGAAATCTAGGAGAGAGTGGGGAGTTAGATCTGTTTTCTATGCAGTTCTTTCCTCTCTTCTGGACCGAGTCTATTTCATGCTTTCTAGTTTCATTTCTTGTTAGTTGTTTGTAATAAAAGCTTTGCCTTTTCTTAGGGCATATGGAGTTTAGCAGTTAGATGTTTTTCCTTTAAATAAATCCCCGCTCCTGCGTGAGAAGTGTTAGAATACTTCAGGGATAACTGAGAGGGGAGGTGAATCAGTTATCAGCAACTTTAAATCTTTATCTTAAACTTATTAATCCAAAGTAAATGCACATACAGATAACACATTACACAACACATCAATTTGGTTACGGGGAAACCAAATGGTAAAAACCCCGATGGGAATTAGTACCCACAAAGAACTATACTATTTATAGTGATCCTTGTTAAAAGATCTTCCAACCCTGTTAGGAGTTGTACATTACAATGCAGTAGTATAGTGACCTGGTTAAGGGTCGGACCCTGTCAGGATTCTTTTACAATAACCCTGTTAGGGGTTGGTGGACTCACTGTCTAAGTGGTAAAGGCTACAACCTTATGGTTATTTGATACACACTGTATCAACAAGGTGAACTGTTGTTTGTGACACTGCTTGTCTGATCAGTTCCTTTTGTGCGCCGATGCTTTAACCTCTTGTAAAGCACTACAATAATCTTCTCTGTGTTCTAAAAGCTTCAACTTCAATATCTATATTATCAACATATGATAAATATAGCTCTGCTGCTTTAACACTCTACTCTACTTTTCTAATCTCTGGCTTTTGCAACTCTTCTTATTACAAATGACCTTCTATAAGTACATACACCAAGTATGAGATCATGGGACCTGTAGGACAACTCTTCTTAACATCCTTGTTAGCTCTACTAAGCGCGCAAGCATAATTACAACCGTGCAAGTACTAATTGAATAGACGCGTCGCTTCACAAAGTCGGCTTCATCAATTTAACCATAACTTTGTAATATTCTTGAAATATGTTTGGCGCATTTAGATTAATATCAACAACTCATAACTCATCATGAATATACACACGCATATCCTAAAGATAGGTGCAACTCGATCAACACGTTACATACCTTGGTCTTAAACCGTTATTCCTCTAGAACTGTAACCGTCAATAACATAATTACATATCTTTACTGAAACTTCATATCTGGGTCAGCGTGTATGAACATAGCATAGTAAACATGTCAACAACATGTATCTATCCACGCAATTCTTCATGTCATCATATGGATAAGTACATACAGAAGTACTGCTGTGTATTATATGTTGTCATTAATGACAAACATACAATCAATCAACTGTTCAGAATCAAATCTCCAACAATCTCCCCCTTTGGTATTGATGGCAACATATGATAAAAACAACTTTTGTTCATGGTGTCTTCTTTCTTTTACAATATCCTCATCAAAGATTCATTTACACTGCTGCAGTTACATAGATTGTGTATACTCCCCCAGAGTATAAGCTCCTTGTATGTGTTCCTTGTTTAGCTCTTTGTTTGTGTTCCTTGTTTTTAGTACATACTCCCCCATTGACATCAATGCAAAGGGTGCCATAAACCATTCTGCATAGGTACTACTCCAGAAGTAGAGTAGTCAACCATTCATCAGTCACACAAGACTGATGTACTTGTTGCTTTTTCTAATCAGACTTAGAAGAGGGGATGACTCCCAACTTCTCCCTTAGATACTCAAAAGTATCCTTTGCTAAAGGCTTCATGAAAATGTCTGCTAACTAATCTTTTGTGCTTACATAATCCAATGTCACTTCCTTGTCTGCAACTTTTTCTCTCAAAAAATGATACTTGATCTCTATGTGTTTTGTCTTTGAGTGCATCACAGGGTTCTTAGACATGTTAATAGTACTGGTGTTGTCACAATGAATAACAACAGGATAGTCAACTTGAATACTAAAGTCTTTAACCATCTGCTTGATCCAAACAATTATTGTACAATTCAGTGCTGCTGCAACATATTATGCCTCTGCCGTTGACTGAGAAATACAGTTTTGCTTCTTGCTTGTCCAAGATACCAACCTTTCTCCAAGAAATACTGCTCTTCCTGTCATCAATACAACCTGCCCAATATGCATCAGTATACACATGAAGTTGTGTATTCTCTGATTTAGGATACCATAAACCAGAGTCTATAGTTCCCTTAAGATATCTGAATATCCTCTTGATTGCCATTAAGTGATTATTCTTGGGTTCAGCTGCAAATCTTCCAACAATGCCAACTACATTAGATATGTCAGGTCTTGATTGAGTTAG
>MU225694.1:602208-614606 GCA_018584345.1 Thuja plicata
TCCCAATGTTTATGCTTTTTGGGTTTAGGCTTTGATGATTGATGATTTGATTCAACAAGTTAAGATTAAAATTATGTAAGCAAGTTTGATTAAATGCTCAATAATTTAGAGTCCAGCAATAATGTCTCGGATTCAGGATCTATTAAAACCAAGATATTTGAGAAAAGGGGCTATGGGTTTGTTGGACCATTTTTCGGTGATTACATTTGCCCCTCTTTGACTAATGTGTGATCGATATGGGAACACATTGGGTCAAAGAACATTTGAGGATAGCTTGAATCTGGAAATAGCTTGATATGAAGCGATGAAACTATCCCACAGATTAGAAACCGGTTTTGAACTTGATTGAATGAAGACCGATTGAAGATTTGAAGATATCAGCTCCAGACTTGATTGGGTGAAGACTGATAAAGATATCTGAATATATCAACTCCGGTCTTTATTGAGTGAAGACTGATAGAAGAGTCTGAGCATTCAATTTGATGTGAAGCGATGAAACTAAATGTTCGTCCTCTCAACAGATTTCTTGATTTAAGATTGAGTTTTGAAATGATGAACCAACGTGATGTGGTGCGATGAGATTGATTGTCATTTGATTGATTAATTGGGATAATTGACTTGATATGGATCCTGATGAAGCCAATTACTAGATTGAGGGGAGTTCTCAGATTGATACGGTGCGATGAATCTGATATGCCCCTAGAGTTTGAGATTTTGATGTGCAGTGATGAGAATCACTTGATTAGATCCTGATTTAAGTGAGAGCCTGATGCCCCTAGAGATTGAACTTTGTTGATGTGAATCAAATTGTTGATGTAGTGGTACTGCCCCCTCGGGAACAAAATCGAAAGGAGGGGAGATACGAGCCTGATAGATCGAAAAGCATTGAGAAATGTGAGATGCGAGCCTATTTTTAGGTCCTGGTTGACCAAGTGTGACCAAAGCGGATTGAGAAGGGAGGTGCACAAGAAATATGATCAAAAGGAATCTTGAATTAGAATCCTGTGAGGAAAGCATTAACAATCAAATGCATTTATGAGAAATAGGTTATTTTGCATTTTTGAGGATCAAAACATTATCGAATTTTGATTTCGATCCTGAAAATGGATTCAGAGCGGTCGAATTAGGCAGGGGTGCAATTTTTACGTCCATAGGAGCATTTTGAAAATTAGGTCAAAATTGTTATACAAGGCCCGAAGGGGTCATTTTCAAATCATTTTCACTATTCATCTTTGGAGTTTTCGAGAAGCTTCTCTGAGCAAAAATGGTGGTTCTGACCTCTACTCATCGTTTTGAGCATATGCGAAGGCACGAGCAGCCCAGAGATTATCCAGCACCTGTAAGTAGTCAATAAACTTCATCTTTGCATGTGAATTTTGCTTGTTTTGTCAAATTTTTATGGTTTTTGTGTGTTTTTAACCATATGCACGCAGTTTGTCATATGGCCTTGCAAAGGAGCTCGTACGACAAAGGGTCAAAGTTATCCTTTGTCTTTTGGGGCCATTAGAGTTGTCGCACGGGACTTACCCTTCTGTCGCACAATGATATTCAAACTTGCCCCATTTGTCATCTGATAACACTAAGTTTGTTGTATGAAACTGTTTCGTCATCTGATATTCATTCTTATGTCATATGAGACTTGGGGCCAATTTTGATCTTGATGTATTTTTTCGTATGGGAATAGAGATATTTTTCTCCTGATTTCCTGACCCAGTTGCGTATTCATCTTGCTTAGTACTCTATTGGTGAGCTTTTCTGATGATGTTGTAGTGTTTGCACTTTGATTTGAGTTTGATACTGACGTCGTTTCTATCACTTATCTGTATGTAGGTGCAGTTGCATGATATTCAGTTCAGATCTATGTATCCATCAACTATGCAGTTAATTTGCAGCTTGTCTGATGAGCAGAGAGCGCATGTCTAAGCTTGCGGCCTTTCATGGTTGTTATAGATGCCTGATATTTGCGTGAACCATGGGATGTTGAATGTGTTAGTGGAGATATTCCACAGTGAAGACAATACTTTTCACTTGCTGATGGGAGAGATGACCATCACTCCTGAAGACATCTATAGGATTCTACGGATTCCTTTTGTTGGTGCATGGGTGGATTATGATTCCACACCTTTAGTTGGAGTGCATGCGTTAGCTTGTGTCTTTCATGATCCTTTGATTATAGATTGATCTATCTCCTGGGATTCTTTGGTAGAGATTTATGGAGAGCAGTGGCCTCTGGAGTGCATACTTGCCAGATTCATTGGTGGTTTCCTCATGGATAATCGATCACAGCAGGGGTTCTTATGTGGTTGGGCTCGGACACTAGAGAGCTTGATCACACAACCTACGCAGCTTGGTCGGGGTCAGTGCCTTCTAGCACAGATGTACCATGAGATGCATGAGATCACATATAGGGGTATGCGAGGGATGGTTGCAGGAGTTGTGGTTTTGCAAATATGGGCTTGGGAGCATCTTCCCGTTTGTAGACCAATTACGGCGGATACCCAGCAGGGTGGACAGCCTTATGTGTACAGATATTTAGGTTTCATCATGTAGCCCTTCCTGGGCAAGATAGAGTATTGGAGGCGTCAGCTGGATGATTTGAGTCTGGTTGTATGGAGACCTTACTTGCAGGTAGAGGCCTCGGTTGAGTGGAGAGTTGTTCATAGAGAATTCTTTGTTTCTTGCCCCTTGCTAGGAAAGACATCACTTTTGATAAAGAGGTTTACACTATCTCAGGTATTGCAGCAGTATAGTCGTAGTCAGAGTATATCTACATAGTACACTACCTATGCTCAATTTTTTTACGAGGAGCGCAGAGGCTGGTCTAGCAAGTAAGAGTTCATCTTGTGTATTTCTTTACTCTTTGTGCTTATTTCTGCATAGGTACTGTAGATTATCGTAAACTGAGCATTTTGAAATTTTTGTTATGCAGGTTATCTCTGGCATTGTGTACCCAGGAGCTCATTGGTCTTACCTGAGCGACATGGGATTATCAGGCAGGCGTAGTGGATGTATGAGTCACTCCGGAGTACCAAGACCATCTGTCGAGGTATCCTTTCCCTAGGTTTACAGATCAAACTAAGAGGGTGCCGAGGATTGATGATGATGGTCCAGGGCAGGCAACAGTGGTAGATCCGCCGGTTGTTCCATAGAGAGTACCTCAGCGAGCACCGCCGAGGACTCCTACATAGCTGAGAGCAAGAGTTGGTATTGGTCCTAGTACGAGCAAGGTGTCAGGACGACAGAGAGATCACGCGGAGGGGGCTACCTTAGGATCTGTTGGAGGATAGGAGTCATCCACACAGGTGGCAAAGGAGGAGATGCTCGATGTGAAGCTTGATCTAGGGCTACATGATGCAGTGAGGATAGTTTGACAGCGCCGAGAGGCATGGGAGGCTATAGAGCACGAGGGTCCCCAGGGAGAGGAGGCTCAAATGGAGCCACAGACACCTTAGTATGTGATCAGGTCATTAAGGACACGAGTATGGGCCTCACAGCTAGCGGTGGCTCAGTCTCAGATTGCAGAGAGAGACCGAGTGATTGCAGGGCACGAGCAAGTGATTACGGGTCATGAGGAGAGGATTTAGGTGCTACAGAGCCAGGCGACCTTTCAGACTAGCAGGGTGGCATATTATGTTGCGGCATATATGATAGTGGTTTCGAGGGCATAACTGGTGTCTTCATACTCAAAGTATTTAGCACGATCTGAGGGAACAGTCCCTCCACCTAGGACAAATGTTCCTCTGCGCCCACTGCCTGATGGTGGCGAGGGAGGAAGCGATACTTGATTACCCTTCTTCTGTCTTACCCATTCTGATTTTTGAGATCCATTGGATTGTATATGATTCATTTGCTTCGAAGGTGCCATTTTTTCTCGATATTTATAGGAGCACATCTTTTTGTATACACCGATACATTTTGAGATATATATATATATATATGATGATCCTTTTGGTGCTCGACATGTTATCTTGTCTTTATCTCTGTTCACATCTTCTGTTGTTGTTGTATGATCTATTGATGTTATATGCTTTATGTAGCTTAGATCATAACTCATGCATGCTTCGTCTGTGCTAACCCAATGGTATGCTCTTGTTTTTTGTCATTAACCTTTATGCGTATGTAAGTAACCTTTGAGGAGATAAAATGTAGTTGTTTGTGTCAGCGGAGGATTAGAAGATTTAATTGGTTATAGGGATAGATCCGTGTTTGGATGGGATAGACTATAATGTTATTTATGCAAGCCTAAAAAAAATGCAACCTATGACGCGATTCAAGTCACCGATTTCTATAGTCATAATATTTTCATCATTTGGACATTTGGGACCCCTAAGTCAGTACAACCCTTACTAGCTCCTTAGGAGCTATAAAGATATAAATGTGACCCTTCATTGGATAGGTGTGAGAAATGAATGTAAGCATCTAGGCATAAGCGTCGAGATGACCTAAACACTGTTTCTAGTTTTGATATAACAACAATACACCAACATCGATGCATTCAGAGCCAAGATAACCGTGAGTGCATTGTTATTAAAAAAAGTAGAATAACAGACAAGGAGATAGTACCAACCTCACCTTATGATGCAAGAGAGTAGGATCGAGGGATGTGTGGCTTATACACCTGAATGTGGAAGCTCTTACCACATACACCCTACTATCTTGACATAATGATCATTGGAACTACACCAACAAGCAGTAATCAAAGAAAACATAGGAAATCATTGATAACAAACAACATACAAGAAAATTATCAGCAATCATTCAATTTGTTTAACTTGTTGATGAGGTGAGTGTTGAGGAACACTGTCATGTGTGTTATTGTATGTGTTATCTGATGTTGTGTTTAGGAACACAAGTTTTATCCAAAGGGAAGTGTTGAGAAACACTGTTGATTAAAGTGTTGAAAAACACTAGCGTGTCAGTGGAAAACTGTCCAGAGGAAAGACCAAGTGTGGGGACTTTAATAGGTTGACTGATAGGATATTGGGATAGCTGGAGGCCTATGCAAGACTTAAAGAGAGCTTCAATCAGTGAAGCAAGGACTAACTTGATATGATAGCTCATAGAAGTACATAGATCATCCCACAGATGAGTTGAGCCAAGATATGCTTTGATGGATGGATCGCTAAGTTTACAAGTGGCGCTTGTTGCCAGGTTTTCACCACTTGGTAGAGATTCTATTTTTGCTACCACGGCGCCTGTTTCCAAGTTTTCACCAAGGCACTTTTTCTTTGATTTTCAATTTTTTTTTGTATTTTTCAAATAATTTTTTTTTTCTCTTTTACATATTTTTTGATTTGACTCATCAAGGCACCTGTTTGCTAGGTTTTCATCAAGACAACCATTTTTTTCAGAACATTTTCCAAATGTTTTTGATCTTTTCACTATTTTTGATATTTTTTCAGGATCATATGTATGTACATGCTGCTGACCAGCGAGAATGCTCAAGCGTAGAATTTCTTCAAGTGGAGTGTATTGACAGGATCAGTAAAGATATCCCCTTTTGGAGTTGATAGATGATAGGCCCCAGAGCCAAATGTTGTGGTGATCACAAAGGGACCCAGCCAGTTGGGTTCAAATTTCCCTTTTTGTTCACGATGTTGTTGATTTTGGGATTCTCTTTGATCACGAGGTCTCCGACCTGAAATTCTCGAAGTCTCACCTTTTTGTTGTATCCTCCAGACATTCTCTTCTGATAGACCCTTAGATGGTCAAATGCTACTTTTCTATGCTCATCGAGTAATTCTAGTTCTTGGATTATGGAGATCTGGTATTCTTCATCTATGATGAATCCATGCAGGTTCATTCGAAGTGAAGGTATTTCAACTTCAATGGGCAATATAGCTTCCGCGTCATATACCAAAGAGAATGGCGTTGCCCCTGTAGGTGTTCTGATACTTGTTCTATAAGCCCATAAGGCTGGACTGAATTGAAGATTCCAGTCCTTTCCAATCTTGCTCACTGTTCGGTGTAAGATCTTCAATATGTTCTTATTGGAGGCTTCTGCCTGTCCATTCCCTTGAGGATAGTAAGTAGAAGAATAGTGTTGGGTAATCTTGGACTTGTCACAAAGTTCATCCATGTCTTTGTTCTTAAATTGTCCCCCATTGTCTGTCACAACGGATAAGGAGATACTTTATCTGCAGATGATATAGTTGAGAATAAACATGGATACTTGTTTACTCGTTGCTTTGATCAAGGGTACATCCAACCCACTTCGTGAAGTATTTTGTGGCTATTATGATGAATTTGTGTCCACCTAAAGATGATGGGTAGATTTGCCCAATCAGGTTGAAGGCCCATTGTTGAAATGGCCAGTGAGTAATAAAAGGTAATAAATCACGTGCGGGAGCATGAATCAAGTGGCCATGAGTTTGGCACTTCTTGCATGTTTTAGCAAATTGTATAACATCTTTTTCCATGGAGGGCCAGTAATACCCTGCTCGGAGGAGTTTCTTAGCTACCGAAAGACCATTCGAATAAGATTCACAAACACCTTTGTGGACTTCCTCTAGCACGTGCTTAGACTCATCACGTTCTAGACACCTAAGGAGAGTATCATCAAGACCTCTTTTATACAGGTCATTAGCCATGATTAGGTAATGAGATGCATTCCTTGTAAGGCTTCTCTTTTCATTTCTTGATAGGTTGTTTGGCAAGGTTTGGTTTTGGAGGTAGGAGTAGATATGCGTGTATCGGGAAGAGTCAGTACCTGTGAGGAAGCACACAACTCGGGATTCAGGGGAATCATAGGTGGGAAAGAGGAGTTCTTCCACCAGGAAGTCATAGTGAGCATAATTTTCTTCAAGTTGCACCATGGAGGCCAAGGTAGCCATAGCATCGACTGCTTTGTTTGCTTCTCTTGGTATCTGTTGGAAAGTAACAAATACAAAGTATTTCTTGAGAGAGTCGACCATCAATTTATATGGAAGGAATTTATCATCCTTTGTCTAATATTGATCATTGACCTGATTGATTACCAGTTGTGAGTCACCATAAATATGTAGTTTAGTGATTTTCCATTCAATAGCCATCCTCAGACCATTGGCCAAGGCTTTGTATTCTACAATGTTGTTGGTGCAGGGGAACATCATCTTGTAAGCTTTTGGTATCTTATATCCTTGTGGTATGATGAAGAGGGTTCCGACGCCAGCTCCTTGTTTTGTAAAGGATCTGTCAAAGAACATCGTCCAGGTGTGTTCTGTAAGATACAAAATGGCTTCATCAAGAAATTCTATCAACAGTGGACATGTGTCATGTAAAGGAGCATCAACCAAGTGATCAATAATGACTTGTCCCTTAATTGCCTTTCTATCAATGTATTCGATGTCAAATTTACTGAGAACCATGACCCATTTAGCCAACCTACCTGTGAGAGTTGCTTTGTTTAGTAAGTACTTGAGAGGATCTATTTTGGAAATCAACTTAATAGAGTGTGCCAACATATAGTGTCGTAGTATTTGAGAAGCAAAAACTACAGCAAGGCAAGCTTTCTCAATGATAGTGTAGTTATGTTCATAAGACACCATGGTCCTGCTTATGTAGTATATAGCTCTTTATTTTCCTATCTCATCTTGTTGTGCCAAAAAAGCTCCCAAAGATGTGTCTGTAGCCGAGATGTATAGAAGTAGAGGCTTTCCTGGAATAGGTGCCATCAACACAGGCAGATTAGCAAGGTATTCCTTGATTTGTTTGAAGTGCTTTTCACACCCTTCATCCCAGCCAAAGGTAACTCCCTTATGCAATTTTTTTTGTGAAAGGTTGTGCTCTATCTGCTAGTTGGGATATAAATCTTTAGATGGATTGAAGCTGTCCCTATAGAGTCCTAACTTGACTGATATTGTGAGGGGGTAGCATTTTGATGATTGCCTCTACTTTCTCTGGGTCAACCTCAATTCCTTTGGCCGAAACAATATACCCTAGTAGCTTTCTAGAAGTTACGCTGAAAGTGCACTTCTTAGGGTTCAGTCTAAGCTTAAATTGCTCCATTCTGTCTAGAATCTTTTCTAAGTCTTTCAGATGAGTGGCTCTTTTTACAGATTTAGCTAGAGTGTCATCGACATAATCTTCCATGTACTTATGCATCATGTCATGGAAGATGGTGGTCATGGCTCTTTGATAGGTTGCCCCAGCATTTTTGAGACCAAAAGGCATGACATTCCAACAAAATGTGCCCCGTGAGCAGGTAAAGGCAGTTTTCTCCTGATCTTCGGGAGCTATTCATATCTAATTGTAGCCGGAGAATCCATCCATTAGCGAGTACATCTCATAACCAGCTATGAGATCCACAATCATATCAATGTTAGGTAATGGGAAGTCATCCTTGGGACAAGCCTTGTTCAGATCCCTGAAATCTATGTAAACTTAGATTGACTTATCGTGTTTAGTCACCGGGACAATGTTAGAAATCCAATCTGCGTAGGCTATAGCACGAATGAATTCAACTTTTAGTAATTTTTCCAATTCATCTTTGACCAATAGTACCACATGAGGATGCATCTTCCAGAGCTTCTGTTTGACTGGTTTAACTCCGGGAGTAATTGATAAATGGTGCATAATCAGGTCCGTGTCCAAACCTGGCATATCTAAGTAAGACCAAGCAAAGTTGATTTTCTTTCTTGTGAATAATTGAGTGAACTCTTACTTTTCTCATTCAGACAAGGATTGTTCTAGATAGATGAGCTGAGGAGCTTCTGTTGTTCCCAGATTTACTTCCTGTGTTGGTTCTATGAGTACTGAGGATCTTTCTTGAAGATGATTAGGGAGGAGATCAAGTTCCCCATCCTCAAGTGCCTTAGAAAGGTTTTCACCATCGGATACGCCTTTTGTTTTTACTATTTTTGGATCTGACACTACCACAAGGTGGTTTTCACCATCATTCCTTTTTTTCTTTTTATCTTTTTTCTTTAGGTTGAGGAATTTAATATCCCCCTCTGTCATGCTTACGCTCATTGCACTGGTGGAAGAGGTAAGGGGTTCAATAGCATTTAGGTAGCAAGCCAAAGTATAGTCGTTAGGAGTAGAAACGAGATCTAGGGAGGCATCATGATCCCAGTCAATTAATTCAGGATGGAAAAGGGGTAAGGGCTCGATAGGTTCCAAGGATAGCATCGAGTTATCCCAATCATGGTCTTCAACGGGTAAGAGGAGATCATTGATGACACTCTCTGAAGGGTTGCCTATATTGCGATTCATCCTAGTTCGTCTAGCGGAGTCATTGTTGGTAGTTTGAGGATTCGATTCGTTTGATCTAGTGTTGTTATTTTCTCTTATCTCTAGAGCGGCCATACGTTCTAGGAATACACTCGTCGACATAACTTGGATTCTCCTAGATGGAACATGTGGTGGGGGACCCATACATAGTTCTTTAAGGTCTCTGAGCTTCCAAATGTCACCACTCTCTTCTAGTTCTTGAAGATCCCTGAGATCCCAAGTGTCATCATTTTCTTCTATTTCATTCTCCCATTGTTCCCATGGTCCATGACTGTAGCTAGTGGAGATATGATCATATCTATTGCTGGTGGATGCGTCGGCATGGCTAGAATGTTTTTCAGTGTCCCAATCTTGCGTAGTTGACGCAAGAGCATTCTCAGGCTCTCCCCCAAAATTCCAATTCATGTTGCATGGGAGAGGTGGTCTATCTTCTTCTTCAAAGTCATTATTAGGAATGGGAATGCGTTCTAGTTTGGGATGTTCGCTCAGCAGTTCATTGGTACAGATACTGTCTTCATGCAAAACATATGATACAAACTTGTGAACCACATCTACCTCAATATCCATGGTAGCATTAGAGAAGGAGTCTCATTCATACTCATTAGAGTCTGTCTCAATTGAATGCGGTAAATCTAATACATGCGCGAGAGTCACAGCTTGCCCCCTGTTAGGATGTTGTCCCGTTAGAGTAGTGTCTGGACCATAATCAAACTGAATAGGAGCCTAATTTTTGTCTTCCAAAAAATGAGAGAGGGTCCCCAGGACACTTAGGTAATTATGATATTCATTTTGCCAATCCACACTATGTTGAGTGGAATCATCTTCTGATTTTGTAGAGGCATGAGGAGAGACCTCTTCAACAACATGTACTCCATCGTTTGCAAAGTGTGGTAGGTCAAGGACATGGGAAGTGAAGACAAGTTGCCCCTAGTTAGGGTGTCTATCCATTGATCCTTGGGTTGGTATTTCCTTAGTACTGGTGTTGGACCCATTTGGTTTAAAGGTATTTCTAGAGAATGAGGGGACATATGGTTCCCCTTGATACGCCAGATTGTCAACAATGGCACTCATTAACTACTCAAAGGGGAGAGGGATGATTTCATCTCCACTATCAGTGTCTATGTCATAGATATCTGTGTGAGTACCATTAGGATGATGATTCTCAGGAGGAGAATGAACCTTATCTTCATGGTACCCTACACCTATTTTATCTACGGGATCCTGAAATTCAGCACAAAGAGGCTCCACAAGGCCTTTATCTTTGCCCAAGGGTCCTTTACCTGTATAGCCCATTTGTCTCACCATCTGATATCCTTTCCCATATTTATCTGGGCAAATTTCCACATGTATTACTTCATTATTTTTCTCTTCATCCCTATACAACCAGGTGAGAACAACCTTTTCTTCATTTTCCTTTGAAAGTGATACATGTTCTTTCACCATTCTGGTTCCCTCGTGTATTTCCACTTTTTTTCCATTTAAAGGTGCAAAAGATGAGGATGGCATGCCATTAGATCTAGGGGAGATAGGGAAAGAAGCTAGGTGATATTCCCTCATACTTGTGTCGTGAATTTTAAGTTTTGCCTCAAGGTCTTGCATAAGTGCCTTTTGAGCTACTTCATAATGTTGTAATGCCTCCTTATTGTGCAGAACCATGATGTCAGCCTACTTTAGGGTATTATAGGAGTAAATGCTATCAGCTGGAACGGTCACCTCTACTCCATTATATGAGAATTTCACACATTGGTGGTATGTGGATGGGACTGCTTGCATATCATGGATCCAGGGTCTCCCTAGCAGTATATTGTATGCAAGAGGTAGATCAAGTACTTGGCATGTGACATTCCTTTCGACAGGACCCACCCTGATTGGGAGAACTATAAGCCCTTTGGATGATCGTTCTTCTTCGTCGTATGCCTTTATAGTAATTTTCCTCCGAGGATCAATAGTGTGTTCAAAAAACCCTAGTTCTCTCACTAGCTTGAGGGTACAAATATTTAACCCAGCGCCTCCATCTATCAAAACACGCTTGACCCGATGTTTGTGAATCAAAACCTCTATGTGTAGAGGTTGATTATGTGGGTGACTGAGAGATTTTTTGTTTTCCTCTAAGAAAGACAAGTAGTGAGGGGTAGTCAAATGATTAACCATAGTTTGAAATTAGCTGATATCAAGGCCCTTAGGAACATTGGTTTCAGTAAGCGCATTTTCAAGGACTTCCTTATGTGAGGGTGAGAGCTTCAACAACTCTAATATTGAATTATGAGCAGGAGTTTGTTGAAACTGATCAACCAAATTGTAGTTGGTAGAGGCTTGTTTGGATGATGATGGTTTGTCTATTGGCACCATTGTTTGCTTAGATGTGGATGTCACTCCCTTAAGGGTGACCTTGTTTTGACCTCTAGTAACTGCGTTAGAAGAATTAGGTTCCTTATCTTTGATAACAATCACATTGACAGACTCGTCTGAGGGTTCAAGCATGTGAATCACATTGTTAGCGTGGGTAGATGTGTGATTAACAATAGCTCTTGCATTTTGTGATGATTCACACTTTTCATAGGATGGTAGAGGTTGCTTGAAAGCTTTGTGATCATCATTCGAGCTGTGGGTACTGACCGTGATGTTTTTTTGTCAACCAAATCTTGTATCACATGCTTTAATTTCATACACTCATTCATCAAATATCCTTTATTCTTATGAAATTCAAAGTAGTGGTCATCATTCCACCATTGGGGTTTTATCTCAGGTTCTGTAAGAAGAATGAAAAGATTGAAAATAATGAAAGCTAAAACAAGTATTAATCCAAGAAAATGAAATGCATGGAAGATTTTACCACAACCAAAGAAGAGAAGATTGCAAGATCAACCACAAAGTACTTCAAGAATCCAACAATGAGCCAAGAGATTTTGGTAAGGGGAAAAGCAAAGAAAAACCCCTTTGTGAATAAGAATATGGCCAAAAGCCTAAAAGATGAGAGCAATGAGCTCAATACAATAATGAGAGCAATGAGAGATTGTGAAAGAGAGGAGAAGATTATTCGAAATAGTGTGTGAGAGACATCTCTTAAGTAGAGATGAGTGGAGGAGTTTGCATGTAACTCCCTTCTCCTATGGATGCCACATTCCTATTGTGTGTGTGACAAATGTGTGATTCCTCTTAAGGAGGAATATATATTTTCCTTATTAAAG
>MU225694.1:614706-625741 GCA_018584345.1 Thuja plicata
TAAAGGAATTACAAAATAGTGACATGTCCTCTTACATGGACTAGAGGACAAACACAAATAAGGATACCTTGGTTTATCCTTTTAATTACATATTTTCAACCAAGGAAAGATTAATTCTAACAGGTTCCCATGGTTTTGAATTAGGGATTGTAATAATCTTATTGGCAACCAATGTTTTCAGTGCGTCCTCCAAAGGCTCTCCAAGAGGAGTGAAATTTTGTTTTGGTCAAGGAATCCATGGTACCTTGTCCTTCTGTGTACTTTCAGTTCTTTTAGAGTTCTTAGGAGTAACAAAAATTTGTCTGGCTCCCTGTATGCTAGTAGTAAGGTTGAACACTGGTTCATTAGATTTGATTTCAAGGGAGTCAACGACGCCATCATTGACTATGTTGTGATTCTTGTTCCAGTATTTTCTCTTGTCCTTACCATTATTATTGTTGTTGGATTTGTTGTCTTTATTCAAAGTAATGTCTCCCCTTTTGATGAGAACATCCTCGATTCTCATGGTGCCATCAACCAAGTCACTAAAGGAAGTATGTTTTTGCATTTGCATTGCATAGTTCATTCCAGGAACTAGATTATTGATGAAGATGTCAATCTTTTCAGGTTCTGGTATTTGTCTAGGGTACCTCGTGAATACCCCTCTCCATCTTTGTAAAAGCTTAACAAAAGGTTAGCCCGTGTGCTGCTTGGTGTTGCAAAGAATGAGCATAGTGACCATGTGTAAGATATTGTAGGAGTAGTGTTGGATGAATTTTTGAACCAGTTTGTTGAATGTTTGTATGCCTGGCGTGAGCTTTGTGAACCATTCTAGAGCGTGGCCACTAAGACTGTGAGGGAATAATGACATCAAATATGTTTTTTCATGCATAAACTCCATGCTAAGGGCACAAAATTCCCTCACATGATCTTTGGGATCACCTTCTCCGTTGTATTTATCGTACTTGGGGATTTCAATCTTTGGCAGAAAAGTTGGCATGTGCAAGTTTTTAGCAAATGGGAACGGGAAAATGGACTTCAATGAGTACTTGCTAGGAGGTTGTTCTTTTTCCTTTTTGAGCTCTCTTAGTTCACATCTCATATCCTATAATTGTTGATTAAGTATAGTAGTGGGTGACTCTTCCTCTTGTTGTATGAGTCCCTCAATGTCGAAGTCAGGTGGGAGCTTGACACCTATTGAGACTAGATGCATAAAATACTTATCTTTATCTAATTGCATGATGGTTTGCATCATCTTTTGAAAGTGTTCATGTTGTTGGCACTTCATAATCTCTTTAGAAGTGGGTTTCTCTATAGAAGAAGAAGCACTAGTATGTTGACTTTGATGTTCATGTTGGGATCCCCAATCGTAGGCTGACATCGTTGATGTGTTGTGGGAAGCCAAGTGAGGAATAAAGCAATGGTATCGTTGGTTGAGGATTTAGAATTTCCTTTTGTGAGATTTCTTGGTCCATCTTGGGTTTTTGACAAGAAGGTAAATCTTGAGTAAATTCATCTATAGCTTTTCCCTTAGAATCGAGATCAGCCTTTTGACTTCTTGTTTGGACCATGTATGGAAATCTATGACTAACGTTGCTAGAGGATTAATATGTCAAATCAATTGTCAAAGCTTAAAGATTCGCTTGATGAAAAAAAAGGAATGGTTCAGTTGTTGAACTTGTGCAAGGTATCGCACATTTGAGGTCTGAATACCTACCGAGATGACACTTGCGATAAAGTTGATAAAGAAACAAAGATAAAGAACCAATATGATTGAGAGATTTGTAAAAAGCTAGGACAAAAGGACAATGACAAGTATAACCATAAGATCTAAGAGCTAAAAAGACCGTGACAGGGTGTGATAGTTGTTGTTACAAAGATGTGACCAAAGAACAAATATTTTAATGTTGGACTGTTCTCAACTCAAGTCTCATACGACAATACATGTGTCTTCAGACGACGATACATGGGTTCTCATACGAGTTGCTTCCTCTAGACATGTTCCCATACGATAAATTAAATAGTCTGAAATGACAAAAGGCTTTGGGACAATTTGCTACTTGTGTGTAAGAATTTTTGGACAATTCCGTCGAAAATGTGAGGTGAAATTCTTGATGTTTTTCTTTTGTCTGTTGTCAAAGTGTTTATGTTTGAGAGATATTTTCAAGTTTCAAGGTGTACATGCACGTCAAACACAAGATGTAAAGAACCAAACACTTTTTACCCTATAGTCAATTTGGCTTAGTATCACAATCTTTTCCCACGCTTGATATTCCTTCGCCTCACACAAAGTGATATTGGCTTTTGCCAGGACTAGGCATGTTGTGGGTTTTGGAAAGAGACTCAATGCTCAAATCACATAAGCTCCCCCATGCCACATTCATGCTTTCAAATGTCCTTGGGAATACATATGTTGGGTGTAAAAATCTTGGGGTGATCCGGGTAAAGTCCACTTGGATCGATCCTTTCACAAAGATTATGATACTTTCGGAGGTAGATCGGGTAGCCTCTATCTAAAGGTGTGTAGTAAGTTCATCCGTTCATGACTATCCCCTGTAGTTTCGCAAGAGAAATTAAGGCATATATCCCTACAAGCACCCAAAATGTATAGTCTTGCACACAAGAGTGAGACCTCTCGGCCCTACACAAGTTGAATGTATCTCCCTTGTAGTCTTGTAAACAAGATTGAGACCAAAAATGGCCCTACAAGTGCCCAATCAAATGTAGCTCTTGCTTAGCAAGACTGGGGCAACAAGGCCCTACAAATGTGAAAGCATTGAAGATAAAACTAGCCATGTCTTCCCTCTCTTTGGATTGAAGGAAGCATTTGATTATAGTGGGGTGGAAGTAGTCAGGTCCGCTTGTTACCCACTTAGGTCATTCCCAGGAGATTACTCCCTTGATAGGCCCTCTAAAGGTTTAAATTGAAAAGTAAATGGATTGGAGACAAAAAGGAGTCTAGATTTGTGATTTTCCCTCAAGGAGAAAAGAGCATACTCTCCTATCCAATATCACTTACTCCACACACACACAAGACACGCTTTAAGTTCTTTTTCCCAAAGTTTTAATTGCTTAGCACGAAGTAAGTGAGTCTAGGTTTTTTATCTTCCCAAAGGGAAGAGAGCATACTCTCCTAACACTTGCTTCAAGCCAAACAAAAAGATCCTTCTAATTAATCTATGTGCCTATGAATCAAAGGAAAATGCTAACAAGCATGATCATTTGGTTGATGTGATTCCAAGGCAACCTGCAAACACCATTAGTAATTTCAAAAACTTTCTTTGACAAGTGTCCTATAAGCACAAATCATTAGTAGTTATATTAAGAAAAGTAGTGTGCAAGTATAGCTTTGGCAAGCGAATCTTCCTCAAAACATTCTGCAAAAACCAGTTAGGCTGCAAAAACAGGTAATAAAAAGGCCAAAGAAGACATGCCAAGGATTAGAAAGAAAAAATTATCCCCAGAGAAACCCTAAAAATGCTTTCTATTTCTGAAATGACAAAGTACAAAATACAGACTGGTATCAAATCCTATACGACAAAATAGGGGTTGTCATACGACAAAATAGAGTCTCACCAAAGCTCATATGACAAATCTAATGCTCTAATACGAAAAAGGCAGTTTATAAAAGTTCATACGACAATATACCTATTCTCATATGACAAAGTACCAATCTGCAATTTTCTGTACGACAGAGAACAAAGAACGGTACGACAGAAAGTGTAGTTTCATAAAAAATATGCAAAAAAATCATAAAAATGAAGCAAAATGTGACTTTCTGCCCCACGGTGGGCGCCAAAAATGTGTGTGGTAATATGTGCAACTAGAATCTGCAACCAAACACTTCAATAAACCATTGCATCAAAAGGGGTTAGCAAAACATAAGATTCAAAGCATGATCAAAACGCTTAGAAATCAGCTTATTGCTTCCTAGTTGAAGCGAGTGTGATTCTCATGTTTGTCCATTAGATTAGACATAGAGAAATCAGTGACTTGACTACTCCAAAATGGAAGATTCAATGCAATATGGAGCAAGATGCATATACTTTCATGCTTTGCTCTTGAAAGATTGAAAATGAGAATGCATAGACTATCAAATGAAATGCATAGAAACTATGAGAAATGAAACTAGAATGCAAGATTTAAACTAGAAATGGAAAGAACAATGCATCTAGATTAAGCTATGAGATGAGAACTAGCATGCCATTAAGCTAAGAAATGAAGCTAAACAATGCAAAAGTGCAAGAAACTAGTATGAGAGTAAATAGACTATGAATGCACTATGAAATCTAAGATGAAAATAATATTATAACTCTACTCCAAGTCTTCTTGTTATCTACTACTGGTACGTCTCTCCAAAATATATCAAGTCTATCCAATATAGCCATGAGAAAAGGGAGCTATCCCTTTTATAAGAGATTCCAAGGAATGAGTGTTAAGATTAAGAGGCAAAAGAATTTGATCAACGGTGGTGATGCAATTCCTCTCAATCCATGTGAGATGATGAAGTGATTCTGATTGGCCAACTTGTGGGGAGAATAAGACAAAATTGGTATTGTCCTCTCTTTTATTTGTTTTATTTAATTTTTGAGTGCACACCCATGTGTGAATGGGTTTACTTTTTGAGACTTAGGACTTTTTGATTTTATCCCAATGTTTATTTTTTATGGGTTTAGGCTTTGATGATTGATGATTTGATTCAACAAGTTAAGATTAAAATTATGTAAGAAAATTTGATTAAATGCTCAATAATTTAGAGTCTAGCAATAATGTCTTAGATTCAGGATTTATTAAGACCAAAATATTTGAGAAAAGGGGCTATGGGTATGTTGGACCATTTTTGGGTGATTACAACAACTAGTGCCCATTGTAAGAGATTAAACAAACGTCTAAATTGCAAATTTAGGGAAACAAGATAAATCTACTTATGTATAATTTGGCGAGTGACTCTAGTTGGCAAAGCTTGACGGAACCCTCACAAGTGCATCTAAGTTTGTACAAGAATAAAACTTAGAGGAACTACCAACTTGTGTTGTGTAGAAGTATTCTGTTGGGTTTGCAAAATTTTTAGCTTGATGGAACCCTCACAAGTGCATCTAAGTTTGTACGAGAATAAAACTTAGAGGAACTACCAACTTGTGTTGTGTAGAATTATTCTGTTGGGTTTGCAAAAAATTTTGCACGGTTTATATCTATATTCCATTTGAGTTTATCACAAACAAAAAAATTTATAGCAAAGGAAAACTAGTCATTCTTACTCTGTCAGTTTTTGGCAGCAATGGCTTGAAGATGTTGGTTAATAATGAAGAATAAGTAGTCAAAAGAGTGACATCTTGCGTCATTTTTGAAAAAAAAAAAAAAAAATCATTGTAATCTCATTTTCTGAGGAACAAAACACAGGGTAGCACTTGGTGATCATTGCAAGACAGTAAACAAAAGAGATTGAAGAGATGCAATTTATTGTAACATATTAATGTTGGCTACTTATGCTTCGATATAGATTGTAATGAGTATAAACACACGATAATCAATGGCATCTCTTAAATCTCCATCATTGACCAGCTGAATTTTTGTCATTCTTGCAAATAGCCCCAAAATTATTGCAATCTTTTTTATTGTGAGGAGTATAACACAAAGAGCAACTGGTGCCCATTACCTACACGAGACTAAATAGAAGAGAAAATGGATATTAATATGTTAAGATGAGGAGATTGGAATGGTAAAATAGAGATGTATGTAGATAAGCCTAAATTTGATTATGAGATGAAAAGACAAGGTGTCAAGATAAAAAATGGGGGAATTTGAGTGTGGTGTGAAAAGAGAGATATTTATTAAGTTTTAACTTTATTTAAAAAAATTAATTGATATTTCTTTATAATTAATAATTAATTTTAAATTTCTTAATAAGTTATATTTAATAATTAACTTCTTATAAGCCAATGCTTGAGAATGAAATTTTTTTAAAAGGATTTTCCTTTTTTTTTGTGAAAAATACCAAGGAAGATGCTAATTTATAAAGGTTGTGACTTATGTACTATCCCCTTTATGCATGATTCATGAGACATGTTCACCTTTCCTTAAATTTAAAAATAGTTGTCCTAATTTTCTCTTAAGTGAATTTAAAACTAGCAATTGCACTCCAACAAGGAGAAATGGTTACGTCGATAGGAATATATACATGATTAATATATTGAAAGTCAAGGAGAAAATTTTCAAGTAATTTAAATCAGTGTAAGAGGACAATTACCTTACATCTTATGAGGCATGCGTTAATCATTAGTCCCATACGCTGGTCATGTACAATACATTTGTTGGTGTTTGTCTTCAAGACCTAAAGAACAATAGAAAAATGGCACTCGAGTATTTATCAAAGAGAAGATGGTTCATCTAAACCACTCTTACAAAAATGAAAGTTGTCACTCATATGGCCTTTCCTTGAACCATAGGAACTTGGAGAGCGCAATCGATTTCTAGTATCACTACAACTAGAGTTTGAACCTAGGGCACCCTTTTCCATACAAATTAACACTAAACCCTAAAAAACAATAAGCTTAGATGAAGGTGTGGCCCTTGTAAGAGAATAGTTCTATTATGGTAGAGAATGACCAAGGATCTGCAACAAAAATAGCAAGCATGAACTCACTAAAACACAATTCATATAGAGACCTAGGGATATTGGATACTATTTCACACACATGTATTCTAAGGTGAGTGCAATGACAATAACTGAAAGCAAAAATTGAAATGGTAGTCCAAATCACCTTGCAAATGGATTAAGAATATTCCAAGAATATTTCAATGTAATGGTAGTCAATGGCACACTTTTTCACTTGCCTAAGAAAGGATCATCTTGTGGTCATGCTCCCCTTCATCAAAGTCTCCTTGCAATGAGCATCTTGTCTTGAACCCTAGCTGCCTCCCATGACTTGATTGGTGAAACAAAATGAGGAGATAAATAATGAATGTAAGATATAAATTAGGGTTACAGAAAATAGGAGAGAGAGAAAACCACAATGATGATACGACCAAAGCAGACCAATGTTGCATCTTTTGACATTGTTTCCATAGGTCTACATCAGAGAAAAAAATCCAGTACAGAAATAAAAGTAAATATAGATTATATACCCAGGGGGAAAAAACATGTATATTCTTATGACAATAGGAAGTTACTATAGAACCCCCTATCCTTGGCTCACCTTCGGAGAGTTATTTGTTGTAACACAAAACAAGAATGCCCATGGTTAAGGAAAGTAAATGGTTATTCTCAGAAACCCAACCAAACAAATATGTCCCATGCATTACAACACCAATGACCTCTCACTGTCAGCAACCACTCCATTCTTCTAAAAAATTTCTCTTCTACATAGTCACCATTCATTATATGCTATAATTATCTGCATTCAATTGAGAGAATATGTGTGCACACTCCTTGGTTTAGGAAAAATCATTTGGATCTTTATATAGAAAATATGTCATAGTAAAAGCAGTAATGATTTTCTAATTAGTAGAGAGTATACCTATAGATCGAGAGAAGTCAATCAACACATTGGTAAAAAGGAATTTGAACCAATCATATAAGAATAACTTAATTTTTTAAACTACGTAGACACATTTAATACATATGCCTAACATTTCCTGCATTGTTTTTATTACCATACAAAAAAGAGTCCCTTTCAAAGTAAAGGTCCAAACCACTCTTGATTTCTAATTTCATCACTCAAAACAACAAACTCCATAAGTTTCATCATGAAATAACACCAATAAAACCCTCAAATTTAAGTTTTTTATTTCACCAAATGTTAACCATGTCAGTATGCTAACTCAGAACTATCAGTAGCACTTAAATTATCTAGCAAAACTTTTTCACCAAGATTAAGCTTTACTAAATTTACTACATCTCTAAAGTAAAACTACTAAACTTACCATATCATTCAAATATGAATATCAAAAGGACATTTATGAGTACTAAACAAAAATCAATGCTCACAAATGCAATCAAGAAAAATTCTCCTTGATAATCACTTGGAAGATAATACTATAAAAAATGATTTCAAGCTCAAATAAGAAGGGGCGTCAATTATAAAATCACATATAATGCTATTGGTTTACTTCCTATATGCTTTCTTGCTAACCCTGGATTTCTTGGAATTACTTCAAAAGTTTTACACATGAAATCTAAAAAAAATAAACATAAATCCTAATTCAGCACCCAATCTAATCTTCTGAAACCTGCATTGAAAATAAAAGCCAAATCAAGATTCTCAATGTCAAACAATTGTTTTATTTAGCAAAGTGTATAGCTATCACCTAGGGTTTATAAATAGAACTCAAACAAGAATGGGCTGAAAGATTAAATAAAAACCCACACATATCATCTAATCATCACATTCCATGAGATGTCATCTCTTTCTTGAAATTCATTCAAACAAATCATGTGCCCTATTTAGGGTAGTTATGATGATTATATCTAAAAACAAAAATCAAGATAATAAGTCTAAATTGCCTTTCCAAATGGATTAAGAAAAACCAGGCATATTTTAACACAATGGTAGTCAATGTCACACTTGTTTACCTACCTAAGGATGTATCCTTTGGTGGCAGTTATTACTAGGTGGTTAAAGTCTCCCTACAATGAGTTTCCTGGCTCAAACCCTAGCCACCTCCCATGACCTAACTAGTGAAACAAAATGATAAAGTCAACAATGAACCGAAGATAGAAATTAGGGCTAGAGAGAGAGAGAGATACAATGAAGGCACAAACAAAGCATACCAATGTTACATTTTCTAACATTATTTCCACATGCCTACACCATAGCAAACTTTCCAACAAACAAATAAAATTAAATACAAATTACATGTGTCGAGGAAAAAAAATGTGTATATATATATATATATATATATATATATATATATATATATAACAATAGGAAGTGACTATAGAATCCCCTACCCTTGGCTCACCTCCAAATAGTTATTTGTTGCAACATAGAACAATAATATCTATGGTTAAATAAAGTATGTGGTTACTCATTGAAACCCAACCAAAAAAACATTTTCCATTAGCTCTCATCATTGCTAGCAGCAATGAATTCTCACTACCAGTGATGACTCCATTCTTCTAACATTTTTCTCTTCTACACAACTACCACTCATTCTACGATAGAATCATTTGGGTTTTCTAAAGAGAATATATATGCCCTGATTAGGATTTACCTCTAAATTTTAGACCTTATTTGTGATCTTGTTCATTGATAGGTATCTAGTGAGTTGCACATGAAGAGGTCACCAAAAATATTAGGGTTTTCTTAAGACTTGAATGGACACCAAATTTTTATTCAACTTGGTTGATATTAGTTGCCTTGTTTAACACTCCTCCCTATATGACATGCAAGGAAATTGAAATGCGTTGGCATAATAGAAAAGTTTGAAGATGAATGTATTAGTATTGATGTCAACATAGCAGAAGAATTGATGAGATGAAGTGATCAAAATAATAGATTGTTTGTTGCTAACTTAACTATTGTAGGTTAGCCAATGGAGAAGAGTGTTAAAAGGTCTGATGAGAAGTAGATATGTCAGATATGGATTCACGTACACAGATGAAGGATGTTAAAGGTGTTTACCATGTTCACCCAAAGTTTCACAGTGTTTCATGAAGATTTAGTTAGGTAAACAGGTTACTAAAGATGACTGGCAAAAAATATGGCAATCAATGTTAGCACAAAGATAGAAATAGGTATGGTATGTTCAACAGAGTAAGAATTACATGGAGCGCATCTAGGAGTGTGTTTGGGACATACTCAAATGTATTCAAATCAAAGGGTTTATACATCAGAGGTCTGCACGGTATAATCTTATTATCTCAGTGGCTTGATGACAGTGTTCTTCAAGCCGTGGGGCAGAACATCCATTTATGTCATCAAAATTGAAAATTTCTTCTATCTTTTGTCTATTATTCTCTCAGTGTTTTAAAGCTTTTATTTTGAGCCAAATCTAACCCCACCATCACATTGGATCAGTGTTTCAGTTGAAAACAACTATAAACTTGCCCATATTTGACAAAAGTCAAATATGTAGCAAATATTTTTTCCCAAACAAACTTGCACATAAATCAAGGCAGATTTCAGATCATCTCTACACGTAGCCCGAGGTAGATTTTCAAAAAAAATAAAATTTTAAAAATGGAAAAAGTGCCTTGGTGAAAACCTGGAAACAGGCGCCTTGGTAGCAAAAAATTTGAAAAAAATATAAAAAGTCCTGAAAAAAGGAAGAAAAAAATGAAAAAAATGAAATAAAAAAATTGTAATAAAATTCAAGTGGTGAAAACCTGGAAATGGGCGCTACTTGAGGCCTTTGCACCCCTGTTTCTTAGCACGTGTCTGCGACACTTAGCCTTTCTCCATCATGCCTTGTCCCTGTCGCCTTGGTTTGGAATTGGTCTTTGTCTTTGTCTAGGGGGAATAACTGTGTTAGCTTTGGTCTCTTGGATGCGTTAGTCTTTAGGACATCTCACAAATGGTGTTTTTCAACACCACCCCCACTGTATTTTTTAATACAATCCCAGACATCGAGTGTTTTTCAACACTTATCAGTTTGGTCTTACCCTATTTTGTCATGTGGTCTTACCTGCTTGCGAGCATTCAATCCTTATCCTTGGAACTTAGTATCAGTTAACACACTTAAATTTTTAAACACAACACTTAATGCTTGAGCTATGTCATGATCTTTTCTTTGTGTGTTGACTGTTATGGATTTTCGTTGAGTGTCCTTGTCTAACAAGTCTCTCTGTGATGCATAGCTAGAGGACTTGGGGCATGGAATGTATTTTTATTTTCTTCCTACTTTATGCTTTACTATTTTTGTACAACCATTCTGCTGGTCATCTTGGCCTCTATGCCTTGATGTGAGCGTGGTTTTGCTACATTAAACTGGGTAAGCTAACATCACAGTCATCTTGACCTTTATGTCTTTGATGCTTATGTTAGAATCTTTCCACATTCCAATCTAATATAAATCACATTCATATCTTCATAGTTGCACTTGTGACTAGTGATGA
>MU225694.1:666205-677461 GCA_018584345.1 Thuja plicata
TGTTAGAGTATTATTACTCTTTTTCGGCTTATGCTTTCTCTTAGGTGCATATAATTAATACTTTATATTAATTATATTGCGCATCCTAGCTTTTAGGTTTAGGGTTTGTTCACCTTTATAAGGTCAAACTTTGTAATCTCTTTTCATTAATTCAGTTAATATTTTTGCTCTCACCTTTTGAGTAAAAACTGAGTTTCGCTTTTTCCCTCTTTCACTTCATTTCTTGTGACAGGTTTTTGCATGCAGCTGGATCTTGGCGTGAATCTGATCTTTCATCAGATTCTACAATTGTTTCCAAGGTACTAAGATCACTACCTCCTTCTTACAAAACCAAGGTTGTTGCAATTGAATAAATCAAGGTTGTTTCCACTTTCACAAGAGATACTTTGGTTGGTAAGTTGTCTACATTTGAAATCAGTGAACTTGGTGATTGTTTTTCCTAAGGTTGAAACTGCTTTCAAAGACACTATATTTGGAAGAAGCATGCATATATCAAATCAGGGTGAGAGACCCACAAGGAGAGTATCAAAGTATGAACAAGATATCAGAGAGCTTGAAGAAGAATAAAAATAACTTCACGAGGTAGAAGTAATAATTACCAAGAGGATACCTAAAGGATAAGATAAGTATAAAGGAAATATGCCCATAAAATGCTTTTCATGTAATAAAATAGGACATTTTACCTCTAGATGTTCGGAGAGGGCTACTAAGTTCAAGTTCAATAGGTCAAGATTTGAGGAAAAGTGTTATTATGCTATTGATGATGAAGGTATCACTGATGATGAATCTGACAATGTTAAAAGTGAGGATGAAATATTTTTTGTTTCTTGCAAGGAGAACAAGGGTAAGTCTACAAATCCTTTTCCTAAATTATTCATTAATAATGTTTCTAAAGATCCTCTAGTTGATGTACTTGTTAATAGTATTGTTAAATCTTCTATGGTTAGTGTTATTACCAGCAACATTGCTGAAAATCGCATGACCAATTCTTCAGTTGAAGATTCTGTACTGAATGATCATGGTAATTGCATTCCTACTGAAGGTCTTGTTCTTGATAATCATACTAGTAGAAATGTTGAGAAATCTATACTTATTTGCGCTTCTTAGATTATTGATTTCTTTTTCTTAGATTATATTAAAAATTATGGACATTATTTTGCCTCTCTCTCTCTCTCTCTCTCTCTCTCTCTCTCTCTCCTCCCTTGCTACCCCCTCACTCCTTTTGTCATTTTGTGTGTCTAACATAGGGCGTACACCCTATGTAAGGCCATAGGGCGGGCGAGCTATAGGGCATGCACCCTATAGCTTGGGCAATCCAGGCCATTGGGCGTGCGCCCTATAGCCCACACGCCCTATGTGCGTATGGGGGACCAAAAAGATATCAAATATCTTTTTGGTCCCCCATCTTGGTGCATATACCCTAATAATATAAATATTTCTTTTAAAAAGAATATCTATTATACTTTTTTATTAATTTTATAATTATTTTAAAATACTTTATTTTTATATAGAAACTTGAATACAATTTTTGTTAACCAACTTGAATAATAACACACCAACCTTGCTAATAAGAATCATCACACCACAATATAAGTAACAAAAACAGTCCAACTCAAAGTAAAGAACGGAAGTAAAAAAAATTTGTTCAATTTTTCATAAAGTTACTACCAAATACACTGTGAATCCTAACTTTTCACCCTCAAGTCATTCCGAGACACAAGGTTATGATATTCTCTGTGAGATCAATCTCTTCCAATAAAAATGAGTCCACCTTGGGCGAAATAGCCTCACCTAAACTGCTAAAAACTTTCACATCTATAACGATTTTTTATAACTTGTATTGAAAACTCTAACTATGATATAAAGATATCATTATTTATCGCAAGCTGTTGAATTCACAACAAAGATGAGTGAAGCCATACAATCTAGGCTTTGTTTTAGATTTTATTAATTGTTTTAAAAGCATATCTTGTTCCTTTCAATCGTATCATTAACATAGTTCTGGTTCTGGACCTTCCGATAACATGCGCTGAAGCCTGATATTGATAAATCACCATTACTGTAGTAAACAAGCATGAAAACAATTAATCTCAAAAGTCACTCAACAGCCATCCTTTGAGAAATGAACAAAAAATGGCATTTCCTAAGCTTCCTGGGTATATAATTTGACCAGCTCCTGAGAAGAATACACACTATATGGAGAATGAACTCCTTTGTTTAAAACTGTTGTTAGGGACATTTAGAAATTTTAATAGACTTTCAGGAACAATCCTACAGCAAACCAGAATCTTGAATCCACATTCAAATACTTTGTCCATAATTCAGTTAATTTTTTCTCCATCTATATGCACAACTGCAACACCACATATCTAGTTTTCTTAATAGGATAAAGGAGGCAATTTGATATTTTACACCAAATAGACCACTCCAACTATGATTCTTTTGTTGAATCTTGACAATTTAAAGGATCTATTACTGACTAGATATCTTGCCTAACAATATCTACAGTGTTATTTTTCAAATTTGGATGGGCATTCCTAAATAGATCAGTGCTATGACTAAGCAGTAGGGCTCCTAAGAGAGATCAAGTATAAACAAAAGTACATGAACATCTTTGATGCAATAGAATAATGGTTATATAGAGTAGAGTATCCTTCCCACCTGCGAATCTGAGAAGTACCCTGGAATAGAATAATGGTTATATAGAGTAGAGTATCCTTCCCACCTGCGAATCTGAGAAGTACCTTGATTCCAGCAATAGAAAATAGACTGGATATGGTCATACCTCACCATAAATTTTAAGTGAAATAGAGCATCACAGATTAAGTCATGCAGTTCAGTGACTGAGTTTTCAGTCCAATGACAAATATATAAGTTGGACGATTGTCTTTCACAGCAACAAAGGCACCATATTTACATGCCAAAAAACTAGTATTTTGCAATGAGGAGTCTTCAACATAACTGATATCATGAACATTTCGTGCAAGATTCCGCCAAAGAAAAAGCTTAGTTCCAACCTTCTTACCTTCATGTGTACCCTGAATTGAAAAAGTTGGGTGAGTTCTCCATGTGAGCTTCCACCAACCATTAACGCTACCTTATTGGGTGTGGCACAGGGAAAACTCTCATCTACATCTACTTATCATTGCTTATGATGTTTACATGCTATTTCATTTGACATGCACATGACGTGTTATGTTTTTAAGCATTGGAAAAGGTAACTGTGTAGATTAAGGGTTTTACATAGGTACTGGAGAGAAAACCTATATGCTGGTGACACTTGAGTGCCATAACTATAGGTGTTTATGGATCACATAAAAGTGAGCTCATCCTTGGTCAAGGGAAATACACGGTAGAGATTCTAAAGAGAGCTTTTACATGATGGATTGTAAGCTCCTGGTTACTCCAATGGTGCAAGATCTAAAGTTGACTATAGATTCAGAATCAAATCTGGTAGATAATATGGTGTATTTGATATCGATATGTTCCCTCATGTATTTGATGATTACCCAACCGGATATTTGCTTTGCAGTGAATACATATTTGAGCCAGTAAGTGGTTAAACTGAGGCAGATCCAGTGGATTGTTGCAAAGCATGCGCTCTGATACTTGAATTGCACAATTTGTTATAGGTTGATATATGTTGGAGATGGAGCAGTTATGTTGTATGGCTTTATGTATTCATGCTAGGAAAGTGATGCTGATCCTAGGAAGAGAACTTCAGGGATTTCAGCATGTTATTAATTATGATATCTTGGTCCAGTAGGAAACAGGGGGCAGTGGCATTGAATTCCGTCATAGTAAAGTACTTGGAAAATTTATGCTAGTTGCAAGGCTATTTAGCTTCAAAAGTTGATAGAAGAAGTTACTGATAAGATGTTGAGAATCTAGTGTTTCGTGATCACCCTAAACATATAGAATTTGGATATCATTCCCTCAAAGGTAAGTTTCTCTCCTAGCCTAGGCACTCCACTTAGAGAGAGATTTTTCATCATAAACCATGGAGTTCTTTGGTTATTAAAAAAGGCCTAGGGCATATCAGTGAAGCCAAAAGATAGGCAAAACATATTTGAGTGTCGACCTAGTGTAGTGTAAATCTTTTCAGTTTTAATAAAAGATAAGATGCAGGATTGAGGGTACAGATTTGTATGCTGTTCATATTTTTGGCAATAAGAGTTTGTGGATTATCATACCAGTTCTACTGTTTTTTGGGGTTGGAGTTGTAAATACTTCACATTGGGATCTACCCTGCATACCATGATCTGAAAATTTAACACTTAAAGACTATGCACTACATCAGAGCAGGAGGTTTTCCAGCCCAGTTTTACACCCATTGTATTGTAATGCCACTTTAGTGGTTTTCTTAATTTTGATAAGCCTATAAATACTCACATGGATTAGGGGTAATCACAACTGTTAAATAACTTTTTTTATTATTAACAGTTGAATTGAATCAATTAATAATTTAATAGAATAAGTGACAAATTCTCTTTTAATAGTGAGTTTGCAGTTATTTCTTTCTGCTACATTTAAGATTCTACTAGCATACATTCTCACACATAGGTTTATTGGTATTGCTTTTCTTCGTTGTTACTCAGATAGAAATGATTTGAGGCTTACATTAATGGGCACTAGCCATGGTAACTGTTATACAAGAACACTCATAATGATCGGTCTAGCCTCTTAGCTAATAGTTATGCAAAGTTCTAATTTCTTTACCGTTGATTTTGACAACCATTCTATGTTGTATGAAATGTTTGACACATGATTATCAGTGGTAAAGTACTAAGCCTTTCAAGAATAATGTCTCTGATGACTAGTAGAATCAACTAATGTTTTTTTTTATGAATAATAGACTCCAAACAGCGAGCTGGATAAACAGATACCTTACACTCTTGAGTACTTGAGTTGCTAAGTGGGATCTTAAGTGTAAATCAATTTAGAGGTGTAAAAGCTGATGGGTGGCCTATTGTTAGCACAATGCTGATACCCATGACAACACCTATGACCGAAAAATAGATATTATCTCCATATACCACCATTTCTTCTGTTTTAGAGATTTTCCTGTGTACTTATTCTTTTCTGATAGTTGTACAATAACATATTCATCTCATGTTTAAAAACATGCTTCACTAGTTGTACAATAACATATTCATCTCATGTTTAAAAATATGCTTCACAATGACTAGGCAGTAAAACTCTAGAAGACAGTAACACCATCACAATCACTGATAATGCAATCCCAGATTAGTATGTTAACAAGGTAGAATATTTCTAGATAACATTTAAAAGGTAGAATATCAAGAAACCATACTTCATCTAAGATTATAACCAGTTAAACTTTACATCCCTAACAATATATGGAAAAACTTTATTTATTGGATCTGAGATGATAACTAGCCGCAAAAATAAGGGAAAGTTTTGCATCTTTGGAAAAAATATCAAGAAACCATAATTAATCTTGTTAATCTTGTTAATGTTTATACCAGGAATAAAGATAATCAGCCAAAGATCAAAATAAGGAACAATAAGACACAGCATTTATCCTGGGAAAACCCTCCAACTTGAAGGGAAAAACCCAGCCTTTAAAAACCCAGCCTTTATTATGCAAATACAGAAGTCTGAATTACAATTTGGCGAAAGACACTACCATTCAATCCGATGACACAATGCCCATTCTTCCTTATATATATCCTTAACTTGACTCTTCATCGTCCAAGAATAAGTGGGCAATGATAGATTTGAAAAAAGAATCTGAGAGACTGGGTAGGTACTCAATTGTTGGTGATGGAGTGTAGTCATTGTTCATCATTGCTGGGTGATGAAGGGTTGTAGTAGGGTACACATTTGCATGAGATGATGGTGGAAACCCGTTGTTGTGATGAGGTGCATGATTTGGAAGACAAGTATAGTGTGCAGATGAAGGAAGGGCTGCAGGAAGATGCATATTGCCAATGCCATGCACAGAGTCAGCTCCATCTTGTCTAGTGAAACCAATGTTATAGTAAACAGGGTTGGCTAAGCGTGTAACCACAATAGTGACTGGACCAGCTGCCCAAAGATTGTCTTCAAAAACATCTCCCGTGACCTGCCCATGAAGACCTTCCAAAGTTGTTGACAGAATGCCAGAAGGAAGACACCAGATGGGAGGCATAAAAGAACCACTCAGCTTTCTCAACTCAAAGGTGCCTCCCAAACTCATAGGGGGTTGTACAACTCCTCCCTCATTGGGAGACTGCATTGTGACATTCAATACTGACCCCTGAGCTGTCAAAATAGAGATTCCAATGTGGTTGCTCTTGCTGAACTCAGCTAGGAAATGAACTATGTTACACCCTCTTGCCAAGTTGAGGACAACAGGCCTGGCAGCACCTTCATAATCTCCCAATGCAACACCTGCTTTGCCCCTGTTTTTGGAACCCAGGGGGCGGCCCCTCTGTTTCTTTGGCTCCTGATCTGAACAACACCCTCCTCTACTGTCCCAACTCCTCTTTTCCCCATTTTCACAGGACTGGTTTTTTCCTTCTGCCTCAATTCCTTCCATACTTGATTAGCTAAATTCAAGAAAGCTAAGAAAATACAATAAAAATATCAAGGAGCCCAAGAAAATACAATCCAAAATTGAATTGAAGAATAAATGTTACAGATATATGTAGGAAAACACTTAGCTATTTTTAGCTTATCGCAGGACAGTTAAGTTCACTTACAAGCATGGGATTGTTGTAGAACTTCACAAATCCTCATGCAACGAGGAAAGAAAAATATTAAAAACAAAAGTTATTAACTGCAAGTGATTGTTTTATTTTTTAGTTTTATATTTCTATATATTTTAAAGCTTTTTATACATGAAAACAATTAAATTTTTAAGTTTATCACATGACACTACTAGTTGACTGATAAAAGTATCATTAAGAAAAATATACAAATAAAAAATCTAATATCCCCCAAATTTACACGCTTCTCCCATTTTCCATTTTCCATTTTCCATTTTCCATTTTCATTGAGGGAAGCCTAGTAACCTGATTTTGGTCTTTTTATTGTGAGGAGTATAACACAAAGATGAAGTGGTGCCCATTACCTACACGAGACTAAATAAAAGAGAAAATTTAGATTCAAGTTGAGGAGATTGTAGTAATAAAATAGACAAGTATGTAGATAAGCCTGAATTTGGGTATGACATGAAAAGACAGAGTCTCATGATAAAAAATGGGGGAATTTGAGTGACGTGAAAAGAGAGATATTTATTAATTTTTAACTTAATTTAAAAAAATTAATAGATATTTCTTTATAATTAATAATTAATTTAGAATTTTTTTTAAAATTATATTTAATATTTCTTGTAAGCCAATGTCTTGGGCATGCATTTTTTTAAAAAAGATTTTGCTTTTTTTTGTGAAATAAGGAAGATGCTAATTTATAAAGGTTGTGACGTATGTATTATCCATTTTATGCATGATGCATAAGACATACTCACCTTTCCTTAAATTTAAAAATAATTGTCCTAATTTTCTCTTGAGTGAATTTATAGCTAGCAATTGCACTCCAACAAGGTGCAATGGTTATGCCCATAAGAAGATATCCTTGAATAATATATTGAAGGTCACAGAGAAAATTTTCAAGTAATTTTAATCCAATGTAAGAGGGCAATTAACTTAAATCTTATGAGACATGTTAATCATTAGTCCCATACCCTGGTCATGTACAATAGATTTGTTGGTGTTTGTCTTCAAGACCTAAAGAACAATAAAAAAATGACACCCAAGTATTTATCGAAGAGCGAATGGTTCATCTAAACCATTCTTACAAAAATGAAAGTCATGACTCTTATGTCCTTTCCCTGAATTGTAGCAACTTGGAGAGCACAATCGATTTCTAGTATTGCTACAACTAGAATTTGAACCTAGGGCACCCTTTTCCATACAACTAACAACCAAACCCTAGAAAACAATAGACTTAGATGAAGGTGTGGCCCTTGTAAGAGAATAGTTCTATTATGGTAGAGAATGACCAAGGATCTGCACAAAAATAGCGAGCATGAACTCAGTAAAACACAAGTCACACATAGACTTGGGGATATTGGATACTATTTCACACACATATTCTAAGGCATGTGAAATGACAATAACTGAAAACAAAAATCAAAATGGTAGTCCAAATTGCCCTAAAAATGAATTAAGAAAATTCCAAGCATATTTCAATGTAATCGCAGTCAATGGCACACTTTTTCACTTGTCTAAGGATGGATCATCTTGTGGTAGTGGCAAAGTCTCCTTGCAACAAGCATCCTAGATTAAATCCTAGTTGCCTCCCATAACCTGACTGGTGAAACAAAATGAGGAGATAAATAATGAATGTAAGATAGAAATTAGGGCCCGTTTGGTGCATGGCATTAACTTATCCAGAATAGGCCTATTCTAGAATAAGGACCTATTCTCAGATTAATTAATCCTAAAAATGAAAGCTGGAATAAGCTATTCTGCGTTTGGATCCCATACTGTAGAATTGGAATAAGGATTATTATTATTTTTTTTTTTAAAATTAATTTGAACAATATGTATTTTAACTTGTGTACACATATACACACATATACACACATATATACACATACACATATACACACATATACATGTATGTATATACACACATGTATATATACATGTGTGTATATACACACACTTGTGTGTATATATACACACACATGTATAGACACACATGTATACACACACACATGTGTGTATATATATATATATACACATGTGTGTATACACACATATGTGTGTATATATACACACATGCATATACACATGTGTGTATATATACACACATGTGTATATATATACATACCCACATTTTAAAAAAAAGATTAAATTTAAAAAAAAAAAAATTAATAAAAATAAATAAATTTGAATCCATAAATAGCTTATTCTCGAATAAGAAATGAATTCCAGCTTTTTTTAGAATTAACTAATGCAAGCATTGGCCCCAAAATGGGGATTAGTTTTCTAATTCGAGAATTCAAAAAATGCCACAAACAGAGAATTAAATTGTTCTCGCATTAACTAATGCTTATTCCAGGTTAATGCTTGGCACCAAACGGGCCCTAGGGTTAGAGAAAACTAGGAGAGAGAGAGAGAGAGAGAGAGAGAGAGAGAGAGAGAGAGAGAGAGAGAGAGAGAGAGAGAGAACTACANAGGAGAGAGAGAGAGAGAGAGAGAGAGAGAGAGAGAGAGAGAGAGAGAGAGAGAGAGAGAGAGATAACTACAACGATGATATAAGTAAAGTGTACCAATGTTGCATCTTTTGACATTGTTTCCATAGGCCTGCATCAGATAAAACTATCCAGAAAACAAATAAAAGTAAATATAGATTATATGTCCAGGGGAAGAAAATATGTATATGCTTATGACAATAGGAAGTTACTATAGAATCCCATATCCTTGGCTCACCTCTAGAGAGTTACTTGTTGCAGCACAAAACAAGAATGTCCATGGTTAAGGAAAGTACATGGTTATTCTTTGAAACCCAACCAAACAAAGATGTTCCATACATTGCAACACCAACAACCTCTCACTATCAGCAGCCACTCCATTCTTCTTATGTTTTTCTTCTACATAGCCACCACTTATTATATAATAGACTTATATGTGTTCAATAGAGACAAGATGTATGCACACTCCTCAACTCAGGAAACCTCATTTGGATCTTTATAAAGAAAAGACGTCATAGTAAAACCAGTAATGATTTTCTAATTAGTAGAGAGTATACATGTAGATCGGGAGAATTCAATCAACACATTTGTAAAAACATCTAAACCAATCATATAAGAATAACTTAATTTTTTCAACTATGTAGACACATTTAATACATATGCCTAACATTTCCTCCATTTTTATTGTTACCATACAAAAAAGTATGGTAATAGGAAGTATTAGCATAAGTTAATGACAATATTATGGTTCATTATATTCAACTTTCCTAGTGGCAATTTCATTACTCAATTATAGCTGGCGAAATTCTCCATTGTATGTACAAACATAGGATTAGATCTGTGATGAAGATGAGGAGAAATATAAATGAATCAAAGACCATGGATGAAATAATGGAAAACACATCAAATGTTGCCGCCACATTCTTCCTTTTTTTTCATCCCTTGGGAATTTGTATTCAAATTATACAAATGAAGGTTTGAAAAGCTCATTGCATGAGGCTACGTGACATTATGTAAGATCTAAGTGAATGTTAAGGAGGATAATATTGTTATTCAAATAACAAGTATTTTTGGAAGGTTAAGAATTGGATTTGCATCATTATTTTGTTTCAAGACATCACCAAAGACCTCTTCATTGAAGGGTAATTTATGGTTATACTTAATGTTAGTCATTATAGGGGCTACCCAAATTAGAAATTGTAAAATACAACTAGATTAAATCTTTGTCTCTTTTAGAGAATTTGGACTCTTCCATGGCTTGCCCTAGATAGATATTCCACAATTAATAATTTATTTCAAGGTACCATTTTGTTTTGCAATTCAAAAGTAATAGTAGTATATATATTGATTGACTAAGGAATCTAAATGCATTACCTCATCTCACCCAAGTTTAATACGGTGGTTAACCTTATGTTATTAACTTACTATGCAATATCTATTTATTCTACTTGTTTATTTTTTCCTTGTTTCCTTATATTGTTGTTGGTGTTATTATCTTTGTAACCACCTATGATTACTTTTTTTCTATTAATTCCCATTAGAGATGAATATAAAGGCTGTTACTTTAATAATAAATATTTTATCAATATGTTTAATATTAAAAATAAATTATCAAAACAAGTCCAAAATTAAATAAAAGAAAGTTAAAATAATTTAAGTAGAGAGAAAATAAAAAATTCTACTATGAACCTAAAAAAATTAATAAGAAAGATATTTTCTTTGTTATTTAAAATGTTATTACTTGGTCTGTGTTTCCGCTCTGAGCCTTCCATCTGTCATACCGCATTTACTGCGGGATCTCATTAGGGTTAGCCTTTAGTATGGCTCCGGCCAACTTCGGCCCAGCAGTTTCTGCTGGTGCTCGAGTTGAAGCTTCGGACTGCCATGGCGCCGCCTCTGAACAAATGTCCTCGCAAGTTCATCCTGAAGGTCTTCCACGAGGTAACCCTGATATCATTCTTAACCCCCAGGAATTTGATACTGCATGTGAATGGCTAGAGAAACATACGCTAATTGGATATTTTGTGGGTCGTACTCCTCCTGAAAGT
>MU225694.1:712744-763805 GCA_018584345.1 Thuja plicata
TAAGGATGAGTCAAATGAAGAAGATGAAAAGACAACACTTTTCTCACACATCAATAAAAATGACACATGGATAATTGATAGTGGTTGTTCTCATCACATGACTGGTGATAAGACAAAATTTGAACATATTGAACACTATGATGGTGAGAGTGTCAGTTTTGGGAATGACAAACCTTGCCCTGTAAGAGGAAAAGGTTGCATTATTCTAACAGAAGGAATCAAATGTGATAATTCTTATTGGGTTGAAGGATTGAGGAGAAATATGCTCAATGTAGCACAGCTGAACAACATTGGCTTCAAGGTAGAATTCATGAATGGTAAGGCCAAGCTCCTGGATGGTAAAGGGAACCTAGTTAGAACTGGTAGGAAAACAAAAGGTAATCTATTATATCTTGATCTCACTAAATGTTCATGCTTTATTGCACAAGTAGAAGAAAGATGGTTATGGCATAAAAGGTTGTGTCATGTAAATTTTGATAATCTGGTAAACATAAGCAAGAACAAGAGATTCAAAGGTATTCCTATTTTGAAGAAACCCGAGTTAGCAACATGAAAACAATGCAAAATTGGAAAGATGAGCCAGACAAGTTTCAAAAGCAAGAATTACAATACTGATGAAGTCTTGGAATTGGTACATACCGACCTATGTGAACCAATTGGAACAACAAGCTATACTGGAGAGAAGTATTTTATTCTATTTGTTGATGATCATTCCAGAATTATGAATGTCATGTTTATTAGAGAGAAAGCATAAGCTTTTCATAAATTCAAATGGTATCTTGCAAGAGTTGAAAAGGAAACAAGAAAGAAACTAAAATGCCTAATATCTGACAAAGGAGGAGAATTCATTTCTAATGAGTTCAATGAATTCTCTAATGAGAGAGGAATCAAAAGACAGGTATCTGCCCCTGGTACACCACAACAAAATGGAATAGAAGAAAGAAGAAATAGATCCATTATGGATTGTGCCAGAACCCTAATGATTGAAAAGAATGTTGTTTCCAAATACTAGAAGTTTGCCATCAGCACTACAGTGTTCACCTTGAACTGAGTTCAATTGAAGAAAGGTAGTAACCAGACATCTTTTGAACTATGGTATGGCTATAAACCCAATGTTCATTATTTAAAATTATTTGAAAGTAGATGCTACATCTTGAAGGAAGCAAGAAATGGAAAACTAGATGCAAAAAGTGATGAAGGAATATTCCTAGGTTACTCATGTAAAAGAAAAGCATACAAATGTGTGAATCTTACTACTCATAAAGTCATAGAAAGTGTACATGTCAAGATTGATGAGTTTGTAGAAAAATGTGAAGAGAAGAGTAGTAAAGAGCTTGAAGACTACAAGAACTTTATGTATCATGAACCTGATACTATACCTATGACTTGTCGAGCAATGGTGATTAGACAGCAAAATTGTTGACCACTAAATATACTAGCACAAACTATGTAACCTGAGTTGCAAGTTGTACAACCCGAGCTACTGGTAGAAGAGACTTAGTCATAGATAGAGGGAATCGAGTCTTAGACAGAGGGAACTGAGTCATAGACAGTGGAACCTGAGCATCAGATAGAGGAACATGAAAGAATGTTTGAGAATGACATACCTAGTGGATCAAGTCTAGAATCTAGACTAAAGGATCCAATACTTCTAAAATATGTTAGAAGGCATCATGAAACTGAGAAAATAATTGGAGATCAGACATAAGGTGTAATGACAAGGAACAAACTCAAAGGTGCATGTTTACTAATTGAATTTGAACATGGAATTGTTAACGATGCACTGAATGATAAAAGTTGGATAGAAGCAATGAATGAAGAAATTGAGTAGATTGAGAAGAACAAAACTTGGAATCTTGTGCCTAGGCCAAAGGACAAGAATGTGATTGGAACCAAGTGGGTTTTTAGAAATAAGATGAATGAAAATGGTAAAGTTTATAGGAACAAGGCTAGACTAGTTTGTAAAGGATATAATCAAAAAGAGGGTACTGATTATGGAGAAACTTTTTCTCCTATTGCAAGACTTGAAGGAGTCAGAACTCTTCTCGCATATGCCACACATAAAGGATACAAAGTATATCAAATGGATGTGAAATCTGCATTTATGAATGGAATCCTAGAAGAAGAAGTCTAAATTGAACAACCTAAAGGATTTTTCGATCCTAGCAGAAGGAATATGGCTTGCAAGCTACACAAAGCACTGTATGGACTGAAGCAAGCGCCCAGAGCCTAGTATGAAAGATTTCATAGCTATCTAGAAAGTATTGGATTTCAGAGAACCAATGATAATAGTAGCCTATAAATCAAAGAAGGACCACAAAAAAACACTGTTAGCATAGATATTTGTTGATGACATATTATTCACTGGTTATGATGACCTATGCAAAGCATTCTCTGTAGCTATGAGTAAAGAATTTGAGATGTCTATGTTTGGTGAGATCAAATTCTTTGTTGGATTAAAAATACATCAAATGAAGGATGGTATCTACATTACTCAATCAAAATATATCAAGGAGATAATTAAGAAATTTGGTATGGAAGATTCCAAACCTATTGGAACACCCATGCGTACTGGACAGAAATTGTCTAAGGATGATGATTCAGAAGAGGTAGATCAGACCAACTACAGATCCATGATTGGAAAATTGTAATATGTTGTTCACACCAGACCTGATATTGAATTGGTAGTTGGTATTGTTGCAAGATTTTCAGCTAATCCTAGAGACAATCACCTAATGGCAATCAAAAGAATTATGAGATATTTTAAGGGTACTGAAGACTATGGTTTATGGTAATTCAATGATGTTGATTGGGCTAGAAGTGTCTATGATAGGAAAAGAACCAGTGGTGGAGCTTTCTTTCTTGGAAAGAGGTTAGTGTCTTGGACTAGCAAGGAATAGAATTGTATCTCTCAGTCTACAGTATAGGCAGAATATGTTGCTGCAGCAGTGAACTATTCAAACATCATATGGATCAAGCAGTTGTTGTCAAGAATGAAGGAAGAAGTAAAAGAATCAGTTATTATCTACTGTGACTAGTCCAGTGCCATTAACATTTCAAAGAATCCTTTGATGCACACCAAAACCAAGCATATAGCAATAAAGTATCATTTTTTGAGGGAATTGGTACATAATGAAGAAGGTTGGAATATGTGAATACCAAAGAACAAGTTGCAGACATATTCACCAAACATTTACCTAAGGATGCATTCTTATATCTTAGAGGAAAGCTAGGGGTGCTTCCCCTAACTGAAGTTCACTAAAATACAGTTTAGTTATGCATCAACCCGAGCGACAGTGAATATCTATCACTTGATGCAGGTACATCAAAGTACATTACAGATGAATTAGTACATTCAGGTACATTACAATTATAAAGTGAAATAGTACTAACTATTGGTATTTGAGAAGACGGAGTCTTACATAATAAAGCTAAGTAACTTATGGAGTCTTTGGCATCTGTTGTCAAAGAGGGAGAGTTCTCTATAATACATAAGAATAACACAGTAAGAGGGAGATTTTGATGTCAGAGGGAGTTTTTGGATGCGAATAAGAATGAAGCTAAAGACATTAAAGAAATTTTTTTGTTGCTCTACAATTCCTTGTATTATGACATGTTGTGTTGCCATCAATGCCAAAGAGGGAGATTATTGAAGACAATTATTCAATTGTGTATTGTCATTGATGTTACACATGTATTTACACTTATGTAGTGATGTTACACAAATGTCTACATTCACACAAAGCACAGTTGGTGAAATAGAATGAGTTGTTTTAGTGTTGACCGAATTCAGTCAGGTATTGAAGAAATTCCGTGTTGACCGAGTCACTCTAGCATTTCAGTCATGGTCGGGCATTCAGTGCCAACTGACAAACAGTGATTTACATTCTATAATTAATTGATTATATGAGGCCGACTAAATTGTGATTTATTATTTAGAAGTATATTCAAGCCGACTTGATAGGGCTTACCATATATATGAAAGGTCAAGTTTGGATTGAATGTGAGCAAGTAAGTGTGTAAAAGTTGAAGATAAGAAGACGTGTGGAATTCTGTGACATGAAGAGTGAAGGCAAAATCAGATAGGATTCTGATTGAGTTCAAATCACTCAGAGCTACAATAGAACATCTGATTAGCAAGGATCCAGTCATAATCAGAATAAAGATCTGAATCAGCAAAGATAGTTGCTTACACATACAGGTCAATTCATTGTTATTCTCTAACAATTGTAGCAATGATCTCAAATCTCTTAACAGAGTAGACTTAACACTCTTTTTGTAAATCCTCTCACAATGTAGAATTTCTATGTTGAAGTTTTGAAGACATCTAACAAGGCCACTCCTCACATGGTGATTAAATCCTTTAACAGGGTCACACCTAATAGTGTGTTATTGTAACCTTTAACAGGGTTGGATCCTAACAGGCCTCACTTTAGAAGAGTGAAAAATAGTAACTAGTTGCTGTATCATCTTAAAATGGAAGCACTTCCATGTTAAGAGTGTTTATCCCTCCTTAGGGGACATTTTTGACTTCTACCATATCATCCTCCTATTTTTGCACCATCTCCTACTTTTGCGCCTGTTCAAGACCCTGATTGGGCCTCTCCGGGCACCTCCTACCCCACCTGGCATATTTTCCAAGGGTTCTGGCTCCCTGGGTCAAGGTTGACCTCTACCCTGACCTAGGTCAAGGTCAACCTCAACCCTGACCTGGGTCCCCCTTTCAAATGTATGCAAGTATGTAAGTATGAAAGCATGGACTTGATTCTTGGCGTGAAAAACAATCCAACCAAATTGATTTACGACTTTAACTCCTGATTTATCTCGTAGTTATCTTCTTGCCAACTTTATAAATCATCTTTAAATCACTTACTTAACTGTGGTCGAATAAAAAAAATAAAACAACCAGTTAAGTCTATCCTTAAGCTCTTCCAGCTAGATATTTTGTCATTTTCTGATCTCTCTGTTCTATCAGTCAATTATGCAGTTGGTCGTCGGTGACAACTACCAGTTCCATCGGTACAACTTTAGTTAGCTTCAGGATCTCCATCCGTCGGGCATCATTGGATCTTTCTCATTGGGCAACACTATCTTCTACTCATCAAGTATCACTATGACTTTATCTCTATCTTTACCGATGGTGTGCACTCCGCCGGTGTAGTCTGTCACTTGGTGAATACTTGACTTTTATGTATTGCTGAAAGAATAACCTCTATTCCATTGATTCTCTAAAGTCTTTGGCATTATGTATATGACCATACAGATAATATCAAGTTGACATCAATGGCAATACAAACCATTAACTGATTTAATGTCTTGCATCATCTTCAACTTAACATTATCAAACGTTCAATCAGTTACATGTCATCAACTCCCTCTATAGTGATTTTCAATTTTATCTTCAAAACCCAAGTAATGAAAACCAAATAAATAATACTTTTAACCCTAAACTATCAAAGGTTCAAGCATTCAAACATAACTATAACATGAATATGAGAGATACCATTTGAAAAGAAAGTGCAAATATCAAGCTGAAAGATTGATCTACATAATGCATAAAGAATAGTTGATGAAAGATAAATTGAATTCCTTCCACAAATTTAAATAAATATAGAAATACATCACGATCACAAATGAACTCCAACTGAAGTCACATCCATGTACTCAAATGAACACATCAAAGTTATGATATATATTCAGATTTAATCAACAAATCAAAACATACTTGTCAACTATTAAAATATTTCAAGTATCTCGATATATCTTAAAAAGTGTACTGAGTAACTAAAACACAAAATTTGGTTGACCCTTTCTCAGGATATAATAAGCCATATATATAGCCCAAGAGTAAAACTATTTTAAGTAAGTTTTAAAACTAACTCTGCCCAGGAGTGAAAAAGTAAAAACTAAAGTTCAATAGTTAAATAAAGTGAAGAAAGGAAATGACCATAAGTGGTCATCCTAGCCCGTTCATCAGGAAAGGTACATAGGTCTACAATGGGGCTGTAGCTGATGAAGACTTGGCTTGGTTCTTCCTCCATTCCAAATGTTCGACTAAGAATTTTACTACTAGCTGATAGTTAGGAATGCCAATATGTGCGATCCTCTATTTCTAGACTTTAATTTATCTTTGAATAAGATAAACCTTCTCTTTGTGCATCTTCAGGTGATCACAAAAGAAAATACGCATGGATTTAATTTCGGCCACCTAGGAGAATTCATTGGCTATGACTATTATGGTTTCTTTGATTACATTGATCCTATCTCTGAAGGTTTGGCTCATCTCCTCTGGCTTCTGAAAGGTCTTTCCATCCTCCTTGAACAATTGAAGTTTAATGAACCTGAGATCCTTATTCATTATGCCAACCAAGGCCATAAGCTCCTTTAACAACTTAGCAAACTCTTCAATCCCTTGTTTTATGATAGAGTTTCTCCATTCCAAGTGTTCTTGTGACACAAATAGAAATTCCTCATCAAATCATATGATTGGTCACTCAGAAATAAAATTCATTATGCCATACTTTTATACTTCAAACATTTGAGCCATCATGACCATCCATTGAATATTCACCTTATCCCTCTTTTGCACCTCTGTATCCAAGCTATCTTTCGCAGCAATGGCCTCTTCATAAATCTGACTCAAATCATCAATGTATCGACCTCCTGTATCAATTAATTAGTTTAACCAGGTAATATAAGCTTCATCAATTGATCTATTACACTAAATTTGTTCCCTCATTTGTTGGTTATCTAGAGACTTTGGATCCAAAACCAGCGAAGGTTGCACAGAGGGTATGAGATCTAGGTGATGGATGAAGTGAATATACTCAACCATCTAGGCCAGGGATAATTTCATTTCTCTTTCCTCCTTTTCATATTTCTTTGTCCTTGTAATTATTTCCTTCCTTGAAGATTCCAAATGCTTAACATCTACTCTTCGAGTAGCTACTCCTAGATTAACCTTTTCTACCTTAAATTCTTCCACTGTCACTTCATCTAAGTTCTTCTCATTCTTAGGAATGGTTATGTCAGCATACCATCACCTAATCTGGGCATCTATGTCGATCATTGCTTCTATTTTAGGATTTTTAATTTTAACCTCTTTTCCCAAACATCTACTCACCATGTCATTAATGGGCAGCGAGATAGGCACCATGCTCCTCTTTATGTTGATTAAAGATTGGAACCATGTTGGTGCATCTATGGAACTCTTAGCTTGAGGATTTTGTAGTATAGTCAAATCAATAGACAATGCATCATTAGCAGCATGTTTCTCTCCTGTATCTATTCCTTATTCAAGATTTTCCATGTTTAGAACATCTAGTGACTGATCTTCCATAGTTATCACTCCTTCCTCAATAGGGTCCAATTCCATGACCTCCTAGATAAGTAAGGCTCTCTTCAATGTCTTACTTCTCAAATCTATACTCCTTGTAGGGATAAAATATGTAGCTTCTAAGATAATTTTCTTTGATGTGCTCTTTTTAAGACCAACTACACCTGCAAGATCAATGTCGACAGGGGTCTTAGGGGAAGGATTTCTATTTTTGGGAAACAAGGCATTCTGAGTCTCTACACAAATCTCATGTTTAGAACTCTTTGATTTTATCATCCTCTTTTCTGGTAACCATTTTTCTATTCTTCTTATTGCATTGAATTTATTTCTCTGAATGTTATCATCTTTATTCCTAGTCCAATCTAACTTAGGAATGGGCTCAGCCTATACTCTTTTTCTAAACTCTGATTCTAACACCTCATCATTTTATTCTTCCTTAACCCCTTTAATATTAATAGGAATCTTCATACTAACAATTTTCCACAATGTGAAGCGGGACCATAACCTTTTGTGCACTTCAAATTCATCCTCGCAGTCCTCCTAGTGATCTTCTAACTGAAACAAATGGGTAAATCCCTCTGTCATTCCTGGGTAAGATCTTGCAAAGTTTTTTCTATCAAACTTAGGGTGAGAAGCATAATTCTTAAATTTCAAATTTTTAACTTTCGTTGCCAAATTGAGGGTGTCTAAGGAGGACTTGTAGCACTAGTGTCCACTATTTTAGAAATGTTATTCCTGAAGGCTTCTTTTCTTTCAAGCTTTTGTCAATAATAGCTAATTGTATGCAAACTTATGTAAGCACTAGATGGTCTAACACATATCTGGGCAATCCCAAAGGCTCACCCTTAAATCTTCCAATCCTTATATAAGTGAATCTGGGGAATTGTATGAAGAAACTATCGTAGGTCTTGATTAATTGTATTTCTTCATTAGAAAATATTTTGTGCATACTTCCTCACATTTCAAAAACCAACCGACCCAGGAATACATCACTTACTCTGGTGAAATTCTCAGCACATCTCTTTAACTTCGGGAGAGGACAATAGTCATAAATCTTCAATCCCAACACCAAGGTTTCACGGGGTAAGCCAAGCCATTTCCTAGCACAAGCTAGTATATAAAATAGGAAGGAGGACATGTAGAAGCCACTCATTCCAACAAAATTTTCTAACCCATTGTGCGATCTTTCCGCAATGAGTTCGGTCCAATCTAAAAACTTCTCCCCATCTGTCAATACCTGGATATAGAAAAACATCGAGTCTTCCCAAAATAATGTGTGTTGATTCCCTTTAACCCTATTCAGAAAAATCATTAAATCTCTAATTTCTAGGATAAGATTTTTGCAGGTAAGGGGTTTTGAGAGCCGAGAACAACAACCAAAACCTAGCAATAACTTTTTTGTATTGTTTCTTCTCTTCTAAAAGAATGAATAGGCCATACCTATGGTCCATGCCTCAGATGTTTCTTTGTCTAGAATTCCCATGGAAGGCATAATAGTTTCTCTATCAATCTCACCAATACTTCACCAGAGTTGGTGTGAATGCATTTTTCATTTATGTCGTAATGGTTCATACATTCCATAACAAGTTCTAGACACAAAGTGACAGTTGAGAAAGCCATAACTTCTATCAAACCATTCTGCCTTTTTTTTTCTTCTATCAAGGCTTTTTTAGGGTCTTTTAGTCTTTCAAAAATTTCCTCTATAGTTATATTAAGAAGATCTGTATCTCCCGATTCTGGAAGCTAGCTAACAAAACTAGAAGAATACTCTAACCTGAGTAAAGATGGTTTGTTACACTTTATTTTTCTAACCAATTAAAATCACAGAACAACAAAACAATGGAATCCAAGTAGAGAAATGAGACTCACTATGGTTCAACTAATTGTATAAGCTAGCAGGATTAGAGTTTGAACGACTCACCAGAATTCATTAAAAAAAAAAAAATTAGTATGTTGCGCCTTGAAATTACCTTCTCCTCTTTTCTTTTTATCTGTAGAGATGAGAGAAAAAATAACACTGGATGCAAAAAGAAACACAATCTCTACTTATAAAAGCAAAATATTTGCCTGACTTCTTGGCACAGTTAAGCCTTCACAATCTCCACGCAGATTAATAATGAAGTGAAATTGGTCTGACATGTCATTGATTGACGATCATTCAACACCCTTTGAGCTTATAGATTAATGATTAGATTTCCTGAAAAAAGAAATTTTGAAATTTTGAAAATTTCCAAAATATTCTTCGTCTGTACCAATGTTTCACCTTCACTAAAAACCCTTACCTCCATCTTTGAATATGGAAATTTCTAGTTTTGAGCTTTTAATTTTGAACTTGAAAGTTCAAAACAGAAATTCATATTGAGTGAAATGGACTTGACCCAAAATACACGATGACTTCTTTACTTGTTAAGATGGAATTACTTTTGCTTGCACTTTACACATTTTCAACTTGAAATTAAAAAAAAAAAGTTCAAATTGGGGAAAACCGCCTAAAGGATAATGTAGCCAAAAAGATGAAGCCACGATAGCATAAGACGTGCAAGCGGAGATTGAACACATGACATTGAACTTAAAATTTTAAAAATAAAAGTTCAAAATGAAGGTTCAAAAAGACAAAGACGCTACTTTAAAGGTGATACACAATTATTTTTAAACACCAACAATACTAAGTGTAACATTGGCTCCGACTGGGGACCTGGACCGGCTAGGAACAAGGGATGAACTCTAGAATCTCTAGTTTCACATCTAGGCTACGAGGTAAAAATAGGCCAAACTTAACACAACAAAAACTTCTAAACTAAGAACAACAAAAACATATGTACAAGGGAAAAGAAAAGAGCTATATTTGATACAATTTCAGGTCCTGCCCATTAAAAGGGAGAGGCAAGGGAGTTCCATCAAGATAATGTAACTTAAAATAATTAGGCCCAAGTACTTCATTGATAACAAATGGGCCTTTCTAGAGGGATTCAAACTTACCATGAGCACCTTTTGGTTCTCTGCACCTATCCCAAAGTAACACTTGATCATCTTGCATTAACTTCCTTGGTCTATCTCTTTTATCAAAGATATGCTTCACTCTGGATTGATGCTCCATTATATGATCAATGAGCCTTTCCCTTTCTTCTTGTATTCATGACAGGTACATAATTCTTTTTCAATTGCATTCTAAAAATTATTGTCCTCAATCACCTTTTGCAATTTAGCAGTAGACAATTCCAAGGGGAGGGATAACTAAGCTTCTGTCCCGTACACTAGCTCAAAAGGAGACATCCCTATTTCTCTTTTAGGAGAAGTTATATCCTCCTAGAGTGCTTCAAATAACATTTTATGCCAATCTTAAGCATTCTTGCTTACCAATTTCTTCATGATGTTGATCAGGTTCTTGTTGCTCATTTCTGCTTGACTGTTACCTTGGGGGTAATAGTCTGAGGCATGAGAGAGGGTAATATTATGGTCATAGAAGAAAATTTGAAGCTCTTGCAAGGAGGAATTTGTGGTTTTATCAGTTACCAACTTGTAAGGGGTCCCAAACCTTACCAGGATGAAGTTCTTTAGAAAATCACACACTACTGTTGAAACTGTTTTCTTCACTGGGATAGCTTCTACCCATTTCATAATATAAACTATGGCAGTCAGAATATGAATTTGTCAAACAGATGAAGGAGGATTCAAAGGACCTATGAAATTGAGACCCCACTGATGGAATGGCTCTTCAATAATCACTAGTCTTAGAGGTAGGGCTGATAATTATGGATTTCTGGTAAACAAATTGCACTTTTCACATTTTTCAACCCACTGGTATGTGTCTTTGAACAAACATGACCAATAGTACCAATTTATCAAAATATTAAAAGTGATCACATTGAGGAAAAATGTCCCCCACATGCTTCATTGTGAAAATCCCTTAGTAACCTCTCATGTTGCTCCTTGTCTACGCATCTGAGGAACATACCATCCAGCCCCTTTTTGTAGAGGATGCCATCAATAATCACGTACTTGGCAGCCTTAATCTTTAGGTTTTGCTTCTCCTTCATGCTTAGGTATTCTAGGCAATCCCCGTAGGCCAAATAATGTGCTATATCAGAGAACCAAGGATCAGTCAAGCTGATTAACAGCGTTAGGGGAATGGTTTTTTTTCTCATCTTCATTTTTGGATTACAACTTACACAGACCCTATCCTTGAACCAGTTCGGTAGGCATGATGTCTAAATCAAATTCCTAGATTTTGGCTACCCAGGTGGCTCTATTGTTGACATCAACCTCCTGTTGCGTAAGAATTCTCTTTACAGTGGTGTTCAAAACATATACCTTAGAATGAGAATGTAGTATGTAGTACCTAAACTGCTTTACCACTTTAACTACTGAGAAGGCATGTTTCTCTACAAGTGAATAATTCAACTTGTGTTTTTTTAACAAGATAGTCATGAAGGATATTGGAATTTCTGTCCCTTGCTCATTTGTCTGCATTAGAATTCCTGATAATGAATGATCAGAAGCATTACAATATATGATAATATCTCTCCTAAAATCAGGATGAAACAATGTTGGGGCTTTAGCAATTTGTTCCTTTACCGCTACAAAAGTATTTGTATCTTCGTTGTTCCATCTAAACATTTGCTGCTCACTCATCATATTCAAAAGAGGCTTTGTGGTTTCTACAAAGTCTGGAAATTTTTTCCAAAGGAAATTAACTTGGTCGAAGAAAGATTTTACTCCAGTTCTATTAGATGGTAAAGCTAACTAATGAATTTCCCTTACATGTTCTAGGACTACCCTTATCCCTTCTTTTGAGATGATATGACCTAAGAGTTTACCTTCGGTCTTGACAAAGACTGAATTTTTAGGATTTATAGAAATCCCATGTTCTTGACACTTTTGCAACACACGCTGTAAATCTTTAATATTCTTCTTTCTTCTCCTTGAAAATACTGTTAAGTCATATAGATAAATGACTATGATTTTGTTTCTTAGATGACTAAAAGTGGCATTCATTTCTCTTTGAAAGGTAGTGTCAGTGTTAATCAAGCCGAATGGCATACACCTATATGCGAATGCGCCCCATGGTGTCATGAAAGTCATCTTATGTTGGTCTTCTTCGGCTACACTAATCTAGTTGTAACCAAAAATTCCATCCAATAGAGACATCATCTCTAATCCTGCCATTGTCTACAAGATGTCATCCATCACTGGGAGGGGGTAATTATCTTTCAAAATTCCTTGATTCAAATTATGGAAGTCTACACATATACGTATCTCCCCATTCTTTTTATGCATTGGTAGGATGTTCGTCACCCAGGTAAAATGATGGATTGGATAGATGATATGGGCCTACAACATCTTGTCCACTTCTCTAAAAATAGCATCATCTACCTTGGGATTGTAATTCCTCAACTTTTTCTTGAAAGGGATCGTTCCTAGTTTAAGAGGAATATGGTGTTGCACTTGACCTTGATTAAAATATTTTAGGTCTTCATAAGACCAACAAAAGACATCCTTGTAAGATTTTAATAACTGAATAAAATTTTGTTTCTCCTCCAGTGACAAAAGATTCCTAGATTTACCATTTTGGGGTCAAATTCTTATCCAATTTTTACTTTCTCATAAGCACTTGGTTATGAATTCTCGTGCACTTCCCGATTACCAGTGTAACAATCTTGCATGTCAAACAATTTCTCAAGAGAGACCGACCCTTTCAGAATTTTGTTACCTTTTAATTGAATCACGTCTGCTTCTGAGCTACATCCTTTATTGGGAGAAAACTCATAACAGTCAGATTCAGAGCCTTCGAAGTATGTTGTGGAAACACATCCAAACACTACATAAAAAGATTGATTTCTTTATCATTGCAGGACACCTTTCATGAGTCAAAATTATCTGGGATGCTAGCTCGATGAATTAATTATATTCTATATATATCATCATCAAAATCAAGATGCATCATTAGGAGGGAGGATGACCTTGCCAAAGCATCAACTCTAGAATTTAACTCTCTTGGTATTGCTTCAATAGAAAAAGATTCAAAACTCTCATTTCATCCCAGACTCGGTTGTGATAGTGCCTGAGCCTATCATTCTTCTCCATGAAAATGTTCCAAACTTGTTTCATGATTAATTTTTCATCCCCTACATCTTTCAACATCTTAATTCCTATTTTTTAGCTTCCTGGATGCCTAGTAGCAGAGCTTCATATTCTGTTGTATTGTTAGTGTTGTTGAACTCTAACTTGAAAGAAGAAGTGTTTTTCTTTCCCTCTGGAGATATTAGTACCACGCTCTCTCCTGAACTAGCATGAGAACAAATCCCATAAAACTTCATGTTCCATGAGGATTGATTTTCCACCTGCACCTTCTCAGCTACATCAGATTCAGGGAGAATCACATAATTGTCGAATTCAAATTCCTCATACAAAATATGGAAACTTGAGTCATCAAAAGGAAAGATAGTGTATTTAGACTTTGGCTCAAGTTCAAGGATGGCCTTCTCTTTACCCACTGAGATAATATCTTGTGACCAATCCAGCTTAATTTCCCCTCCAAGATATTTACAGATAGTGCGACTCAACAACATGTCATAACTCACAGGAATGTCAGAAACTAAAATTGTTAGTTTGACCCTTTTGCGGGATGAGCTCGGAGGGCTACTTAGGCATCCTTAATTTGACCTAGCAAAGGAACCTGTTTAGATTTGATGGAATAATAGTGACCGAAGGTTTTAGTGAGGGGAAAGTCTAGTTTTTTAGCTACAGAAGAGGGTATTATGTTATCAGAAGCACCAGAGTCAATAATATAGCTACTGAGCTTGTGACCGTGAATGAACAAGGATACATAGAAAGGTTGGGGCTTAGATAGTGATTGAGATAATTTAGTGAGGATTTCCTTCTGAGGTTGTGGTCCAACAACTTCAGGTTGACCTTGTGAGTTAGAAGAGGATGACTGGTCTATTTGTGCATTCACTTGGCTTTAAATTGTTTTTGGTAACTCATTTCCTTTAACATATTCAACAATTTTATCTAACTCTCTAGGATTTAACCTAAGATGTTCAGCCTGGGAGATTTGAATTTTAGAACATTTACAAAATTCAAGAATATCAAAAGAGGGGTCAGCATCAAACCTTTTTCAAATTGAAACTTTTGAATAATTTAAACTTTTGATCTTTGGAACATTTGAAGTTCAATCTATGGGTCCGCTTGCCTTATTGGTGGATATTGGAGATAGAACTACAAGAGAAGGTTTGTATCTTCTTTGGTCTCTCATTAATACCGAACATGAAAGCTCCTCTAAAATACCAAAATATCACCTCCTCTATCTGAATCTGATTCGTATTCGAGGTAAAAATATTTAGAGTCTCTAGGTAATTTTGGACTAGCCTCATCTTCAAGAACCTATTCTATAATTTCTTTCTAACTATTCATCTGAAAATACCTCACCATTTCTGGACATGTATTGCTATCATGATCATCTATTAGGTGAAATACACACATATTAGATCTCCCACTTGAAATTCCTTCTATAGCCAATCTCTGTTGAGAAAATGGTAATGTTAACTGCCTTCATGAGGTTCCAGCGGATTGGTTTGGAAACCTTCATGGGACATCTTGATAAGGAGCATTATTTTTGGGCAGTTGTTTTTTTAAGGCAATCTTGTCATTCACAAGTCTGTAGACCACAACGTCAGATAAATATTATGCTTGTGTATGGGGAGATTGAACATCTTTTCTCCATTTTCCAGCAGTAATCAGGTCATCTTCTAACTTTATCGCATGTGTTTGAGCAGCACCCAAGTCTATTGGTTTACTTCTCCTGAGATGGAATCCAAGGTCTGGGGGCATATAATTTACAAAGAAACATTTTTTTATTTTTAGGAGTGGGTCTCTTACCCGTAGGGATCTTGTGTACAAGTTTATTATATTTAGCTACATAATCTCGCATTAGCTCATGTATTTCTTTTTTCATCTGTGTCAATTGAGCCAAAAAATAATGTTCATCATTGGCGCTCTTAAATATATTTTCAAAGTTTGTTCTCATATCATCCCATCCTATTATAGAGGATTTTGGAAGATGGTTAAACTACTCTACAACACCTTCAGATAGGGTTTTCCCAAATAACCTTACAACAATGTCTTCATGTTGCATAGATAGGATGCCACTCGCCACATTAAAAGTATTCAAATTTCTTCAACCAAAACTTTTCCATCTCCCGTGAATCTTGGTAATACATCTTTGGTACCCTTTGGTAAAGAATGATGTTTTGGTAGGTTCAGAGGTTCTACTACAGTACCCCAAGGATTAACAACCATAACATTTAAGACAAATGGAATATTAATATTCAAAGGAGTAGGTGTCCCTGAAAGGATCAGGGCATGAAAGGATGGTGAGGCTACGGATTTTTGAAGTGGCTTAGGTCTATTTTTAGATTTTTGAGGTAGGGTTAAATCAAGGGAACCTGTAAGCCATTTAAGAGCTTCTAAATCTTGATCTACTAAGCCCTTCCTTGCTTGGGACCTAGTAAAACATTTGGAATACAGTCTGTCAAGCAAACATATAAACTTCTAGGAAAAGATTGAATTGGTTATTAGGTTGTTCTTGATTCCTGAGGGGTTGAGGAGGGTTTTGTGCTCTATTTTGGACTTCTCTTCTTCTCTTCCTCTCAATCAAGAACCTAAAATTTGCTGCAATGTCTTCCTCTCTTTTAAGAACTAAATTAGCCCACCTTTAATCTTCAAGATTTCTTCTAAAATGCAAGGCTACAGTATTTAAATCACTGATGATATCTTCCTGAGTTTCTTGCAAACCTAAATTTGGTTGTAAGGCATGACAGAAATTTTCATGGGGTAAAAATATTGTTTCCCATGTTTATAGGAAACTGATATTTGTTCATAAACAAGATTTGTTCAGCTCCCCAGCAGAGTCGCCAAAAATGTTTTAGTTAACAGATTTATCCATAGCCTTAATCAAGTGTGATTAACCTAAATAATTCTCTATTGCCCATGTGGGAAGAAATCAATTAATAAAAGTTGGGATTTGACTAAATGATCATATCTCTCTACATATAGGTGCAACTCCCTCTATAGTGATTTTTAATTTTCTCTTCAAAACCAAGTAACAAAAACCAAATAAATAATACTGTTAACCCTAAAGTATCAAAGGTTCAAGCATTCAAACATAACTGTAACATTAATCTGAGAAGTACCATTTGAAAAGAAAGTGCAAAGATCAAGCCGAAAGACTGATCTACATAATGCATAAAGAACAATTGCTGAAAAATAACTTGAATTCCTTCCACAAAATTAAAGAAATATAGAAATATATCACGATCACAAACAAACTCCAACTGAAGTCACATCCATGTACTAAAATGAACGCATTAAAGTTATGATATATATTCATATTTAATCAACAAATCAAAACATATTTTTCAACTGTAAAAATATTTCAATTATCTCAGTATATCTAAAAAAGTGTACTGAGTAACTAAAACATAAAAAATTGGCCAACCCTTTCTCGAGTCATAATAAACCATATATATAGCTCGAGATTATAATTGTTTTAAGTAAGTTTTAAAACTAACTCCGCATAAGAGTGAAAAATTAAACACTAAAGTTCAACAGTAAAATAAAGAAAAGAAAGGAAATGACCATAAGTGGTTATCCTATCCTGATCATCACGTAAGGTACTTAGGTCTACAATGGGGTCATAGCTGATGAAGATTTGGCTTGTTGGTTCCTCCATTCCAAATTTTCAGTTGAGAATTTTACTAAAAGTTGATGGTTAGAAACGCCAATATGTGCGATCCTCTGTTTCCAGACTTCATTTTCTCTTCGAACTAGAGAAACCTTCTCTTTATGCATCTTTAGGTGATCACAAAAGACAATAAGCATGGATTCAATTTTGGCCACCTAGGAGAATTCATCAGATGTGAATGTTTTGGTTTCTTTGATTACATTGATCCTATCTCTGAAGGTTTGGTTCATCTCTTCTGGCTTCTGCAAGGTCTTTCCATCCTCCTTGAACATTTGAAGTTTAATGAACTCAAGATCATTATTCATTATGCCAGCCAAGGCCATAAGATCCTTTAACAGCTTAGCAGACTCTTCAATCCTCTATTTTATGACAAAATTTATCCATTCCAAGTGTTCTTGTGACACAAATAGAACTTCTTCTTCAAATCCTGTGATTGGTCACTCAGAAAAAAACATCACTATGCCATACTTTTTTACTTTGAACATTTGAGCCATCACAACCATCCATTGACTCTTCTCCTTGTCCCACTTTTCCACCTCTATATCCAGGCTATCTTTCGTAGTGATGGCCTGTTCATAAGTATGACTCAAATCATCAATGTATATGCCTCTTGTATCAATTAGTGAGCTTAACCACTAATATAAGCTTCAATAATTGATCTATTATGCCGAATATGTTCCCTCATTTGGTGGTTATCTAGAGAATTTGGATTAAAAAATAGTGAAGGTTGCGTAGAGGGTATGAGATCTAGGTGATGGATGGAGTGAATATATTCAGCCATCTGGGCCAGGACTAATTTCATTTCTCTTTTATCCTTTTCATCTTTCTTTGTCCTTGTAATTATTTTCTTCGTTGAAGATCCAAATGCTTAACATCTTTTGTCTAAGTAGCTATTCCTAGATCAACCTTTTCTACCCTAAAGTCTTTCACTGTCACTTCATCTGAGTCCTTCTCATTCTTGGGAATGGCTATCTCAGCATACCATCGCCTAGTCTAGGAATATGTGTCGCCCATTGCTTCTATTTCAGGCTTTTTAATTTTAACCTCTTTTCCCAAACATCTACTCATCATATCATTAATGGGTAGAGAGATAGGCACCATGCTTCTCTTTCTGTTGATTGAATATTGGAGCCATGTCGGTGTATCTATGGAACTCTTAGCTCGAGGAGTTTGCAGTATAGTCAAATCAAAAGACAATGCATCATTAGCAACATGTTTCTCTCTTGTATCTGCTCCTTTAAGATTATCCATTTTCAGAACATCTGGTGACTGATCTTCCATAGTTGTCACTCCTTCAAAAGGGTTCAATTTCATGACCTCCTGGCTTAAAAAGGCTTTCTTCAATCTCTTACTTCTCAAATGTGTAGTTCTCCTACAGATAAAAGATATAGCTTCTAAGATAATATTCTTTGATGGGCTCTTTTTAGTACCAGATGCGCCTGTAAGATCAATGTCAACAGGGGTGTTAGGAGAAGAATTTCTATTTTTAGGAAATAGGGCATTCTGAGACTCTACACAAATATCACGTTCAAATCTCTTTGATTTCTCATCCTCTTTTCTTGTAACCATTTTTTTTTCTTCTTATTACATTGAATTTCCAACTTTGAATGTTATCATCTTCATTCGTGGTCCAATCTATCTCATGAATGGGCTTACCCTGTACTCTATTTTTGAGGTCAGCGTCTAACACCTCATCATTTTCTTCTTCCTTAACCCCTTTAATATTAATAGGAATCTTCATACTGACAATTTTCCCCAATGTGAAGCGAGACCATAACCTTTTGTGCACTTCAAATTCATCCTTACGGTCCTCCTAGTAATCTTCTAATTGAAACAAATGGGTAAATTCCTGTGTCATTCCCAGGTAAGATCTTGCAACGTTTTTACTGTCAAACTTAGGGCAAGAAGCATAAGTTTTAAATTTCAAAATTTTAACTTCTGTTTCCAAATTGAGGGCATCCGAGGAGGACTTGCATTAGTAGTGTCCAAGCTCTATCGAAAAGGTTATTCTCGAAGGTGTCTTCTCTTTCAAGCTTTTGTCAATAATGGCTGATGTTCTGCAAAATTTTGTAAGCACTAAATAGTCTAACACATATCTGAGAAATCTCAAAGGCTCACCTTAAATCCGCCAATCCTTATATAAGGTAATCTAGGGAATTATATGAAGAAGATGCTATAGGTCTTGATTAACTGTATTGCTTCATCAGATAATCTTGTGTGCAAACTTCCTCGCATTTCAAAAACTAACCGGCCCAGGAATACATCATTTACTCTGGTGAAATTATCAACACATATTTGTAATTGCAGGAGAGGATAATAGTTATAAATATTCATTCTTGATACCAAGGTTTCATTGAGTAAGCCAGGCCATTGCCTAGAGCAAGTTGGTATATAAAACAGGAAGGAGGACATGTAGAAGCCACTCATTCTGACAAAATTTACTAACCCATCGTGCAATCTTTCCACAATGAGATCGCTCCAATCTAAAAAATTATCCCCATCTGTCAATACCTGGATATAGAAAAACATCCAATCTTCCCAAAAGAATGTGTGTTGCTTCCCTTTAACCCTATTTAGGAAAATCACTAAATCTCTTATTTCTGGGATAAGATGTTCACGCGTAAGGGGTTTTGGGAGTTGAGAACCACCTCTTTTCATATTTAAAAACCAAAACCTAGCAATAACATTCCTGTACTATTTCTTATTTTCTGAAAATATTGAATAGGTCGTACCTATGGTCCATGCCTCGTATGTATCTTTGTTTGGAATTCCCATGGCGGACATCATAGTTTCTCTATCAATTATCACCAATACTTCACCAAAGTTGGTGTGAATGCATTTCTCGTCTCTGTCATAATGGTTCATACATTCCATAACAAGTTCCAGACATGGAGTGACAATTGGAAAAGCCGTAGCTTTTATCAAATCACTCTGCCTTGTTTTTTGTACTATCGAGCCTTCTTTAGGGTCTTTTAGTCTATTATACTTCATTTTTCTAACCAATTAAAATTCCAGAACAACAAAACAAAGGAGTCTGAGCAGAAATGAGACTCACTATGCTTCAACAAATTGTATAAGCTAGCAGGATCATATTTTGAATGACTCACCAGTATTCATTAAAAAAATTGTCAGTATGTTGCACCTTGAAATTACCTCCTCCTCTTTTCTTTTGCTCTGCAGAGATGAGAGAAAAATACCACTAAATGCAAAAGGAAACACAATCTCTACTCATAAAAGAAAAAGATTTGCCTAACTTCTCAGCATGCTTAAGCCTTCACGATCCTCACGCGTATTAATGATGAAGTGATGTTGGTCTGACATGCCATTAATTGACGGTCATTATGCACCCTTTCTGCTTACAGATTAATGATTAGCTTTCTCGAAAAAGAAATTTTGAAAATTTGAAAATTTCTAGAGTATTCTTTGTCCGTACCAACATTTCTACTTCATTGAAAATCCTTAACTCTATCTTTGAATACGGAAATTTTTGGTTTCAAACTTTTAATTTTGAACTTTCAAGTTCAAAACAAAAGTTCAAATTGAGTGAAACGGACTTGATGCAAAAGACACGATGACTTCTTTACTTGTTATGCCAGACTTACTTTTCCTTTCACTTTACACATTTTGAACATTTAATTTTGAAATTGAAATTTCAAAACAAATGTTCAAATTGGGGAAAACCACCTAAAGGATAACTTAGGAAAAAAGATGAAGCCACGACAACATAAGACACGCAAGCGGAGATTGAACACAGGACATTGAACTTAAAAGGTTCAAAATAAAAGTTCAAAATGAAGGTTCTAAAAGACAAACATGCTACTTTAAAGGTGATGCACAATTTTTTTTAAACACCAGCAATATTAAGTTTAACACATGGTCTCAATTAAAAAGGAAATTATGTTTATCAAGGACAATGTTTACAGGGCCACCATGTAGTAAACGTTTAAATGAGAATGCAACATAATCCAAGCACATCAATAGAGAAGGCATTTATACAATTTAACGAATTGGAGAATAGCGAGTGTATGAACCTTAAGCAAGTAATAAGTAATGATTTACCTTCAATAGAATTAAGGAAAATTACAAAATAACTGTTGTTGAAGTGAGACAAAGTAAAATGATATGCTATCTTGTGCATCCAAAATCGTAAAGGTTGCTTCTAATTGCAAAAGATAAATTAAAGGTCCACGATGTTGAAGGAGAATGTACCATTAACTTAAAAATAGGAATTGGTTTGAAGCGTACTTCTACAAACATGTTGCATGGTAGAAGGAAGTAATGTATATAAGAGAAATGAATGTGGAACAATTGACTATAAAGTTTTGGTGGATTTTACTCTATGTAGGTCTTCCCAAAAAATCAAAGCATCGAAATGCATTGGAGCACATTAGGAAATGTTGTATTTGTAGCAATGAATAATAGTTATTTTTTTTTTTTTTGTAGGAGCGTATGTGAAGCTATAGAAGAGAAAAAGAAAAAATATTTAAGAAACAAGTGGTTGGCTTAAATGAGGGAAGGGAAAAATGTAAATTGAAGTCTTAAAAATGAGGGGGGATGTAACATCGCATACCCAAACTTAATTTGAGACAAATCGCAAACGAGCTTCTTTTTTTTTTTTTTTTTTTCTAATAATGGTTTATAGATTCTTTTTTATTTTACAAAATCTCTCCAAAGTGAAGGCGGGTTCCATGCGAAGGCCTTGCATGGATGTGAATTTGGGGACCGTTGTAAAGGTGAGGCACTATCTTTTAGATTTACCAATATAAATTATGGCCCTATCTAGTGTGAGGCCTTGTGACTTGTGTATAGTGATAGCCCATGTAATGGCTAGCGGTAGCTGTGTACGACTACCTCAGGTTATTGGTTGTATGGGGATAGTTGTTGGGTTTTTAAAATCCCAAGGTGGGCCATTTTAGTTATCAAATTTGTCTATAATATATGCGGGCAACTTTGGGGGATTAGAACCACAATGATATATAATATTGTTGACCTCTCCAAGAGATACATTGAATATACCAACTGCTATCCATAGGTTTGCTGTAAGCATGACACATTGAAATCTACATAAAAGGACTTCTTGGGAAAGTTGGTCATCATTATCAGATTCACCATATTTACGTTGTGTATTGAGTGCAACACATAGTGCAATATGAACATTTAGCTGGTATAGCATTTTTTTGTTGTGTAGTGCTACAAGTTCATTTGTAGAAAATAAATGTATTGCTTGTTCAAACTTTGTTGCTCAACTGGTGTTAGGTGTTTGTTTGTGCAAGTCATTAGAAACTTCCAATCATGCTTTGTTGGATCTGTGTTGCGCATGTTTTGTAATGCTTGGCGGAATTGTATCTGAATTAGATCATCACCATCTTGTCTAAAAATTGTCTGCAATGTTACAACTGTATTAAATTTGTTCCATATAGATTTATTGTAACTGTGTGTGATGCATGGATAGGTCTGTCCATTACAAGTGGAAGTTAGGTGAGGTCTCCAATCAGAATTATAGAGACACCCCCAAAAGAAATGTGTTGCTCATGGGGTATTGCTTTATGTAACTTGCTATCAATTTTCAATAGTAGTTTTGGGCCTATGAAACTCATCTCATCGATGAGAATGTATTGTATATTTTCATGTCTTCTTGGAATGTCATTATAAATTTATGCTCTTTGGAATCTGTTACTTTTATTCACATTTTGAGGGAGTGGAAGGGAGTAGCAGATTGTCAGACCAAATGGGCTTCTAATCAAATGTAGGGTTCAAATATTGCAAGTAGGTGGACTATTATCTTCAAAAAATTATCTGACATGTTGGATCAATTAGTATATAAAGACAAGGTTGTGTAGTTCTCTTTTCTCTAGTGGGTGGTTGGCCCTTCTTGCTTTTTACACTCTTTGTTTTGAATAACTTTTTACCCCTCTTTTAGTATATTAAGATTCCCCAAGATAGATCAACCCAAAATGTAGCACACAAAATCTCTAAAAAATTTCATATTCAAGTTCCAAGATAAATCTACAAGTTCAAACAACATATTCTTTGCACCCAACATAAACTTATTATAACCCATTCAATAACATAGGGTCTTCATTTTGTCTCTATTATCTCCATTCAAATATGTCTTATAACATGCATTATAATTTTTTCAATGATTATAAGTTTGTCTTGCAACTTTTATACACCATAGATACACTTACACTTTCAATGTTGGAGACCTAAGTTTTAGAGTCTATAACTTTTGATTTAAAAATACTTTTAGAGACAAATAAGACTTCTAGAGCTATGGAAATTGTTATTTTGTTCTAAAGCCCAAAATATGTATTTTTTGTGTTCTTAACACGAGGATGTGAGGTTGAGACACCTTTCCTAACATTATCGAATTTATCAAAAACCTTGCAAGAGTAAAGTGAATACTAATACTATCAACTATTTTCTAGAGGCCAAAAAATATGAAGCTATAATAATTATTAATTATAGTTGATAGAGTAAAGTGAATACTAATACTATCAACTATCAACTATCAACTATCAACTATCAACTATCAACTATAAGTAGTCATAGTAGTCATATTTGTCTCTAAAATATGTATTAGTTATGGGAAACGTCTATCCAGCAAACTAAAACGTAAAGTGTTACCAAGGGAGTTATGAAAAAAAACTAAGTGTTACCAAGTGTTCCCTTGGTAACACTTTATGTTTTAGTTTGCTGGATAGACATTGCCGTAGTTATGCTGATAGTAAGATATGTATTAAATAATATGTTGGAGGATACAAATCATTGAAATGGTGATAATAATTTCTATGGTAAGCATAAGTAAGTTGTTTCCTTACAAAAGGGTTGGCCTGGCTTGATTGGTGAGAGCTTCACATGGTAAAACATGACGTCACTTCATGTGGTAAAGCATGACCTCAGAAGGTTTAGTCCACCCCAACCCACATTGTAGCAGAGGGCATGTTGTACTAACGTCGCTAGTCACCTTAAAAAATTTATGAAGTACACTCTAGTTTATAAAATGGTGCTATTATTAATATTTTTTTAGAATTAGATCTATTTTTAATATTTATTCTTTATACTAAATTTCATCAAGTTTATATTATGAAGATAATAATCCAAATTATTACTTATGAAGATGAAATATTAAGACAATTCAAATTTTTAAAATTTAAAATAATTGTTCATAAACAAATTTTGTTCAAGAATCACAACTATCATTAGCATTTGTTTAGAAGCACAATGTTATTTCTTCTATATGATCTCTATTAGATATTCATGTGTTTAAAATTATTTAAAATTTAATTAAATTTAAAAAAAAATTATTCAATTAAAATTTAAAATAAATAGCAATATACTATTAATACTAAAACAATATAATATATTGTTTATTTTATTATATAAAATTAATATACATTAAAATCAGAAATGTATAATAATATAGTTGATGTTTCAACGCTACATCAACATGCTTTCTGCCAAGATGTCTAAAACAAGCCAAAAAAAAAGTGAGACCAATGGTCGTGCAAAAAAGACACCCATACTTGTGCAGCTAATATGACACCAACAACTTGTAACAAACTTAAAACCTAACCTATTAGTAAAAATTGTTATGTACTTCAAAATATATGATATTGCTATCACTTGAAAATATATTAAACTTATGAAACTCTACACTCTCATAAATAAAAACACATCCTTTGAATGAGGTTTTAATATACTATTTATTAGCAACAAGTGAATTAAATTTGACAAACTTCTCATAAATACATACTTATCAACATTAAATAAAAATTAAATAAAATTGTCTCTACTTATATAGACCATTTTAATTTTTAATTTAAACGGAAAAAAAAATTAATTGACTCAATTGCAAAAATATTTTCAAATGCTTCTATAGAATTTTTTAAAAAACTACAAATCCCCAATTAAAAAATTTATTCACCAATATGGGTAGCGTTTGCAGGTATAAACCAGGTTACAAAGCTTCCCTCTGAATGAAAATGGAAAATGGGAGAAGCATGATACGTGTAAATTTTGGTGGGAAATTCTCGCCTAATAAAATGCAACACAAACAAACCCCTGAGATGGGGTCATCTGACGTGGCATGCAAGAATGGTGCATTCACAATCGTGAATAACATTCCTGCGGCTAGTTTCCCACTTAAAGTTATTTTTTAATATTATTGTTCTTTTCATTGCATGAGGATCTGTAAAGTTCTAGAACAATCGCATTTTGTTCTTGAAGTGTAGTGTTTTCATCTATAAAAAGCTTTAAAATATATCTAAAAATAGAACACTAAAAAATAAAACAATCACTTGCACTTAATAATTTTTGTTTTTAATATTTTTTCTGTTTTCATTGCATGAGGATTTGTGAAGCTTTTAATAATAGAACAATCGCATGTTGGTAAGTGAACTTAACTGTCGTGTGATAAGCTAAAAAAAGCTAAGTGTTTTCCTACATAAATCTGTAACATTTATTCTTCAATTCAATTTTGGATTGTATTTTCTTGGGCTCCTTGATACTTTTATTGTATTTTCTTAGCTTTCTTGAATTTAGCTAATCAAGTATGGCAGAAGGAAAAAACCAGTCTTGTGAAAATGGGGAAAAGAGGAGTTGGGACAGTACAGGAGGGTGTTGTTCAGATCAGGAGCCAAAGAAACGGAGGGGCCGCCCTCTGGGTTCCAAAAACAGGGGCAAAGCAGGTGTTGCAATGGGAGATTATGAAGGTGCTGCCAGGCCTGTTGTCCTCAACTTGGCAAGAGGGTGTAACATAGTTCATTTCCTAGCTGAGTTCAGCAAGAGCAACCACATTGGAATCTCTATTTTGACAGCTTGGGGATCAGTATTGAATGTCACAATTCAGTCTCCCAATCAGGGAGGAGTTGTACAACCCCCTATGAGTTTGGGAGGCACCTTTGAGTTGAGAAAGCTGAGTGGTTCTTTTATGCCTCCCATCTGGTGTCTTCCTTCTGGCATTCTGTCAACAACTTTGGAAGGTCTTCATGGGCAGGTCACGGGAGATGTTTTTGAAGACAATCTTTGGGCAGCTGGTCCAGTCACTATTGTGGTTACACGCTTAGCCAACCCTGTTTACTATAACATTGGTTTCACTAGACAAGATGGAGCTGACTCTGTGCATGGCATTGGCAATATGCATCTTCCTGCAGCCCTTCCTTCATCTGCACACTATACTTGTCTTCCAAATCATGCACCTCATCACAACAACGGGTTTCCACCATCATCTCATGCAAATGTGTACCCTACTACAACCCTTCATCACCCAGCAATGATGAACAATGACTACACTCCATCACCAACAATTGAGTCCCTACCCAGTCTCTCAGATTCTTTTTTCAATTATATCATTGCCCACTTATTATTGGACGATGAAGAGTCAAGTTAAGGATATATATAAGGAAGAATGGGCATTGTGTCAAATTCTTCTATCAATTCTATCATTGCCCACTTCAGCTAATGGTCGTGGATACTTCACTTCGTGCCTTAATGAGGATTAAGGGTTTTTATGGACAAGATTGAGCAAGAACAGAGTTTGAAATTAAACTGTGACATTTCATCTTCTTTTTAACTGACTCGTTCTTGGACAATGAAGGGGCAATTTAAGGATATTTACGTCAAGGAAGAATGGGTAACGGATTTGAATGGATTGAATGGTCATGTGTTTGGTCATTGTAATTCAGACTTCTGTATTTCCATAATAAAAGAGATATTTTTTGGTGTGGCTGGGTTTTTCCCTTCAACTTGAAGGGTTTTCCCAGGATAAATGCTGTGTTTTATTGTTCCTTATTGTCATCGTTTGCTGATTATCTTTATTTCTGATATAAACATTAACAAGATGAAGTATGGTTTCTTGATATTTTTTTTTCAGAGATGCAAAACTTACCATTCTTTTTCTGGCTAGTTATCATCTCAGTTATAATCTTAGATGAAGTATGGTTTCTTGATATTCTACCTTTTAAATGTTATCTAGAAATATTCTACTTATTAGCATGCTGATCCGGGATTGAATTATCAGTGATTGTGATGGTGTTATGTATTTTTAGAGTTTTTCTACCTGCTAATTGTGAAGCATATTTTTAAACATGAGATGAATATGTTATTGTACAATTATCAGAAAAGAATAATTACAAGCACACAGGAAAATCTTTAAAACAGAAGAAATGGTAGTATATGGATATAATATCTATTTTTCAGTCATGGGTGTTGTCATGGATATTAGCATTGTGCTAACAATAGACCACCCATTAACTTTTACACCTCTAAATTGATTCCACTTAGCAACTCTGTAGAATTTTGCAGCTGCAAATACTCAGATCTAGCAAGAAGAAATAAGCCAAACTTGCAGAATGGAAAAACAGAGTATTGAGAATAAAAATCACATGAATCATTGTGCCATTTACATTATAATGCTTGTAGATTTAAACAATCCAGAAATCATGGGTCTGAAGTGAAGGTGAGTACGGAAGTTAGAATTAAACACTAACAAACTCAAGTACTCAAGAGTGCAAGGTGTGTGTTTTTTAATCCAGCTCGTTGTTTGGAGTCTATTATTCATCAAAAACATCAGTTGATTCTGTTATTCATCAGAAACATTATTCTTGAAAGGCTTAGTACTTTACCAGTGATAATCATGTGTCAAACATTTCATACAACATAGAATGGTTGTTACAATCAACGGTAAAGAAATTAGAACTTTGCGTAACTATTAGCTAAGAGGCTAGACCAATCATTATCAGTGTTCTTGTATAAGAGTTACTATGGCTAGTGCCCATTGATGTAAGCCTCAAATCATTTCTATTTGAGTAACAAAGAAGAAAATCAATACCAATAAACCTATGTGTGAGAATGTATGCTAGTGGAATCTTAAATGCAGCAGAAAGAAATAACTGTTCACAATAAAATAAGTTATTTAACAGTTGTGATTACCCCTAATCCATGTGAGTATTTATGGGCTTATCAATATTAAGAAAATCACTAAAGTGGCATTACAATACGATGGGTGTAAAACTTGGCTGGAAAACTTCTGATGTGGTGCATAGAAGTGTCAATTTTTTTCAGTAATGGTATGCAGTGTTTGAACTCAAAAACTAGATCCCAACTGTGAAGTATTCGCAAATCCAACCCCCCCAAAATAGTAGAACTGGTATGCTAATCCACAAACCCTTATTGCTGAAAACGTGAACAGCTTACAAATCTGAACCCCCAATCTTGTATCTTACCTTTTATTAAAACTGAAAAGATTTACACTGCACCAGCTCAACACTCAAATATGCTTTTTCTATCTTTTGGCTTCACTGATATGCCCTAGACCTTTTTTAAGAACCAAAGAACTCCATGGTTTATGATGAAAAATCTCTCTTAATGGAGTGCTTAGGCTAGAAGAAAAACTTACCTTTGAGGAAATGATATCCAAATTTTATATGTTTAGGGTGATCATGAAACACTAGATTCCAACATTTGAACGGTAACTTCTTCTATCAACTTTTGAAGCTAAATAGCGTTGCAACTAGCAGAAAGTTGCCAAGTTCTCTACTGTTACGGAATTCAATGCCACTGCTCCCTGTTTCCTACTGGACCAAGATATCATAATTAATCACATGTTGAAATTCCCGAAGTCCTCTTCCTAGGATCAGCATCACTTGCCTAGCTTGAATACACAACGCCATACAACATAACTGCTCTATCTCCAACATATATTAACCTATTACAAATTGTGCAATTCAAGTATCAGAGCGCATGTTTTGCAACAATCCACTGGAACTGCCTCAGCTTAACCACAGATTGCCTCAATGTATTCATTGCAAAGCAAATATCCAGTTGGGTAATCATCAAATACATGAGGGAACATATTGATTTCCTGTACACCATATTATCTACCAGATTTGATTCTGAATCTATAGTCAACTTTAGATCTTGAACCATTAGAGTAACCAGGAGCTTAAATCCATCACGTAAAAACTCTGTTTAGAATCTGTATCGTGTATTTCCCTTGACCAAGGATGACCTCCCTTTTATTTGATCCACAAAATAGTTATGGCACTCAGTTGTCACCAACATATAGATTTCCTCCATGTAAAACCCTTAATCTACACACTTTTACCTTGTCCAATGGTTAAAAACATAACATGTCATGTGCATGTCAAATGAAATAGCATGTAAGCATCATAAGCATTTGGTAAGTAGATGTAGATAGAGAGTTTGCCCTGTGCCACACTCAATAAGGTAGCGTTAATGGTTGGTGGTAACTCACATGGAGAACTCTACCCAACTTTTTCAATTCAGGGTACACATGAAGGTAAGAAGGTTGATGCCAAATGCTAGTTAGTGGGTTGGGATTGGAGTTTGTGAACCTTGGGGTCATGATTGTAATGTGGACAAGGGATTAAGTTCATTCCAATAGTAGCTGGCTGATCTCACAGATTGCTGTATTTGTATCGTTCATACATTTGGAACTAAGCTTTTTCTCTGGCGGAATCTTGCACGAAATGTTCATTGCAAAATACTAGTTTTTTGGCATGTAAATATGGTGCCTTTGTTGCTGTGAAAGACAATCGTCCAACTTATATATTTGTCATTGGAATGAAAACTCAGTCACTGAACTGCATGACTTAACCTGTGATGCTCTATTTCACTTAAAATTTATGGTAAGGTATGATCTGATCATATCCAGTCTATTTTTTACTTCTCAGATTTGCAGGTGTGAAGGATACTCTACTCAAATACCTAGCCAGAAATAGATCCTAAAATTCAAGAAAAGAATCATAGTAGGAGTTTACTTATGATAGGAAACAGATATAACTGAGAGCTGTTAAATGGATTATCAACCAAGTATTTGAATGTGGATTCAAGATTCTATTGAAATAGAGGGTTTGCTGTAGGATTGTTCCTGAAAGTCTATTAAAATTTCTAAATGTCTCTTTCCAGGCATAGTACATATGGTAAGCAATATTTGCTGGCCTGATGGAACTGTGAGGCTATTACAATTTGCAACTGTTCTAAATAATTAAAACGTGTATAGTTTTTTATTGATATCGAATGTGTGAGGAAGAGAGGGGAAGGGGATAAATGTATTTATTGAAAGAGTGCATTCAAGAGGGTGATGCAGGGGCAAATGTGGTTATGTCTGTCTGAATGGTTAGGATTTAATTTGTGCTTTGGAATGTTATTGCATTGAGTAGAACTTAATAACTATTAATCAATTAGTTTTCAACCACTCACAATTCTTATTTATTTATTTTTAAAAAACAAATTTAATAAAAATTGAACATTTAAAATGTAACTTTGAAATTTATAAAAAGTAATTAAAATCATTTGAATGTTGAAGGGGATTTTAGATAATTTTCAAATGGTTTATAGTAGAATATCATACAAGAAAATAAATGTTGAATTTATTTAATTTACATAAAAGAACAATTTTTTTTTATTTTTAAAAGATAATTTATTATGATTTTATTATCTTTAAATTAAAAAAATGTATTATTGATATTATTTATTTATGTTAAACAATTTTAAATTGATATGTATTTAATATCTATATGAATAATAATCATGTGAAAAAATTAAATTGATGAAAGTACTTTTAATCATATCTGCAAGACATGGGAATGTTTACATTTGCAAAAAAAAAAAAAAAAAACATCAAGTAGACTCTAAAATTAACAAAAATCACATTATGATTTAATGATAATATAAAGTTTTTGAATTAAGGTAACAACAGGTTTGAAGGGGCCCCGAAACCTTGTACAGAATAGTCACAAAAGATTTTGAAAAATGCCCTCTAACCAAACGGGTCAAGACCACGGTGAGGGTTTTACAACAGGCACCCACAACCTTCAAGAAACAATGCATGAAACCACCTTCATGCAAACCCAAGCTAAAGACAAATCCAAGCTTAGGATTTACCTTTAGCACCCTTCTGATGGAACCGAAGAGTCATATCAAAAGAAGAGGACATCTTGAATTTTTTTCCTTTAACAGTAATCCAACCCTCTTCAACTCTAGCCGCCTCATCCTATCAACGCGGAGGATCATCAACCACACCAAAGTGAGCAAAGCTACCAGTAGGGGCAGCCAAAATACCAGTAGAACCATCAAGAGAAGCCTCCACAGAACCATTAGCAACCATCATTCCGCAACACCAGGGGATACCAGAGATGCAACAACCCCCACCAAACCAAGTGATGGTACTACCGGGGAGGCATTCACCGGAGAGCACATAGGAGCCACAACCAAACTAGGAGGAGGAGGGACTTGCGCAGCCACCTAGGAGAAACGTTTCGGCAAGACATGCTTCTTTTCATTATGTTGTTATTGTTGAATTGTCATTTTAAATATATTACCAACACAGAATTAAATATTTTCCATTAGGAAAATATTTAATTTTGTGGTTATGAAAATATTTATTTTTGTGCTGGTAATATTTTCTGACCTTGTTCAACCATTTCTAAGTTAAGCAACCCTCCAATCTAGTACATTATCAGAAATTTTTAACACTGAATCGAGTTCCAGAGATTCTGAAGTTCAAAGATCGCTCGATCGTCTGATATGTCTAAGGGTGGTAATTTCATCTACTCTCGACCAAGTTGTGAGGCTTGTCTTTTCATGCAACTCTCTTCAAAATTGACATGGTATAGTTCCTTAAATGCTAAAGTATAGTGGAAGGAATTTACTCAGGTGTAAACACGTTTTTCCAAATGGAATTACCATAATCTTTCATTGAAATTAAATGAGTTTAAAAGCTTTTTTTTATCAAGAAACGTTGTATTATTTTTTAGTTCATTCCTCTCTGAAAATGATCAACCGGTCCTCCTCAAAATGGTGCTCCCAACAATTGTAGAAGAGTGCACTAATAGATTTGGGCCTCTTTTTCGACAGAGGGGCAAATTTCATGAAATTGGTGTTTTTTTTTAAATTGTTCCCGATACTGTCGCAATTATGACGGTTCTGGGCACACATTAAAAAAAAGGCAGATGATCAAATTCATTTTTATTTTATCTGCGCGGGGAAGCTGAATGTCGTGAAGCCGTGAAAAGTGGTACATACCATACATACCGATAATTCATAGGTACGTCCTTTTCTATGCAGAAAATATCTTCTTTCTATCATGAAATGAAATCTTTGCATAGTTTCTTGTTGACTGTTTTTTTGTCGTGACCTTAATGTTCGAACCCACATATTTTTTTTCATAAATTTATTTCTTTTTTTACAATGTGCATCATCATACAGAAAGAAAAAAGGGTTTCTTCTATGCATATTTTATCTCTATCCGCGAGCCATAGACTTTGTATTTTTAAAGATATGTATCATATTTGGGCTTCGAGGCTATGGTTTGGTATAAGAAACCCTTAGCGAATGGGTTTGGAATTGTCACATGTCGTGACTTGTGCGCGGATTGGTAAAAACTTCAACTTATTTTTTATTATAGATATTTTGTATATTTGACATGAGCCGTGGTTTTTCTTTCACTGTCTTGGCATACTTGGGGTTTTAATGCTTCTAAACTTACTATGGTTTTAATGCTTCTAAACTTACTGTGGTTCTTCATGCCTTATTATCAATTTCATTTATGTTGGTCACTATCCAACGTTTATTTTTACAGCGGCATGGTCTCCTCTTGTTGTTACTGCATCAAGTGATCAGTCCTAGACGCCCTCTCCCAAATGAACTACTTGGAAAGGACCTTGTCCCATATTATTTTCCTCAAGATGACTATATAAGTCATTGTTTCTCATATTTTATTATGACACGTTGTCTTTGGAGTCATTTTGATTGTCACCTACAAAGGCTTTTATATGCATTCTTCTCTTCTTTACAAATGAATTGAGTAAGTCATATATAAAGGCTCCAAGTACAATGAACTACCCAGATTAATTTAAAATTAATAACCAAAATTATTAATACATTAAATGAGAAAACGCAATAGGTGTAATACATTAGATGCAATTCTCTTTCCACCTAGAATAACTAGAATTGTGGTAATGAAGGTGTGCCAATATAGCATGTTTATCTTGTTTGAACTCCATCTTTCCATCCTCTTTTTCTTGGAAATATTCTCATTGAAGTGTTCTTGAAACTGCTTGTACTTGAAATAAATTTTACCTTGATGTCTTGGCCTTCATCCTTCTTCATGAATTTGTACTTTCCAATTTTCATCTTCTCTTAAAATCACCTTGTCTTTGCATTTGACTTGCATCTTGACTTTCCAACCTTAAAGTCATTCCTATACTTTGCATGGCATCTGAAATTTCATGTCAGTTTTTGAACTTACAATCGTCCTTTCACATGAAGGGGCTTGACCTTCAATATCTTCTTGCTCGTCATAACATCACTACCTTCATGTGACATGGGTACTACCTTATGATTAGAATTGTTGTTGCAAAAATAACAATATATGTCATACATTTTTGTCATATTTTCAACATTTCTAAGAACCTCTTCTAGATCTATATCCACTAGGTGTATGCTCAATTGACTCTCCCTCGAAGGCGACTCATGATCTCCATGATGTAAGTTGTGTGTAAACTCAATAATTAACAACAAGCTTTCAAGATAAACACATTAAGATAGAATAAAATGCATGTACAGTGACTGTTTATGGAATAAAATAAGAGAAAGTGCAGTGAAAACAACATTCTAGATTGATTCAAAACTTATATCTCCTTATCTCTTCAAACAAAACCGTATTCCTCTCTGTAATTACAATGAACATAGGTCTCTTTTAGACCCAAAAATCAACCAACCATCTTTTAAAATTATCCTCAAACCGACCGAGACAGTTAAAACTGATTTTTCCATCCTAATGATTGAATACAAATTGTCATAAAATAGATTCTTATCAAATGTACATATTGCTAGATTCCAAGTGAGTGGTTAAGATCCTAGATGAGTATTATGGAAATGAATGCATGTAGTAATCGGGTACTAAGAAATCTATGTTTGATGTTTTATGTGTGCATTACTCTAGTTGTATGAAACTAACAATATTACTAGTTGGTTGACTATAATCGTATATAGATGATGAGATTTATGTAGAATGTAAATGGAAATATTAGAAGAATACTAATATTATAAGATTAGATTTAAGTTTTAGATTTTAACGCAAAGGAAATATTAGAAGAATACTAATATGTATAGTTTTTAATGTAAATCTAATAATATTCTATGGGGTAGGATACGATGTTAGATTAGAATGGAGTATATTATAATCTCAATTGAATCACTTAAAAGGATTACTGTGTATGAGATTTATGATACGAATGGGTACTCTTGAATGTACTCGTATTAAAGGAATTAAGGATATCAAGTAAAAGTTATGTCCATTGGATTAATTTCATTAATTAAAATTATTGAATGTGTTAGTGTGAGAATTGGTTGAAATGGGAGTGGTAGTAGGAAACATGTGTTTCTTCTTCTCTCAATAGATCTGTAATTAATTTTTCAAACAATAAATTAGATCATCGTGTGGCCTAGGGTTGATCTTTTAAACTTGGATTATTTGGTTGATTGTGTAGAGAATTTCATAATTCTGGGATATGTGCAACTTTATTGATCAAATTTTTTTCATATAGCATCAACACCCATGCCTCGAGTCCCTGAGGCCTATATAACATGTTTTCAATACTATCAATGGATTCCAACTAAATTTTTCATTATGCTACCATTGGAAATAACTTGTTACTAAATGACCCTTGTTAAGCAACTTTTTAAATTTAAAAAGTTGCTTAACAATTATTGTGCAACTTTTGTAATTGTTGCATTTTGTGGAAAAATAAATAGAAAAACACTGTAACAACATAAAATAACCCACATATTCCTACAATAGGCTAATTTAACCTTATTACATCATAAAGTTCCATGGAAGCCTCACTAGAAAATTTTTCTTTCACATAGAAATATTGACAATTTGGGTACAATTTTACATTTTGGACCAACTATGACCTTCAATGAGATGGATTAATGATAAATACCTTTAAAATGGTCCTTAGGACCTTATTTTACACAAACCAAAACATAAAAAGATGATCGTTACTGTAATGACCCTAAACCGGTCCTCTCTCAAATTTTCACAAATATTTCTCATACAGATTTAAACATTCAAATGCATGCAGAAAACCGTTGATCCGATAGCAATAAACCAACAAATATATTCTAATAACTTCTTAGAGAAATGGTATCGTATTATACAACAACAATACAATAACCATGGATTACAAACTTCCCAATCTGAAATACTGAAATAACAGTAAGATTGAATAATAAAGAACTTGTAAATGCAATGGTGAACTCTGTTGTGAATCCATCCTGTTGATGAACTGGGGCTACGTCCAATCCACCTCTAAGACAAAAGGGTTTCAGGCCTTGAGGCTGAATTTGAAAGCTGAAAGCTTCCTGGTATCTCTAAGAGACAAATACAATATCAAAACTAAGCATACAGAAAGAGACTCTAAGTCTTCTTTTAAAGTTGCAGCTGTGACTCTTCAGTTTCCCACTTTGTCTCTTCATATTCCACTTAAAGACACTTTTTAATTAAATATAACCGTTGGGTTATAAAGTGACATAATAAAATAAAGTAGGAATCTTCTGGCATTAAAATGGGGGCCAAATGAACTTAGATGAGGAAGTGTGATAGCTTTTTGGAAATCTCTTGGCGAGGCACTCCAAGTCCACTACTGAAATGCTAGGAAAATTGAGTTCTGTCGACTTACTATAAATAGTAAGTACCCTGGAAACCCTGTAGAAACTGATCTGATTGGCCAAAAAATGGAAACACGAAGGCCAAACATCCCTCTGATCACCTTCCTAACTATAAGGCATGAAATAATGTGCCCCAAAAAGGGGACATTACAAATCATCCCTTCCTAGAGATTGCTTTCCCTCAAGCAATCAATATCTGCATGTTGTGATCATAATACCTGGATCCCAAACCAACCTCAGGGAAGCTTCTCCACCAATCTATTATGGGAAACTGAAACAAATATTATGCCTTGACCTGTGAAGCCATTCACATAGTGACAAAATAACAAATAGTCTAATGCTAGGATCCCAAATCACTGCAGGGTCAATCGTACCAATCTGTCCAGTGCCGCCATCATCTGTGAGAAAGTCCCCAACCAAACTGAGAACCTCACTCCAACTGAGATCACTGGCACCTCTACGGTCAAATGCAGGGAGAAACCAAACCTCACACTGATCAGCTCCCTGAATAAATACCAACCGCAAGTATGTCCCTCCTGGATCCCATAAGCAAAAGGGCCATCCACCTCCCCAGCTGGCTGAAATATCCTGATGCCCTATGCCTATACTGAATGAATCACCAGAAATGTCCAACTTCCATAACACTGGTGCTCTGATCCATCACCCGAACTAGAAACTATACTGAATAGGCAAGGTACCCAGACTGTTGAACAAGGCTTCCACCTGAAAGAAGGGAAGTGTACCAAACCAATCACTCACCCCACACCTCTGCAATAATCAGAAAAGGAAGCTCTTTGTATGTGGTCTGAATGGAAAACAAAATGCATCCCATATAGAGTGGCCAACATGCGATGCACTAACTAGATCTACTGGAATTCTTGAATCAGCATAAGGATTCCATAACTGTCTCTCAAAACCCAGAGTCATAAAGTGTATACCATGGTGTGAAAAATTCATGCCAACAAGCATAATCATCATACCAAGCTTGATAACCCCGTACTCAATAAGTTCTACCTGATCATAATCCTCATTCCTAGAATATGTGGTGATAGAATTACCATAAGCACTGGATGAATTAATATGATAATGTAGAGGAGTCATGGCAGTGTGGAAAGAGGAATGATCCAAAGGATGCTCACCAGCACAAGACATCTCACTATCAATTGGAGGTAGTGCAAGGAAAGGCATATCAACCATCATGCCACAAGACATAACTTTCCATCCTGGACTGCTGGTGTAAAAATCACACTACTCAGCAACTGAGCTCATCCTGCTACTCCAACTTGGTGACCAAGATTCACCTCTAATAGCTGACCCTAGGTTCCAAATACTATAATTGACCTCATCCTTGTCATGGGGATAGGAAATACCTTCCTCATCTATCTCAAAGAAAGGATTATCAAATATCAAATCAGCATCCATCTCAAACAAGAAATTGTCAATCGCCTGAAAGTTATGTAACTCATAAGGAAACTCTGGATGATCCAAAGATCTTTTGGGATAGTTATCCAAGTCATAGGTCTTTTGTAGGCTATTGAGTTCCTGAATCACCTCCTGAAAGAATTTGGACCTTTCCCTGTCGACTTGTTCCCTGTACTGACTAGTGGCAACAATCTGATTTCTTTCTTCCTTGAGAGCAAGATGTGTGTGGTCCAAAGTTTCCTAAGCAATATTAAGCTCTATGTTGAGCTTATTAGCCTCATCATCCTTTTTCCTCAACTGCTCAATATAATTTTCTGCAACATGTAACATGTAGTCACGATCGGACAGTAAGCATAGATATTTTGATTTTGAAACGTCAAATGTTGTTTTGACCTCCTATAAATTTGCAACATAAGATCCAATCCTTATACCACCTTGTCATGTCTCTATCTGAGCTTTCTTGTAAAGATCCTCAATGATCTAGTGAGTGCTATCATGGTGAACAAGAGTTGCAGTAATTGCATCGTTATTGACCTTCAGCTATCGCTGTAAGGCATGCTCCTTATCATTATCATTTTGAGACGCATTATCTGATTGTTCATCCACTTCATCATTATCCATATGTGATGCGGTGCTATAGAAATCACATGATTCCTCATATTTTGTAACCTGCATATTTGCTACTTCTTCTTTAGCCTCTCCTTCATGCATTGATTCGACATTTTTTTTGCAATCCCTGGTTTCAACGACAACCTCATAAAGCTTTTCTTCAATAACTGACTTAGTTTTTTGTTCACTTATAGGTTGATTAATGATAGCTAGAAACTCTTCATATAAATTTTTGCACCTATCTTGTGCAAGTAGATTCTGAGCCAAATCCTGATATTGTTTCTTTTCCATTAAAGTCTTGTGTTGAAGCTTTTGATTAAAAGTCCATGAAACTAGAGAAGGTTAAATCTCTCTGAACATGTGGAGGAAGTGTGTTATACTCCTCATACATGCCGAGTATTTCTGTCATTTCATTAGACTATGAAATTTGGGATAACTATTCTTGTACCTTAGCAAGATCCTTCAGGACTTTTTCAAAACCACGCATCTTTCCTGACTAGACACTACTTGTCTCTACAAGTGAATGTTCAGACTTACACTGCTCAAAATCTTCAAATTAACTTGTAGCAATGACATAAATCCCTTTCCTCTAATGGTGAAAAGTAGTTGCTGCTAATATGAATAGGTATTTCCCCCTATAACTGACTCTGAAATTCTGAATACTGTTGTTACTGTAAGGCTGTAATTGAATATTTCCTCCAAGTAATGATCTGAAGTATACCACTGTACGGATCTCAGCTGGGTATTATTAAAACTAACTACAACTTTCTAAAAGTTGGGGCTGGATGATTGTCTAGGTTTAACAAATCTGAGAGTCTGTAATGATGTGAAGTACTGCTATGTATTTTTATCACTGCAACAATCTCAAATGATATTGTGTATATGTATCCAGAACTAGTTTCAAAAGGAGATTTATTAAATATATAATTCCAAGGGTTGTCAGTGTTCACTAATCTGAATATTTTGATGTGATAGAGTTTTGATTTATCAATGAAAGCAATACAAAACATATACTTCAACCAATAAGAGAACAAAGTAGAACTGAATGCAAGGAGATGCATTCATTCTCACACATGACTCATATACATTCATAGACAACTTTTGTGATACATTTTAGATTACTAAACTCTAATAGATTCATTTTTCCTTGTCATACAAATTGTAAATAACTTCACATACCAGAATACGTGTTTTTTGTACTGGATTTGTTGGCATGTAGATATAAGATGGAAACCATAATATTTCACGTGTGCAGATCCCCGATTAGTTGCAGGATGGTCCTCCGTATCTGCTAAATGTAGTGTCGAGTCCACTTGTTATCAGACCTTGAGTGAGTGGCCAAGACTGAGAATGGAGTAAGTTGGAAATCCTCACTACTCCCATGTGACTCTAGAGACTCCCGTCCTCATATTTCTCCAAGTCGTCACCTTGACCTATGGTTGGAGATGAATGTCCAATGCTTAGTGTGTAGCCCGTGGAATACCAAACACCTTCACGCTACAGTTGTGTATACCCGAGGCCTTCCAAATACATTATTAGTGCAGTTTACACCTCTCAAACGGCACCACTCACTGTCAGCCCCACGTCACCTACTTGGGTAACATAAACAGTGATCAACCAGCCACGTGAGTGGACTGTATGCGGCCAGAACTCCCGTGGTTGATTCCTTAGTCCAATACACCTGACATGGCATAGACTATGACTTCTTTCACCCCCTAGTCGATTCTGTCAACTCCCAATCAAGCATCTTCACTCACCTATCCAATACCAGTCCTATTCTCCTTTAAACGTCACCTCCCTGTGGATGTTCGCTGTTAAAACAGCTCCCGACACCCCTTGATAATCTGATACGAAAAATATGTTGACAGAGAAGAAAAATTAATTCAGTCACATTCTTATCAATCCTCATGCCATTTGCTTCCACAGCTAGCTTGTTAAAACAAATCCCTCCACCATGATAACACCCCAGAATTGGCGACCACTTTCCTGAACAATAAGCGACATTATTTATTTGTCCACCAACTCATGACTTTATAATTTATAAAGTCAGATATTCAATTATTCGTGGCAACCCAACTTTGAGATATTGGAGCCGGAATTGAATATAACAAATAAACTTGAAACATTTCAAGAATCAGCTCATTTAGAAAAATATCGGCCAATATTAGTCTTATGCTTTAATACAGGCCCACTCGATACATAGTATTAATTCCCAAGCTTCACTTCAATATACGCAGGCTACGTCCAATATTAGTGAAGTCTCCTTATTTGAATCTCTATTTTTAAAACTGGACTTAATAAAATCTTTAAATATTAAGGGCAACCATAGCATAGTAGAAGCTCAGATAACTTTTGGAGTACATATATCCACGATTCTTTTAATATTTGAGATAAAATATTTTTATCTTAGCTTCACAAATTCAGCACAACTGTGCTTCTTTACTCATAAATTTCAAAATCAAATGCAAGACATTAAATACCTCAGTCTATAAATTTTTGTTACCCATCAAACCCCATAGTCTGGAATTTTTTTCTGATAACAAAACTCTGACAAACCTTTCTGGAGAATTGTTTCTGAATAAACTCCACAGGATGGAAGGAAAACCAGTTCTAATACCACTGTAATGACCCTAAACTGGTCCTCTCTCGAATTTTCACAAATATTTCTCATACAGATTTAAACATTCAAATGCATGCATAAAACCATTGATCTGATACCAATAAACCAGCAAATATATTCTAATAACTTCCCAGAGAAATGGTATCGTATTATACAACAACATACAATAACCATGGATTACAAACTTCCCAATCTGAAATACAGAAATAACAGTAAGATTGAATAATAAAGAACATGTAAATGCAATGGTGAACTCTGTTGTGAATTCACTCTGCTGATGAACTGGGGCTACGTCCAATCCACCTCTAAGCCAAAATGGTTTCTGTCCTTGAGGATGAATTAGAAAGATGAAAGCTTCCTGGTATCTCTAAGAGACAAATACAATATCAAAACTAAGCATACACAAAGAGACTCCAAGTCTTCTTTTAAAGCTGCAGTTGTGACTCTTTAGTTTCCCACTTCGTCTCTTCATATTCCACTTAAAGACACTTTTTAATTAAATATAACCGCTGGGTTATAAAGTGACATAATAAAATAAAATAGGAATCTTCTGGCACTAAAATGGAGGGCCAAACAAACTTGGATGAGGACATGTGATAGCTTGCCAGAAATCTCTTGGCGAGGCGCTCCAAGTCCACTACTGAAATGTCAGGAAAATTGAGTTCTACCGACTTACTATAATTAGTAAGTACCCTGGAAACCCTATAGAAACTAATCCAGTTGGCCTGAAACTAGAAACACCAAGTCCAAACATCCCTTTGATCACCTGCCAAGCCTCAGTTAGCCCACCAGACCATGATGAAAGGCTAACTATAAGGCATGAAATAATGTGCCCCAAAAAGGGGACATTACAATTACATCAGGAGGTATAAAAATGGCTATGTGCTCCTGCACCATATACCTAGCCTAGAAATAAATTGAAGTCCCTTTAAGGACCATGCTGTACTAAAAAATGTTTGGAACCTCTTTTTCCTAGCCTCCAAATGATGTATCTTTCTAGTATACCCTTCCATTGGATACACCAAACCCTCCTTCCTAGGTGCACTAGCCTAGGGCTTTGTCAACAAGACACTTCCAAACAGTACCATCTCCTACAAATGGATCCTACACCATCCAAGTAACCTATCATGACATACCGGGTCATAAAAAGTGGCTCTCCTTTGGGTGGAACTCTCAGACCTTGACTGGTCCAACCACCATGTACCCTTAATCAACAATATCTCTTCAATCAGAGATCTTCATCTTCAATCCCTACATACCCCTGCAGCCAAACACATATGGCACATATAATACATGTTTTAAACTCTCCCCACAAGTCACATTAACCATGGAAAGTGGGGGAGTCTTATACATTCATGGTGTCTTCAAAGCAATTGATGATTGCACACCAAGTCCCTGTCTAGGAACTGTCAATACAAACTTGACTTTGTTCAAAACTTCACAAAATAATGCAACCTTTGTGTGGAAATGAATAAAATTTTAAACTAATATTATTTCAATCCATTCTCAATCAGTATTGCATAGAATGAAGAGTTTATGAACATGAACACAGTGACTTTGTCCTTGAGGTAGATAATAGACAGATTGCAAGGAATCAAAAGTTTGTTGATTTAAAATTCATTACTCTACCAAAATCCCTAAAACTCCTCTCTTACTCTCATTCATGCTCACACTACCCAAATAACCTTCTACTTATCGGTTGATAGTTACAACTCCCTACCAAACTGCTTGCAGTAAAATAAATGATTGTTACATTTAGTGTATCATTGTATTTAACTCTTTGAAGGCATTTTAGGAATCTATCCTAACACTAAAGACATAAGAAACTATTTTAACATGGGGGCATACACATTTCTATGTTAACATTTGTGCACACACCACAAGTCGGTATTGTACATTTTGACCACACGCCACAATGTGCTTGGTGCCACTACAATACTAATTTTGCAGTCTCATATCAATTTTTTGTTTGGTGCACGTTGTTGTTGCATTTTTAGAATACTTAGCGAATAGAAGCCTTTTATAATATTTGTATTTGGTGTGCGTTGTTTCTGTTATATAGCTCCTAGACCTACATGCCATATTTCTTCTTTGTTCTTGCATGCTCCATGTTTTTGAAACCTATGCCAATCATGTTGCTTCTTTTATCTTGATATTTCAAACCAATAAGATTCTATGTCCTGGGGGATTTGTGTGATCTTATCTCTTTTATGTCTTGGTGAAAGTCTTTTGATATTATCTTATGCTTTACCAAGAGTATGATTGCAAGGTCACACTCTTGCTACAATGGGGCCTCTATATAGTGTTAAGAATTGTATCCTCGTACAATTTTACACTCATTTGGGGATCACTTTGGTGGTTTTCCCTTGTGCTCTTGCTAAATGATTGATTATACTTATTCCGTGGCCAAATTTGGAAACCTAACACACTCACGAGCATACAAACCAAATTCATGCTAATAGGTGACAATAGGTGACAATGTCCTCATGGACTATAGAGTTAGGCACCAATGTCCAACCATTTTGGGTTCAAATCTAAACCACTAATGGTCATAAGTTTGTTGAGGGAAAAATATTTCTCATGTGCAGATTCTAGATCTGTGAAAAAGGGATTGCAAATTCATGAAGAGAAGACTATGACAAAAAAAATCCATTCTTTGAAGAGAAAAAAAACTTGGTCACCATTGATCTACTTTGTTGAATGACACTTTTTTGCCATAACTTTGGAAGAATGATTTGTAGGACATCCTAATTTGGAACATGCTCATGAAATCTGCGTCAAACACCTTCATTTCAGTGGTGCCTATTGACATAGACAAACATTTTTCAGCTCAAATTGCAAACATAGGTTCCTATGTGAATCTCATTTCCATGTCTATCTTCAAAATTTACATATTTTGTCAGTAGCTTATTGTTTATGTTAATTTGGTTGAATTTATAGCATTGTCCCTAGTTCTTGCATTATTTATGGTCATAATCATAATCGATCATATCAATCCTTCAAAAAGAGGTCATTTAAGAAGACCCTAGTTGACTCTAATTGCACGAATTTCTTGTGCATGATAGTCCAAAGTTGCATAGAAACCCAATTTCCTTATTATTTCTTGTAAAATTCTTGAATAGGCCTATGTAGGGGACTTGGTGAAGGTTCTAAAACCATAGGGAACACCCTTGTTGAGGATTTATAGGATGAATGAAAGTGACTATTCTTAATGTTGACTTTGAGTTGGGTAACTTTCCTAGCCTGAGATCTCGTTCTATGGTTTGGAACAAACATACTAAGAATATATATGCCCTTTCAAACCTTTGGTGAGTTTATGTAAGGCATAGGGTTTAATATCCATGTTTGGGTCCTTTAGGCTAGAAACAAAGATTTATTGAAGGTTGGATCAAGAAAGACATGCTAAAAGTAGTAAAAAGATGAAATCTAAGACTCCTCTCTTACTCTCATTCATGCTCACACTACCCAAATACCCTTCTACTAATCATTTGACAATTACAACTCCCTTCCAAACCGCTTCTAGTCAGTTTAATGAATGTTACATTTATTATATTGTTGTCAAGTTGACAACATAGTTGTCAACTTGACAAGTCTCCATTCCTTTATCATTTTATTTAGCTCTTTGAAGGCCTTTTAGGATTCTATCCTAACACTAAAGACCTTATACCCTTCTTAAACCCCATATGAGCCTTCATAGGCCTCATTTTGCCAATTTGGGCAAATTTACATATTTAGCACTTTTAGTGCATTTGACACTTTTAAATGGCTCTAATGGCCGACTTACAATCATTTGGACCTTATAGGTCTTTAAACAATCTCATCTACACCTAGGATCCTCAAGAGACCCCCAAGGTGCACTTCTAGCCTCCAAGTGCCATCATGGCTTACATCATTGATCCTAAGCCATAATGCTAAGTCACACACACACACACACACACACACACACATGCGTGCACACACACAACATATATAACATATACAACCTTCACCTTTATATAAGAGCTAATTAGAGAAGGTATATACATAGGTGATGAACATGTTTATTTGCCTAAGCACTACTGGGAGCTTACCCAGAAATAGTTGTACTATTGTGAAAATCATCACAAGTCCATTTGTTGCTAGGTCTAGCTCCCAGTAGTGCTTGGTCAAATCTGCATGTTTGTCACCTATACATATACCTTATCTGATCAAATCTTATATGCACAGGTGAAAGTTGTATATGCACAGGTGAAGGCTGATCAAATCCAATATCCTATTTTTATCTATATGTTATCAAAGCAGCTTCATTGAGAATCTTGTCTACTGGTCTACTTGACTCAAATTTTTTTCCCTGTGAATAAGGATTGTGTCAGATAATCTAAGTGAAGAAAAAAATGGGGAGACAATCACTAGATTGTGGTCTAACTTCAAAATAAAAGGTGATGAAAAATATTATTTTCGCTACGAAATTTGTAAGGGCTTAAACACTAGAATATTTCTAATCAAAAGAACTAAGAGACAATGTAGGGAGAATGGTAACATTGAAGGGGGGTTTGATTATCATCCATTGGTAAGTTTTTCATTATATTTTTTTAACAATTAATATACATATGAAATACACTTGATGATGAGATCATTATCATGGTTTATTGGTGTTCATCATTTTTATATAGGTCAAACTCCCTAGGGAAGTACGTGATATGGACCATGGAGGTGTGAATATGGAGAATATGGTTTTGGAAGTGGAGGATCATGGACGTGCAAATATTGAAGCTGAAGATTATGATCACATGGAAGATGGCGATCATGCGCTAGATAATACATTTGAAGATGATAGTACTAATACATTGATCCATGACACTTTTAGTACTGGTGTAGATGATGATGATGATCAAGATGACATTTATGTCATCCATGATATACCTCTACTTGAGAAGGTAGGCACAACCCTTTACGAAGGCTCCCAAAAAACTATTATCTCTGCTGTATTGTTTTTGAACTTGAAGGTTGTTGAACTTGAAGGATATGATGGCCCTTTACGAAGGCTCCCAAAAAAATCTTCTCTAGACATGAGTTGAATCCTCGAGAGTCTCAAAATTGATACTATGGCATTTTGGATGATATACTTGAGTGCAACTTTAATTCCTTTAGATTAGTTATCTTCGTCGTCAGATGGTACATGCTATGACTTAATCAAAATGATCCTAACAGAACTGCTATTGAACATGACAATGGATTTCCAATGATTAATACAAGGTGGTTTGAGCCAGTTGGGGATGAGCCCTATGTTCTTCCAAGCCAATGTGAGTAGGTATTTTACTCAGAGGTTCCACATAAACTGGGTTAGTCATTGGTTGTTAGACATGATCCAAGAAGATGATGACGATGATGATGATGATGATGATGATGATAATGATGATGATGATGATGATGATGATGATGATGATGATGACAATGAAAATGATGGTGGTGGTGATGATGTCGATGATGATGATGATCATGGTGATGAGTTTAATGAAGAAGAAGATCAATGACATGAATGAAATCTACAGTTATGTGATCACTAATTAATCTATTTAATATTGATTTCTTGATAGAAATGTACAGTTATGAGATCAATGCTTAATCTATTTAATATTGATTTCTTAATAGAAATGTACAGTTATGCGATCAATGCTTAATCTATTTAATATTGATGTACATTTTAATTTTTTTAATTCATACGGGAGTCTTATGGTTTTTAATGTACTTACTATGTAATTTTGAGTATATGTATCATGAATTTTTTAGCTAACATAAGATAATTGAATTACATATGTAGGAACCCGAACCCCTTTCACGAGCATCCCACACAGTCTCATGGATCGATAGGTATAAGTCAATACACCCTATAGAGATTAATGTCTTTAACAATTTGCAAAATATCTCACATTATTACTTGATATCTCTCTCATTTTATGGAGTGCAAGTAGCAGCAAATAGGTATTTGTCAGATGTATCTTCCTTGAGCGAAGGAAATATAGGAATGGAAGAAGAAAGTGAGACATGTAGTATGTTTGAATTAGGGAGATCAACTCAAGGTCAAAAGACTAGAATGAAATTCAATAAACACGTGAAATATTTCCTTGGTCAAGGGGGGTCATGTTCTTATGATGATGAGAGAAAAGGAGACATCGAGGTACCCTTTAGGTACCAACATTTACATAAATAATGGGTCCCCAAGGAACTTCCTCCAATAAGAACTGATTTTAGTGTTAAAGGCAAGATATATCACATTACACCATTGTCATTACATGGTTTGGGCCTATTTTTCATAGATGGAATAAAGGACTCTTACAACAAAGTTTTCAAATTGATGGATTATGTTTGACCTTGTTACGATTACAAAAGTTGGATGCGGATTGTTCAATATAAAAAAAGTATGTGTAGGTATGCACTCTTGGAAAATTATATTCAACAAAAAGACAATGAACAAAGTAAAAGAGTGGATATATACATTGAAGGAAGGCTAAGAGCATCGGGGAATATTGTAGGTTTTATAAATAGTACACGAGCTGTGTCAACTATCAAGCAACCCAATTGCATATTTGAGGCGCACAAGGGAAATCATGTATTTGTATGTGCGATAAAATAAATACGTGCAGAGGAAGAGATGCTTATTGATTACAATTTGAATCACATAGATAAAAACAATGTCACTATCATGGGGGTGTAGGTACATACTATGTACCATCAAATAATTGAGTTTTTTTGCTAACGTTTTTATGTTTGAGTTCTTTTTGTAATGTTGAATCTAATCCTTCTAGAAAAGGAAATTCATCCAAATAAACTACTAAAAACAAGCCCTCCAAAATAAGCTACGTCTAGAGAGTCTCCTCACCATCCACCTCATCTCCATCATCATCTTCTAATGAAATTTATTAATCTAGTACTTTCTAATTATTGGTTAACTTTAAATAATAATACATGGCCACGATATGGAGCAGCCACATAGAGATTACTGATGATCATCCAGGCACTTCTTCCCAGTAGGTAAACCTCTTTGTTATTGTACTACAAATTAGTATAGAAGAAAAATGTTAAATAGTGTTTTTTATTATGTTATTTTCATCACTATTTTGGAGTTATTTTAATAGTGTTAGTAACATTGTTGTCACAGACAAGTGGTCATCAGAGAAAGGGAAAGGAACTCATAGTCCCTCAGGAGGAGTCCTTTGACAAGGACCTAGATGTTGAGTTTGCAACTTGTGATGACCCAACCACTGCAATTGAAAAGTGTCTCCAAAGATTTGGAAAAAGATTGTCTCAATTGTCATCTATATACCCTCCGAATCCTGAGTCACAAAAGAGGGTAAATGAATTGATTAGTGCAGGAGAACCCCTAAGAAGCCAGTTGGTTATCTCACTTTTGTTGTGATTGCATGTGAAATACCCTCTTGAAGGGAATTGTAAATATATAAGGTCATGTGGACCAAGTATGGTGTGAGTAGGTCTTGTTAGTGCTCTATTTTTAGACTAAAAGTTTTCAGTCTAGTGCTTTTAATGCACTGTACTTGATGATGTCATCAAGTGGCAGGGTGATGTAATGGTTTTTCTTAGGGTTCTTAGATACCCTAGGTGGTCTAATCTAGGTTAAATAAGTTAGATTGGAATTAAATTACTCAAAAGGTGAAAAGATGTAAAAAAATGCAAAAATGTTGCTATGCAACATTTGCAACTTTTCAAAAGTTGCTGACAACATTTTGGTTGTCTTAAGGATTTCGGTGTTTAGAGTGGATGAAGTTTTTCCAAGGGTTAAGACACATGAGGTAGACTATATATGTTTAGGAAACCCTAATTTGAGGGTTCAAAGGTCATTGTGTACGGACTGAATACTGAGAAAGTAGTGAGTTTTTATGTAAACAGTGTGAAAGTTAGCTTATATGGATTGAAATTGGTACTATAGCTTGTGGAATCCATTGTTGGGCATGGTGGAGTGTTGTTTTAGTAGTTAGATTTCTTAGTAGTTACTTTCCTTTTGCATTTTGTAAATTAGTTGTTTTGTACAGTTTATTGTCTGGTTTTGACAGTGTTGCAAAGATGTGGACCTAACTCCACTTCCCACCGTAGATTCTGTGCGGCCTCTTGGGGATGGAGACTAGGTTCATTGAGCTTTAATAATCCACAAGGTGGAGCTCTGAAAGTGTGTGCACCTATTTTTAAAGTCTTTTCCTAGGAAAACTGTGGATGAAGCCCGGTTAGGAAGACTGTGAAGATGTGTTTAGGAAATGTAGGAGGGATGTGTTCATGAGCCAAGAAGGCCATGGATGTGTTGATATGTTTTGTGCAGGTACTAAAGTACAAGAAAGAGTTCCCAAGAAATCATGTTGCCAAGTTTTGAAGCCAAAGACCAAAGACTGGTCTAAAACTAAACAAAAATCCCTAATTCTGAAACAGGGTGTACGGACAGAGTTGGGACCTAAAACCAAGAAAATATTGGAGGTCTAATATCATATGTTTGAACTGCCAAAACACATTTGGGGGTCCTTTGAGGAGTTTCACCTGAAAATGCAGATTCCTAGATTATAGGAGGCCTAATTGGGGAAAAAGGCTACAAGGCCTAAAAGATAGGAGACTAGTGAGAGATGGAGAAGTAGACAAACTTGGAAAGTTAAGAACCATTATGGGAATCAAGAATGGTGTTGAATGAAGCCCTAGCCCTCCTGCAATACAAACCAATGGTTAGGGCTTGGGAAGCATAGGTGAGGAGAGTTCTTGCAAAGAACAAAGATTAGGAACCTTTCAAGATAGGAAGACTCTTGGTAGAGGAAAGGACTTGGTTCTTTCCAAGTGTTAGAGAGTGGATTGAGGAAACCCTAAGAGGTCCTAGGAGTGACCTAAGTTGAGTTCAAGACAAATTAGGAGGTGAATAGGTGTCTCCCTATCATAGTGGTATCAGAGCATAGGTTCAAGATTTGGGATAAGAAATGTTGCAGACCGAAGAATCAAGTGAAGATTCAAATGCATCTAGAAAGATGGTTACCAATGCTAAATTGGCCAAGAAAGTTGAAGAACAAGAAGAGGACAATAGAATGCTAATTGAAAGATTGAGTCAATTAGAGAAACTCTTAGGAGAAGTCCAAGACAAGGAAGATAGAGTGAAGGACAAGGTAGACCAAAAAGAAGAAAAAGAAGCTAAGGAGAAGGAGTTGGACTTAGAGGAAGAAGCACTTTCTCCTGATCTGGTCTTACCAGAAGAACTTTTTTTGAAGGCACTCAAGGCCTTAAGTGGAAAATCTTTGGAGGGTGTGCCACTTTTTAGTGGAAAAATGGATGTTGATCTAGTCATGGACTGGATAGACAGTCTTGAGAATCACTTTGAATGTGATGCTGTAATAGATGCTCAAAAGTCAAAGGTGGCTAAGTCTAGGTTGAGAGGACCAGCACTTACCTAGTGGAAGTATGTTCAGACTGACAGAGAGAAAGAGGGAAAGAACCCTATTGTTACATGGAAGGGCATGTTAGCTAAGCTGAAATAGACTTATCTACCTAATGATTATGAGGTGCAGATGCATAGAAGGAGACAAAACTTAGACAAAAAGACCTAGATGTTCAAGCATATACCAAGGAGTTCCAAAATTTGTGCTTAAGATCAAAGATAGTGGAGGATGAGTCTATCAGATATGCTAGATTTCAGAATGGACTAAAATGGCCTATCCAAGAAGAGATGAGTCTCACTACCCTAACAAGTGTGAGACAATGCTATCAAATGGCTTTAAAGATAGAAGAGAAAAGCAAGAGGAAACATGATCAGACCTCAAGGGGAAGAGGTAGAGGAAAAGAAAATAGGGGACATAGAGGTAGCTTTGCAGGCAGAGGCAGTGAGTATAGATCTCAAGGAGAATCCAAATTGATTTAGATAGTCAATGAGACCAGTGGAAGAGGAAGTATGAATAGAGGTAGAGGTTTCAGGGGTGGAGGAAGAGGTAGATTTGGAGGTTCAGGCAGAGCTTCACACTTTGCCAATATGAAATTTTTTCATTGTAATCAACTAAGCCATCCAACCTATAGATGCCCTGAGAAGTCTTCTAGTTTACATGGTGAGAAGAGGGAAAATTACATTGTCCAAGAAGAGACTAATAGTGTTAAAGCTCCTGAAATTAACCTTGATTCAGAGAGGGGAGAATCTAATGATTAGGAGGATTCTCATTAAGGAGCATGTGAAAGAAGAAGCTAAACAAAGGAGGGCACTTTTGGGAGTGAAGTACAAAATACTTGGCAAAGTTTGAAGGATAATCATAGACTCAGGGTCTATTGATAACATCATCTCGGAGGAGGTAGTCAGCAAACTAGGATTAACCAAGATACCTCATACAAACCCTTATAGAGTTACATGGTTGAATAAGGGACAACATGTTCTTGTAAATGAGCAAGCATAGGTTGATTTTTCAATAGGCAAATATGTGGACAGAATCTTGTGTGATATACTCCCAATGGATGCATTCCACCTACTCTTAGGTCGGCCATGGAATTTTGATAGAAAGACAGTTCATGATGGAGAGAAGAACTCTTATACCTTTAAGAAAGATGGGGTCACTTACAAAATTCAGTCACTCATGGATGATGAGGGGTCTACATCAGCAGGACCTAATGTCTTATTACAAGGAGGAAAAGA
>MU225694.1:763855-774708 GCA_018584345.1 Thuja plicata
GAGGAAAAGAGTACATGCAGGCAGTAAAGAGTGGAGAAGGAACACACTATGCTATCATGATTAAGCCTAGTGAAGAGAAGAAGGTGGAACAAGCACCATTACCAAAGGAAGTGCAGGAGTTATTGAATGAGTTTAAGGACATAGTTAGTGATGGGTCACCTAAAATGTCACCACCTCCTAGAGCCATAAGTCATCAGATTGACTTTATACCAAGAACATCTCTACCAAATAAAGATACATACAAGTTGACTCTTGATAAAAAAAAGGAGATATCTAGTCAAGTCCAAGAAATTTTGGACCAAGGTCTAATTAGACAAAGCATTAACCCATGTGTGGTGCCAGTGGTTCTAGCATCAAAGAGGGAGGTAAGTGTAGGCTTTGTACTGATTCAAGGGAAAATAATAGGATCACTATAAGGTATAGATTTCCCATTCCTAGGATTGAAGATCTTATGGATTGTTTGGGAGGAGCAAGGTACTACACCAAGCTGGATTTGAAGAGTGGGTACCATCAAATCAGAATTAAGGAGTGAGATGAATGGAAAACAACATTCAAGACTACAAAAGGGCTCTATGAATGGTTGGTAATGCCCTTTGGACTTAGCAATGCTCCAAGCACCTTTATGAAGTTGATGAATGAAGTGTTGAAGGACTACATAGGCATATTTGTAGTTGTGTACCTTGATGATATCCTAATTTTCAGTAAGACCAAGGAACAACACCTCCACCATTTGCAGATTGTGATGAAGAAACTTCATGAGGAGAAGTTGTCCATTAATTTAGAAAAATGTGAATTTATGAAGCAAGAGCTGATCTATCTTGGTTTTGTGGTGTCTCAAGGAACCTTGAAGATGGATCCTAGAAAAGTTGAAGCAATACTCAACTGGCCTACCCCTACATGCAGCACTGAGGTAAGGATTTTCCATGGGCTTGCCCAATTTTATAGGAAGTTCATTAGAGGTTTTAGTGAGATATGTGCACCTGTCTTAGATACAATTAAAGGTGGAGTGAAAACTAAGTTCAAATGGACTCCAGAGGCTGGTAAAGGTTTTGAGTGGTTGAAAAAGAGAGTGCCTACACAACCTATTTTGGTTTTACCAAATTTTGATATGTTGTTCACCCTTGAATTTGATGCAAGTGGCATAGCTGTTGGGGCAGTATTGAATCAAGAGAATAGGTCAGTGGCATTCTATAGTGAAAATTTGAATGAGGCTAAGAAGAGGTATTCTTCTTATGACCTAGAGTTATATGCATTGGTGGAATCCTTGAGGAAGTAGAGGCACTATTTGTTACCAAAATAATTTGTGGTTTATACTGACAACAAAGCTTTGAGTTTTATCAATTCTCAGGAGAAGTTGAGCAATGGACATCTCAAATGGATAGAATATTTGCAGGCCTATACCTTCACTATCAAACATAAGAAGGGACAGTTGATAAGGTGGTTGATGCTTTGAGTAGAAGACTCTTGACATTCCAAGAGGTACAGTTACAAATTATAGGCTTAGAGAGCTTCAAGGAGCTTTATGAAGGAGATGAGGACTTCTCAGAAGCATACAAGGTATGTAAAGAATTTAAAAACCATTTCCATAGTCAATTTGCATACTATACTATTCAGAATGATCTCTTGTTTAGAGGAGGATAGTTATGTATTCCTAAGGGATCTATGAGGGAGAATGTTATCCAAGAAAAGCACAATGGGAGTTTACGTGGACATTTTGGCCTCAACAAAATACTAGAACTAGTGCAAAGGTTCTATTATTGGCCTAAGATGCAGAAGGATATCAGGAAGTATGTAGAGCAATGCTTGGTTTGTCAAAAATCTAAAGGTACCTCATCTAATGTAGGGTTGTACCAACCCCTACCCATTCCTAATAGGCCTTGGGAATGTATTAGTATGGATTTTGTGGTTGGGTTGCCTAGAACCAAGACTGGTTTAGATAGTATATTTGTGGTTGTAGATAGGTTTAGCAAGATGAACCACTTCATTGCTTGCAAAACCACTCATGATGCCCATCATATTGCACATTTGTTCTTTAAAGAGGTGGTACAAATTCATGGTTTGCCCCTAAGCATAGTATCTGACAGAGATGTGAAATTTACAGGTCATTTTTGGAAGACCTTGTGGACAAGGTAAGGAACCAAACTATCATTTGGGTTAGCCTACCATCCTCAAACTGATGGTTAGATTGAATTTATTAATGGAGTGCTAGGTAATCTCCTTAGATGCTTGAAAAAGGAGTATGGAGTGATGTGGGATCAGTTGTTACCACAGGCAGAATATGCCTACAATGACAGTGTTATAGGACAATAGGAAAAAGCCCCTTTGAAATAGTTTATGGGCTATACCCTAGAGGTGTGTTGGAGTTAAGGCACTTGGAAAATGAAGAAGGTAGGCGTGCATATGCAGAGGACTTCACTCAATAAATGAAGGAGGTTCATGACCAAGGGAAGAAGCAGCTCCAAGAGGCTACACAAAAATTGAAAGCCAAAGTTGATGAAGGGAGGAGAGATATTCAGTTTGCTTTGGGTGATCTTGTGATGGCACATCTTAACAAATCTAGGTTGCAGAAGGGAGTCCCCACCAAACGTCAAATGAGGAAAATAGGTCCTTGTAAGATTGTTGCAAAGTATGGACAAAATTCCTATAAGATAGACTTGCCACCAGACTTGGCAATGTCTCCTATGTTTAATGTGCAGGACTTGGTATAGTATAAAGGGCCTACACCAATACCAACTGAATCACAGTCAGACAGTAACGACATAACACAAGATGTTCAAATTTCCCATGCACCCAAACCAGTAGCTATGAAGATTTTAGACTCTAGAGTGAAGAAAAAGACCAGGCAGGGAACTTACATGGAGCATCTCATTCAGTGGGAAGGAAATTCAATGGGTGAAGCTACTTGGGTAGCTAAGAATGAATTCAAGAAGCAGGGAGTTGATCCTAAGCTCCTGTCCCCAGAGGTGACTTAAGTTCTAAGCTTTGGCAGTTGGTGCAGGAGCACCCCTGAGAAGCCAGTTGGTTATCTCACTTTTAATGTGATTGTGTGTGAAAGACCCTCTTGAAGGGAATTGTAAATATACAAGGTCATGTGGACCAAGTATGGTGTAAGTAGGTCTTGTTAGTGCTCACTTTTTAGGCTAAAATTTTTCAGTCTAGTGATTTTAATGCATTGTACTTGATGATGTCATCAAGTGGTAGGGTGATGTAATGGTTCTTCTTAGGGTTCTTAGATACCCTAGGAGGTCTAATCTAGGTTAACTAAGTTAGATTGGAGTTAAATTACTCAAAAGGTGAAAATATGTAAAAAATGCAAAAATGTTGCTATGCAACATTTGCAACTTTTCAAAAGTTGCTGACAACATTTTGGTTGTCTTAAGGATTTCGGTGTTTAGAGTGGATGAAGTTTATCCAAGGGTTAAGACACATGAGGTAGACTATATATGTTTAGGAAACCCTAATTTGAGGGTTCAAAGGTCATTGTGTACAGACTGAATACTGAGAAAGCAGTGAGTTTTTATGTAAACAGTGTGAAAGTTAGCTTATATGGATTGAAATTGGTACCGTAGCTCATGGAATCCATTGTTGGGCATGGTGTAGTGTTTTTTCAGTAGTTAGTTTTCTTAGTAGTTACTTTCCTTTTGCATTTTGTAAATTAGTTGTTTTGTACAGTTTGTTGTCTGGTTTTGACAGTGTTGCAAAGATGTGGACCTAACTCCACTTCCCACCATATGTTCTATACAGCCTCTTGGGGATGGAGACTAGGTTCATTGAGCTTAAAAAATCCACAAGGTGGAGCTCTGAAAGTGTGTGCACCTATTTTTAAATTCTTGCCCTAGGCGAGCTGTGGATAAAGCCCGGTTAGGAAGACTATGAAGATGTGTTTAGGAAATGAAGGAGGGATGTGGTCATGAGCCAAGAAGGCCATGGATGTGTTGATATGTGTTGTGTAGGTACTCAAGAACAAGGAGGAGTGCCCAAGAAATCATGTTGCCAAGTTTTGAATCCAAAGACCAAAGACTGGTCTAAAACTAAACAAAAATCCCTATTTCTGAAACAGGGTGTACGGACAGAGTTGGGACCTAAAACGAAGAAAATCTTGGAGGTCTAATATCATATGTTTGAACTGCCAAAACACATTTGGGGGTCCTTTGAGGAGTTTCAACTAAAAATGTAGATTCCTAGATTATAGGAGGCCTAATTGCTGAAAAAGGCTACAAGGCCTAAAAGATAGGAAACTAGTGAACGATGGAGAAGTGGACAAACTTGGAAAGTTAAGACCCATTATGGGAATCAAGAATGGTGTTTAATGAATCCCTATCCCTCCTGCAGTACAAACCAATGGTTAGGTCTTGGGAAGCATAGGTGAGGAGAGTTCTTGCAAAGAACAAAGATTAGGAACCTTTCAAGATAGGAAGACTCTTGGTAGAGGAAAGGAATTGGTTCTTTCCAAGTGTTAGAGGGTGGATTGAGGAAACCCTAAGAGGTCCTAGGAGTGACCTAAGTTGAGTTCAAGACAACTCAGGAGGTGAATAGGAGTCTCCCTATCATTGATGCACCGAGATCAAAATTTCAAAGTAATTATTAATCTAATTTTTAACTATAAAAAAATTTAAATAATAGTTTTTATGTTATACTAGTCTTTTATGTCATTAACAAATAAGCGGATGTGTTGTTTTTACAACTTTTTTTGTCATAATTTTGAACCTCATGGCCATGATGAGGGTACTATGGATGGTTTAGGTAGATCGCATGTTCGACTATCTTTTTTTTATGCTCTAACAATATTATCCATGATAGTCCATGCTTTTATTATGCTCTAACAATCTTATTCTTCAACACATGTCAATGATCGTATGTTCTCGCTGCCTCAAACGAGGATAGATCCAGATGTACTGTAGCCTGCAATGTCAAAAATATACAACATGGCCACAGATGCCATGACACCACCTACTAGTACACAGATTTCATTTTCTCTCTCATTATTTATATTTTATTTCCCTTGAAGTATTCTTTCTTGGGGGCACTTCGTAATGGTTTCAATTTATGCAATAGGAGATGCATCACATGATGAGGAATTTACTAGATGTACTCATATTCCTAGTACAGGAATGGTCAAGGATTGCATGTTTCTTATGAGCAACAAATAAGGAGTTCCCTTGAAAGTAGCCAAACTTCCAGGTATTTAAAAGATTGGACCTTTCTTTTAATATATAATTGTATGTTAATTACACATTGAATTCAATATGAGAAGCTTACATCTATTTTCTTCTTATTTTATACTATTATATCCTTCAACTAATGATCAGATGATTATTATGTAGGGAATGATGTCTTTTGTGATAAACTTAATGATGAGTGTTTGCGGATATTTGGGCCCACCCTCCGTAAATGGTGGAACATCATATCCAAACTAAACCCCCAATCCACTATTTTGATTTCATATCATTGCTAGGATAATTTTCCTTTCATCCATTTCTTGAACTATATTAAAGGTAAGTTCACTTCATTTATGAATCTAACAATGTTTTTTTCTTAAAAGGTGGAATGTCCAAGAGAAAAAGTTAAAGGATGATCTCATAGAGAGTATGACAAAGTCATTTGGACCTCGTGCATTTGAGAAAACTAGGCTCCTTGAGAAAGTTGAGTTATGTTTGAAGCATATTAGGGACCAGTACAGGAGTACATTAACAAACAACCCAAAGTATTAGCCTCCCCCCTGCATCCCTGATATAGAGTGGAAAAATCTTATTTTGGATGCGAAGGAGAGAAGCGGAAGAAAAAAGGGTAATACACCACCAGACAACAAAAGAAGGTATGTGATACTGTTTAGAATGTAGTTATGTACTAAATACTATTTATATTTATATGAACTAACATATTTCAAACTTTTCATAGATTTCCTAACACATCAAAGGCAAAAAATGAAAGACTATAAAAGCACGGGCAACACAAGCTTAGCTCTGGTGGTTATTTGAAAGTTGTTGCACGAGTTGTAAGTCTTAGTAAATGAAAAACCATATGTAAATATTTATAATTTGCAATCAATTTTGTTTTGATGTAAAAATGAAACAAAACATGATACCAAGAAAAAATGTAGGGTGCGGAGTTCAATACAATTCTCTCAGAAGATTACAAGAGAATTCACTACAACATTTGGGGTCAAATTTTGATGCCAATTTGCGACGGCACTACCATTTGTGTGTGATTTTTGTATTTTTTTTTTCAAGTGCCCCCGATGCTTTCGTAATAGCAATGGTACTGTCGGAATTGCGACACCTGTGTGATTATAATTTTTTTTTTTTTAAAAAGAAAGGCTCATTTCTAATTAGCGCGAAGAGGGCATAACTATGGAAGATTGAAATCTTCATATATGCAGGTAGCCACGACTTGATCAAGTAGGCATTCAAGCTTTGTATTCTCATTACCTCAACTTCATTTTGATGGCATTTGTTGATTTAATGGCACAATATGAATGTTAATACTGGCATTTTTGGCATTGTTAATACTGGAAATGCCTTGATGGATCGCGAGCTGCAAGCTAGGGCATCATGCATTGTTTATGAGCTCACTATTTAATATTGGCATTGTTTACATCTTTGCATTTGGAATGCTTGATGACCCGCGAGCCTTGAGAGCTAATGCATCATTTCTATTACCTTCAAGGCATTGTGTGAAGTGTTTGATCTCTCTTTATTTGTTTTGTTGTTGATATTCACTATGTGGTACTCCTCGTTTATGATCATTTCATGAGGAAATGTCTTGATGGCTCATGAGCTACAAGTTAGGGCATCATGCATTGTTTATTAGCTCACTGTTTAATACTGGCATTGTTTACATCTTTGTATTTTGAATGCTTGATGATCTGCGAGCTTTGAGAGCTAGGGCATCATTGTTATTACCTTCAAGACATTGTCTGAAGCATTTGATCTCTCTTTATTTGTTTTGTTGTTGATATTCACTATGTGGTACTCCCCGTTGATTATCATTTCATGATGAAATGTCTTGATGGCTCACGGGCTACAAGCTAGGACATCATGCATTGTTTATTAGCTCACTATTCAATACATGCATTGTTTACATCTTTGCATATGGAATGCTTGATGACCCACAAACTATGAGAGCTAGGGCATGTTAGAGTAGTCATAGTATAGCTAATAATTAAATCATTTAATTATTAGTCTATTTACTCTATGCTTAAGTTTCACTTAGGCAGCTTTATAATTCTTTAGGGTTTCTCCTTTAGGGTTTCGTGATTCCTTTTATAAGGATTCACTTCTTTGCATTTTATTATAGAGAAGGAGTTTTGTAATTCTATTGTTGATAATATAGAATCTTTTTCTGTCAACATGGTTTTCCAGTCTCTGGCTTTTTGGCCGCCATAGCTTCTCCTATCTTCGTCTGTTTCTTGCTTCTTCATGTGACAGTCTTGCATGCAGGTGTTCCTGGGAGGATTTGTGTTTATCAAATCTAATATGGTATCAGAGCTCTCCTGCTGTTCGTTGTTCTAGTTTTTTTTAAGCAAGCTCATCGCAGTTTGGGGTTTGAAGTTCGCTAGTCTTTTCCTAGCCTTTTTTATTGGTTCTGGGGGGTCTTTGTTTTTTGAGGCACTTTGGACCAAAACTGACCTCACGGTTGCATCCAGAAGGCCCAAAAACCCTAGAATCCATATAAGACACGTCTGATTTGGACACCGGAGCCTCGGGGAGAAATTTCTTGGCCTCCCAGGGTCGTACAGGCACGGGTTTCGAGAAAAAAAATAAATTTTTTTTTTTTTTTTAATGATTTTAATGCGTTTTAAAAATGCAGTCTTTGTAATTTTGGGTTGGTCGCTGCCATGCCACCGGCGCACCACCGCCGCCAGCCGGTGACTGGCCCGCCCCTTGCTCTCAACTCTGCTCCACCACCCCTGTGACCCGCTCCGCCACCCCCGGACTCCGCGCCGCCCCGCCACCCGGCGCTCTGCCCTCCTCCACGGCCCCGCCGCTCCTGCGACCCCGGCATTGGCACCCGCAGCGCCACTCCGCCAGCCCCCGCCGCCGGTGGCGGCTTTTTTTAAAACCCCCACGGGCTCATTGTTAAGGAGGGCGGTCATATGTATGACCAGGGGCTCGGGTTTATCCCCCTGCGCACCATGCTCCCAGGGGCGAGTTTTTTTTAGCCCCAGGGGCTTATTTCTAGCCTTTTGGAGCAATTTTTGGGCCCTTCTCACTGTTTTCGCTCTATCTGGAGCATACGGAGGTCTTTTTTGGACTTCGTTATATCGTCGAAAAGCTCTTTCCGAGATCTTTCCGACTATGGTGATTATGTTTTTTGGTTCTACCATTTTTACTGTATTTTTTGTTGTTGAAGTCTGATGTTTGTTTTTGCCTTTCGGGAGTCATATCTGGCTCATCCGGACTCCGTTTTTGGAAAACCAAATATCGTCGGAAAGCTGGTTCAGTGAACTATTCAGTTGCAAAGGTATTTTTTCCAGATTCTACTCTAGGTTTTCTCTCCTCCGAGTTTGGTAGTTTATGCACTCTAGTGGATTGCTTGGGTTTATAGGTCTTGGGATCTCTTCTACTGTACTTCTGGCTCACTCTTCTTTCTGACTTCTGAGCTTGTATGCTTCTTTTGATGCATCTTTATTTTTGTAAACACACTGAGATAAAGTGCCTACTTCTACATTTATGGGATCTTGTACACCTTGTGTGTTTTTGTACTTGCACTCAGTTATAAAGTGCCATGGGGGGTTCTGATGATTATGTTGTTTTAGGTGCATCTACCTTTGTCAAGTGAGTGTACCTTCCACGACATTAGCCCATGCTGTGTGTCAATGACACCACCCTTTATCCTGTGTTTGTACATCTATTACACTATTGGTGTTCCTGGTTCTTCTTTTTACAGATGTTTCTGGCATTGCATTTCAGTGTTCCTGTCACCTCTCCCAGTTCAGCATTATGGGGGGGTTCACCTGTTGGTTCTATTGCTTCCTGGTTCGATTGATCAGCTCTTCAGACATTGTCTTCTCTACCTGGTCATGCACTTTAGTGGGGGTTCCAGCTGTTTCTTCTAAAATAGTTTTCAGTTCCATGCTTCGGAGATTCTTCTTGCTCATTCTTGTCCCTCTCTCTAGGACTTTCCCTAGATTGAAGGCTTAGTTTCCTTCATCTAGTTTCCTTTCTTGTTTTGGGTACCTGATCAGGCCTTGTTGTCGGGACCCATCTTTCCTGCTTTCTGTAGTAGTCTTTAGCTATTTTGCTTCTCCCTAAGTTACACTTAAGGGGGGGTGTTAGAGTAGTCATAGTATAGCTAATAATTAAATCATTTAATTATTAGTCTATTTACTCTATGCTTAAGTTTCACTTAGGCAGCTTTATAATTCTTTAGGGTTTCTCCTTTAGGGTTTCATGATTCCTTTTATAAGGATTCACTTCTTTGCATTTCATTATGGAGAAGGAGTTTTGTAATTCTATTGTTGATAATATAGAAGCTTTTTCTGTCAACATGGTTTTCCAGTCTCTGGCTTTTTGGCCGCCATAGCTTCTCCTCTCTTCGTCCGTTTCTTGCTTCTTCATGTGACAGTCTTGCATGCAGGTGTTCTTGGGAGGATTTGTGTTTATCAAATCTAATAGGGCATCATTGCTATTACCTTCAAGGCATTGTGTGAAGTGTTTGATCTCTCTTTATTTGTTTTGTTGTTGATATTCACTATGTGGTACTCCCTGTTTATGATAATTTGATGACGAAATGTCTTGATGGCTCGCAGACTGCAAGCTAGGGCATCATGCATTGTTTATGAGTTCACTACTTAATATTGGCATTCATTTACATCTTTGCATTTGGAATTCTTGATGACCTGCGAGCTTTGAGAGCTAGGGCATCATTTCTATTACCTTCAAGGCATTTTGTGAAGTGTTTGATATCTCTTTATTTGTTTTGTTGTTGATATTCACTATGTGGTACTCCCCATTTATGATAATTTAATGAGGAAAAATATGGTATCTTCTTTCCTTTCTGCAACATTCTTCTAAGTGCACATGTCCTGTAGCATGATTTTTCTCTTAGAAGTGTATGGCTTGACTATGCACATGCATAATTGTAGATGAGGATCAATTTTAGGATGCCATTCATTTCTTAGATTTTCTTGATCTAACCCCCTTCTCTCTTTTCTTTGTAGGTTCTAGATCACGTAGGAGCACACTGGATTCATACTCGGGTCAAAAATTCATCACTTTAGGCAATGTCTAGTACCCTTATTATTTATGTTCATCCTCTTATGTATGCCTATACTCTTGCATATTCTTCTAAAAGTTGTCTATGCTCACAACATCCTAGATGATTTTATCTTTCAGTTCCTTTCCTTGTATAGTATATACAAGTTATTTGGCATATATATAGTATATACATGTAATCTCTAGATGCAGAAATTTCTTTTCCTTTACATGTATCTTTTCATGAAATGAACACAAATTAAACAAGATCATCTAATAATGCAAACTAGGGTACTGTAGTCACTCATCTAGTAATTAGGTTACCAATGTACAATGAGGTAACTATTTGTATATATATCAAACCATGAAGATGATGCTTTGGAGACAGTGGAGCTAGAGGAATATGTGAAAGATCTAAATGATTTGAAAAATAAAAACTCCTAAGGCTTTCAAACACCTAGGAGCATATAATAAATTAAAATGGAAGAAGATGGGTCCATGTATGATCTTAAGGAATTTTTTATCTAATACCTATGAAGTTGACTTTCTAGAGGGCATAAATATCTCACTTGTATTCAATGTCAGTGATTTGTATAAATAGTATGAAGGAGAGATTAGTATCTCACTTGTATTCAATGTCAGTGATTTGTATAAATA
>MU225694.1:783471-812688 GCA_018584345.1 Thuja plicata
TATATATATATATATATATATATATATATAACAAAATAGTTAACTTTGGTGTACGATAAGTATGTTGTGTAATGTCCAATCTAGTATCTTAAAGGTGGGCATTGCAGTTACAAAACTCACTGACTTTTACAATTTTTGATGATCCTCTTTGTATTGGCAGTGACCATTTTGCTGATTTTATGCTATCCATATTAATGCAGTGGTCTTCTCTCTTCATAATGTTATGAGTGCTCCTAGTTGCATCAATGAGCTTAACACTGCTTGAACCTCATTGTTTCTTTAAATCCTAATGATCTCCATGTTTTCATGACAAAACATGATCAAATGTTTAAACACCATGGTGACTGTTATGTATATTGGATCATGGCATATTCATTGTTCTTGCATTGTCATTTAGCTCTGTTTGATTATTTTTGATAATGTCTATCATGAAACTTTGATGTTGACTACTTGTGCATGGTTTCTCTTTTAGATCCATGCACTTGATCATTGTTTGATATCATTACCATGATGTTTTTGATTGTCTTGATTGAAATCTTAACTGTAGCTAAATATTGTAATCATGTAGCAACAATTATCCTGTAGTTGCCTCTTGGTGTCCCTGACTGCTCCATCTCTATCATTTGACAAAATTCTTAGCATTGCCCTTCATCTTATTTCTCTATGAGTGTCCTTTTCTTGTCATTTGTATGATAATGTTGATCATTTGAGAACCTTGTTAACCATGATATGGTGACTACATCACCCATATCATCATAGTCCCATTGAGGAAATACATACTTGTAATAGTGAATCATGATGATTCACTGTTATGAATGATATGTGTCTCCCAGATAGGACTATAATGACATGTTTGATGCAAGGATTGTACACCTTGTCATGATCAACATTGCTCCAATAACAACATACTAGGCTCAACCCTTGTTGGAGCCCATTCTATCCCACATGTTGCAATTCTTATGATATTGTTAGTCCAAATCTTGATCTTTGTCCTTATGTTCAATTTTTAGAGTCACCTTGTTATTTTTGTGAATCTCAAAGCTGCCTTAGCCCTCATGTTCAAAATCTCAGCGAAAAGATCTCCCCTGTGTTTCACCTATGTTTGTAAAAAAGGAAAATCTCTTGCTAACGTGTTTCTTGAATAGGTTTGAACATGTTTGAACAACCTTGAACAACCTTGAACTCGGTTCAAGAGTGTTCAAGAGTGTTCAAACTCGTTCATATTTTTATGAAGTGGTAGTAGGTGAATAGCATTTTTGCTAAACGAGGTGTTTCATGATCACAAGCTTCAGAGCTTTTGGTTAATCAAAGATGGGAATTAGTAGTTAAGCATGGAACTTCTAGTTTGAAGATGAAGGCTGGATATAAAAGGAATAGACATGAACAATGATGAACACACAAGAACAACCTTGAACTTGGTTCAAGAGTGTTCAAGAGTGTTTAATTATTTTAAAAAGTGACGCATGGCATAAGAAAAGGACTACCACCATCTTTTCAGTTGTAGACCCCACTCAGAAAAGGATTTTAATGAAGAAAGGTATTGGCGACAGTTAAGTGTGTCCAAGCTGTCAAATTAATGAGGAATTCGTGTAGCATAAAAGTTTGCACAAGTGGTAGTAAATGATTGCATGTGTGAACGGTCACTTCATTATTCGAGATTTTATTTCCTTAATGATGGGAAATTAATTAGTCAATTCATGGTGTTTCTTATTAAAACCCTTCTTAGCGTTCATTAATTTTTTGAAATAATGTCGCTGTCTGTATACGCAAAGAGTGGAGGTAAGGGTTTTTGGAGCTCTGGTTCCAAAATTTTCCACAGTGATTAAGGTAAGTCAAGCTCTCATTCCTTCAGTGTTTAAATTTAAGAGTTTGTGAATTTTACGGGAGTTTATGTAGCAATTCTCGGTCTGTTCTTGCAAGAATGAAGTCTGCATTCCATTTGTTTGGAAGTGTGTCTAGTTTGGTGTGCAAAAATCCTATTGTAAAGGACACAGATTTAGAGAGATATGATGTTGAAGGAATAGCTGATAGACTTACTGCGTCTATCAAAGAGAGTGTTCCTTCTGTTGAAATTTTAAGTAGTGGGTTGTGTGTAGCCGCTTGCTTTCCTCCTACAGTGGTATGTCTTGAACTTGTCCATGAGTGTATCCGACATTATGACTAGCGAACCAAATCAATTCTTAAAAGAAATGGTGAGGTATTAATGGCTGTGAATAGAGGAATTGTTGCTTTAGCTTTCCAAATCCAAGAGCAAACTTTTTCTCCTTTCTCTCCTGCCCAATCTCTTGTTAAGTTCAAGCCAAATGCTGACGCAAACCGTACCACAATAGCAAAGCACTGGTTATAAAATGCCCAAAGGGGAGGTTCCTGATTACCAAAAAAGTTAAGCAGAAGTCATGTGCATCTATACATTAGTGATATTATGGTAATGTTACATAGAGTCAGAGGGTCACCTGAGGCTTCCTTGTTTTTAGACTGGTTGTTATGTTATCTAGAAATTGTTTTAGAGGGAAAACACAAGTTGGATGGGCCGAATTAATTGTAGAATATATGAGAGAACAATTGAATAATTCTACACTTACTAGATGTAGCTTTTTCATGTCTTCTTATCTGATGTACTGCCTAGCATGTAGTAGGATATAGGATGGTATTATTCATGAGCCTTGGATTGATGGCATGTGTGTTTTTGAATATTTTCCTATTCTTCGCAAAGACAATGTGATTCAAAATTACAGAAGGGTTCATGATACCTTTATGGGTAAGATTTGTTTCGAGATGTCCAGAGATTCATCTAGGAGGATGAGTTCAAAAGCTTAGCAATTTGTGACAAGATTTGGGAGTGTTTATATTCAGTTCCCTAGGTTCTCTTATATAAGAATTGGTGGTTTTGAAGATACCCCTACAAAATTACCTAGGTACACCTTTGATTGTTTCATCCTTGTAGAAGTTTATAGATAGCTTGCTATTGTGCTTAAACATTTTATTCCTGGGGAAGGAGGGGAGAAAATCTTCCCATTGTAGCTAGGAAAGTTTTCATGCCTGACTATTGAAGATGCAATAAGTATTGGAAGTGACCTTGGTCATTTTGATTTTAAGTATTATACAGAGCGAACATGATTTGATAACAAAAACTTTGCTAGCGGGAGCCTAGGTTTTAGATCTCACATGTTTCTAGTTCCCCATCTAGAGGATTTTTGGGGGGATTGTGTGAATGAGTCCCAATTCATGACGAGAAGCCATAGCAGACTTTGCATATCCCAAATTCTGTCCATGAGAATACAGTTCAACATAGAGGGGGTAACAGATGACAGCTCTGACTTGGTTGAACCCAGTTTTAAAAGACTTCTGGACACTGAAGAGATAAATATTGATTGGTCAAAAGAGGAGGAAGATGACATTAAATGCAGAACACAACATGTGCTCAAATTAATTGAAAAATGGCTGCAGGAAAAAAGAGAACAGTCTAGTCCTAAAAAAATTGGAGTTAAAACTTCAATTCTATTTTCCCCCCCCTCTGTTTCTAATTCTCCTAAACCATCTGGTAATGCAGGTTCCTCTGATAAGCAGCAGAAGAAAGATTCCAAGAAGAAGTCTGTTGCATAACTTTCTCCTGTGGCCTCCCCTCAATGCATTACCAGGTCGAGATCCTGGTCACAAAGAAAAGTGAAGATGACTCAGGAGAAGACAGAAATAGTTAATATGGAGGATGACAAATTTGGAGATTTGAACTATCAAATTGGAGATGATGACAAAATCGGGAAAGATCTCTTTGACCTTGATGATGTAACCCTGGATTTAATGGACACCCCTGCTAAAGTTGGTCCTCATCTAGCAACAACTAATGATACACCCAAATGGTTAACTTCTTCAGTTAATAGGAAACAGAGTTTGATTCCTGTATCTATTCCGGTGTAGGATATAGTTAGTAAATATACTCAAAAGACTCCCAAGGCCAAGAAAGTGAAGAGTATATCACGCATTTTTTCTAATGCTAAAACTGGGAAGTGGAAAGCTGAGGTAGCTACTTATAGACCAAAGGAAGAAAAGCAGGATGTGGCAGTTGAAGATTTTGAGGTAACTAAAATTGAGTTAGGGACTATGGGCAGAGTAGGAAAGAACCACCTTTTCAAGGAAATAGCCCAACAAATTTTGATCACATCAGTGCAAGATAGCAAGGAGAAGAAGGAATTGAAGCAAACCATTGTCTCACTTTCCCAATTCATCAATACATTATGCAACTTTGATGTCACCCCACTATCCCAACCATCTCAAGTGTTTGACCCCAACTCTACAGAAAGTAAAATGTTGTTGAATCAAGTTCAAAGGGGTTAGACTTTGGTCTCTTTAGTTGATGAGTGGATGTCTCAAGTGCTCAATAATGGCAGGAAATACATTAAAGATTAACATTCAGTTCTTCATGACACCAAGGTAGTGATGGGAGAATTGCAAGCTCAACGCCAAGTCTGGAATACAGAGGAGGAAAAATGGGTGTCAGCAATGACAAAGTTTATGGAGATAGGGAGACACGACTTTAATAAATTTTGTGTAGAAAAGTCCCTAAAGGGTGTCGAAGAGTCTCTTTTATTCATCCTCAGAAAAAATATCAGTTGGCGCATTGCTTTGATAAGGGGTACTATTGCAGAAAATAGGGAATATGAAACTGAAGCTAAGCAGATCGAAAAAGCTGCCTTGAATGAGTTGAAAGTGATTAATTTCACTTATACCTACCCATCAGTCTTTGGTGAGCAAGAACTAAAGGAAACTTTGGATGATTTTGACTTGGAAATAAAGACTATCAGGGAATAGATCAATCCTAATGCCTCTGATTTAACTCAGATAGCAAGGATTGAATCTATGCTATATCTGTGTGTCGATTAGTTATCAAATGTCATTGAGAAGGTGAAGAAATTGAGGTGGAGCAAAGATGCCTCTATGGCTCGTATAGTAAATTCTAAGATCCTGCATCTATCACTTGCGAAAGAACTAGTTCAAGCGTATAATGAATGAAAGCTTGCTCAATCAGTTACCGATGAAGAAGGAAGTCCAGTAGGGAGCGAGGATAGTGCTATTGATAAGGAGCCTGATTTGGCTATCTAGTTTTACTAAATTAACATGCAAACTTTATAGGACATGTGTCCTCTTTCTGGTGGTTTAGTTACTTAACTGTTTGCCCAAGAGGCCATGTTTTTCAGGAGGCCTCTCGGTGCTCTGCTACTATTTATTTTAGCTGCTCAAACTTTTTAAGGGTTTGAAAAACTTTTGGCTGATAGATATAGATTTTGATAATTACAGTTTGGATGGTAAATGTTATGAACAAAATAGATTTCAGGAAATTATCTGTGTAGTAATTTTTGAAATATATGATAGTAAGGTTATTGAATCTATGTTGTTTACAAACCAAAGCAAGGTGTCCTATGTTGACATATTATTTATCCTATTTTATACATTTGTCTGTTGGTTCATAATATCTAAATTATGGATTTTATCTACTTTCTATTATATTTGGCTGAGAAGTCTTTTATATTTTTCATGAAATGCAATTGTGGAAGTAACTGTGTTTTCTTCCTGCTCATTGTTCAGTTATATTTCCTTCATATTTGCTTAGTAGCATATCATCAAAGAATGATATTGCAGCCTTTATAAGCTTTCTGGTTAAAAGCTAACCGATGGAATTGTTATTTCATTTCATTGAATATCTTATTAGGGAGTTGTACCTATTATAAAAGTTAGAGGGAAGTGATCATAAAAGATACTTACCCAACTGTTACAAATAGTTTGTCTTTTAAGGGTGATAGAGTAAACTTGAAAGGTTTTTTGTAGAAAGACAAATCTATTCACTAACAAATTTTTAGCGACTCTACTGGGGAGCGCTTACAGTGTAGACCTATTTTTAAATGCTTTCTTTTATGAACAAGATATGGTCCTACCAACTATGATAATACCAAACTTGGAGGAGCACCCTCCTGTTATTCAACCAGATCTTAACTTCCAAAATACCCAAGAGGACATAATTTCTAAGTTGAACACTGTTGCTTGGAATTTAAAGACCATCTATCACCAGTATCAACAAGTTCTTCTAGTTTTAGAAGAAGAGGAGGATATAGGAGAGTGGTTGAGAGGGCTCCCAATCACCCAAGAGGCACAAATCATTGACATAATTGCTCAGAGGCAATAAAAGAAAATAATACTGGATTCTCAGCCATATACCAAGTCTCAGAGGAGGGAGGGTATGTTTTATACTTTCTATGAGAGTTTACAAAATCTTCATTTTTTGACCTCTTCCATTTTAAAACCCAAAGCCAAGAGTAGACCTTCTTCCCCTCCTAAAACTGCTTCCAATTCTTCCCCGTCCTCTAGTGTCTGGCAAGCTTTAACTTTGTCTGGTATTCAAGCACCACCTCTAGTAACAATATTTCCAAGTGTAGTTATGACTTAGCCATGGGGTGCAGCAGTTGGTCCTTTAAATTTAGGAGCTCATCATCCTCTCTCTAAAGGTATTAAATAATTCTTGCCTAAATTCTCTGGAGATGGAAAAGTCTTAGTAGATGAACACTTGGATGCATTTAGTGTAGCTACTACAATTATGGCAGTGCAACATGAAGATGTAGCAGTCAGACTCTTTTCTCAATCCCTTTCAGAAGGAGCTATGAAATGGTTTGGTCATTTGCCATCTGGGTCGATTACAAATTGGCAAACCATGAAGACCACATTTGAAGGACATTTTAAAGGGGATGATGATGGACATTCCCTGCTAGCACAATTAACACAAATGAACAAAGAGATTCATGAGCCAATGAGAGATTATGTGGCAATATATAACAAAGTTATCCATAGAATTCCTGCTGCCAAAAGACTGACCCCCGAAAACCAACAATGTTTCTTTGTAAAATCTATGCCCCGAACATAGGTTTTCACTTAAGAAGGAGTAGGCCAGCTGATTTAGCTATTGCCCAAGAATAGGCCACTAAGTTAGAAGATGATCTTATTACAACCGGGAAATGGAGAAAAGATGTGCAGACTTCTCACTCTCAACCTTCTACTTCAGCTCCTACAGATCAAGTTGTTCAAAGACTCATGAATGATGTAATTGCCTTGAAAAGGTAGTTACCAAAACAAGGATCTTCATTTCCTTCCCCTTACCAAGATATCAGCCGAAAGCAGCCTAATCAATGGCACAATAAAACTCCTCTGCTGCCTTCTACTCAACCAAGATTGTCCCTGGAAGCTTCACCAAAAGTGACTATCATGTGTTCTTTTCACCTGACAATGGATCATGATGGTAATTCTTTCCCTGATATGCAAAGACATGTACAAATGGAAGCCACCAAAGATGTGTTAGTGGTAAAAGTACAAAGCTGTGTTGCACTTGAGGACCATTCTCGTAGTTTTGGCCAAAATTGTTTCAGCCAAAATATTTTTGGCCATACACATGTGGCGCCATGTGGCGTCGATGTGGCAAATGAGTTTCGGCCAAAACTGGTTTGGCCAGACCAGTTTCAACCAAAAATTCATGAGTAAATATAAGCCAACTATGTTCTATCGATGAAGATTTGGCACATATTTATATTTGGGGGTTCGGCTAGAACTGATTCCGCCGAACCAGTTCCAACCAAAACTGTATGTGTGGCATCCTATGTGGCAGCCAAATAGGTGAAAAAATCAAAATTACAAAACTTCTCACTTAGACAATTGATTTCTTCATCAAAAATCAACCATTTTTAAAATCTAAACATACCCTTTTGTAGAGCTTAGAGTCTAGATTATGGTCATATAATTTTTTTTGTGTTTTGATTACATATAATATATTATAATTTGAAAAAATGCCAAGTAGGTATTTTAACATTGAAGAACATGCTCGTTCAAAAAAATTAAAAAAAATAGCAAATCATGTCGAAAAAATTTACAACTTATATTTAACACTAAAGGAGAGAGTCCTCTTCAAGAATATGTAATTTATTTTTTATTTTGTTTAGATTTGCTAGGGAAAATGTGGAGGGAGAAAAAAACTGTTAATTTCGGGTAACTCTGACTTTGAATAGCTATAACAGACAAAATATATACCAAAAACTAATCTTTCTTTTTTTATGCACTAGATGTACATGTCATCTAAAACATATTCTGAAATTAGAGGAAAAAAAGATTATTTGCATATATTTAGTTGGAGGGAACTAGACCCTACATTTTCAGCATTTTTTGCACAATTAAAAAATGGACTTCAAAAATTAAAAAACTAGGTCAATGCTTATTCAAAAAAATTTAAAAAAATTATAGGCATAAACTACATCCAATTTTACACATTTCATTAGTTTACATCCTTTTCAAATTCTAAACACAAATGCCACTTTTATGTCATTAAAGTTTAACAGTTTTGCATGTCATGGTCCTCTTCCTTTGTAAAAGTGTGACATAGGTTTGTACTTTTACCCTTAGGAGAATGTACTGTAGAAGAGCTCCCTCAAGATAGACCTAGCGACTCTGGCTCATACTTTTTAGAATAGGAATCTAACTCAGAAAGAGGAGATATTATGGTCACCCTTGGGGATCCCACTTGTGCCATGCTTACTTGAAATCAAAAGTTTTCAAAGAACACTTCAACATCAGCTAATACTTTCTATAAGACTCGAGATCCTGTAAGTAATTCTTCTCCTCCTAGTCCTTGGACTCCTAATGTTAAGGTTGTGCAAAAAGATTCTAGCACTCCCTCTTTTGATATTGTAGAATTTTGCAAGTCTTCTGCTATCCAAATCTCCCCTGTGGAATATCTGAGATTAAATCCCAAAGAACTAGATAAGTTGGTCAAGTATGTCAAAGGTGACCTTCCGAATTCATCACAATCTAACTAATGCACCGTTGATCGAACTGATGATCTAGTTGATATTCCTGCAGTTGTTTCACCATTTGTTATGAATCAGAGTGACACTACTGTCACTCCTACCTCAGAATTGAAATGTGAATTTGATGAAACCACGAAGCCTGACCTCTTCTATATTTCTCTACTCCTTAACGATATTAAATTGAGTAATTTCATTATAGACTTAGGTGCCTCTGATAACGTTATGCCTTCATCTATAGCCAAAGATTTAGGTTTAACCATGATCAAAACTTTTGGGAGGTGCTATTCTATGGATGGGAAACAGGTGCCCTTAATAGGTAAAGTTAAAGATGCTCAACCTGTTTTAGCCGCCCATCTTGATAAGAGACTCAAGTTAACCATTTTAGTAGCAGATATACCTGCAAGTTATGGTATGCTCTTGAGTAGAACTTTCTGCAGAGACATGGGTGGGGAAATAAAGATGGATTGGTCAGAAGTCGTTATCCCTATTGGGAAGAAAAAGGTCAAACTGGAACCTAAAGTTAAAAATAAATACACTGTAATTCCATCTGATGATCCTAAGGCACAAATTCTATACCAAGACTATGAGTTTGGTAATTACATGATTTTCTCAGATGAAGCCCCTCCTATTTGTGAAGACTTTAATGAAAATGAGAAAATTTGGTTGATGGAGTTTGATGGTAGTTGTGCTACCATGGGTTCTGGAGCTGGTGTAGTCTTTAAAGGGCCAGATGATCAATATATCCCTTTCTCTTACAAACTAGATTTTAAAAATACCAATAATACTGCCGAATATGAGACTCTATTATTAGGGTTGCGAGAGGCAAAGACATTGGGAATAAAGGCACTTGTTGTGAAAGGTGATGTTGAACTTATTGTTAAACAAGTAAAGGGTCAGTTTACAGTAAAAAAATGAGCATCTAAAACATTACAGAAATTTAGTGTGGGACAAAGTGGATTCTTTTGAAGCTTTTTCCATAGAAGCCATTCCCAGGAGTCTCAATACAAGGGCTGAATCCCTAGTTGTATCAGGGTCTCTACTTCTTCCTCACCCAGATTTCAAAATAGGAACATATAGGGTTGAGATGATATATAGAACAACTATCCCAGATAACATTGAACACTTGCAAGTTTTTGAAGATGCTACCCAGATTAAGGATTTTATGGCGTGTGTAGAAGTTTTCTCATCCATGTACTTTGAAGGAATGAATGAAGACAGTGAAAGGTCTAATCTTGAATTCTTACGGGAAGAAGAAGTTGTCCAGTTGAAGAGCAACAAAATTCCCAAAGGCTTGGTTTCCTTAGAGAACTTGTTTTTATCAAAAAGATTATAGTTTCATTTCAAGGAAAATTTCTCAGTCAGATGTGCAAAAGTAATATGACAAGGTGAACATTGGCACTATGGCCGAACCCAGATGGATATCTATAGGTAAGACTTTGTCTGTTCAAGAAAAGAAAAACCTTCAGATCCTGTTGACAGCCTACACTGATGTTTTTGCTTGGGATTATAGTGACCTTAAGGACTTTTGAAAAGGGAAATTTAGTCATCATATTCCTCTTAAGCCTGAATCAAAACCTTTCAGACAAAAGATTCGTAGTTACAATCCTAAATTTTCTGAAGTGATTCTAAAGGAAGTTGACAAAATGCTAAAAGTCAGAATCATTTACCCTATTCATCACTCAACTTGGATTGCAAATATTGTCCCTGTCAGAAAAAAGAATGGCGAAATAAGAATCTGTGTGGATTTCCAAAATTTAAATTAGGCCAGCCTAAAAGATAATTATGCCCTACCCAAGATGGAACATGTATTACAGGCAGTTTCTAGATCAGAAATGATGTCTCTGCTTGATGATTTTTCTAGATATAATCAGGTGAGTGTGTCCGATGAAGACAAATAGAAGATTGCTTTTACCACGCCATGGGGAACATTTTCTTATAATAGAATGCCCTTTGGCCTAATTAATGCATGGACAAATTTCCAAAGGGCAATGGATTCTTCCTTCACTGATTTGAAAAATAGAATTATAGTAATTTACCTTGATGATTTAACTGTGTACTCCAAAAGAAGAAAACATCATGTCTGAGATCTCAAATCAGTCCTGCAGAGGTGTAGAGACCATGACATATCTCTTAATCCTAAAAAATTAGTTTTTGGTGTGACTGAGGGAAAATTGTTGGGACATATCATATCCAAACAAGGGATTAGGATCAATCCTGAAAGAGTAAAGGCTATTCAAAAAATCAGTCTACCTTCAACCAGAACAAGAATCAAATCTTTCTTCGGCCAGATTAACTTATTAAGAGCTTTTGTCCCATACTTTTCTAAGTTAACAAGGCACATAGTGGGAATGATGAGTGAAAAAACATCCCTTTAAATAGACAAAAGAAGGTAGAAAAGCTTTTGGAGCAATCAAAACAGTTGTAGCAAATGCCCCGTCTCTAGTTTACTTGGACTACAAAAAAGGTTTCATCATTTATTGTTATGCTTCTAATCATACTCTGTCAGGAATTCTAACTCAGAAGGATGTTTTAGGAAATGAGGATCCCATTGCTTTCATGAGTACATTGTTAAAAAAACATGAACTAAAGTATTCTCCCATTGAGAAGCAAGCCTTTGTTGTAGTGAAATCAGTTAAGCAGTTTAGATTCTATATCCTTCATTCTCACTCTATTGTGTTTGTTCATGATTCAGCAGTGAAAGAACTTCTCACCCAACAAGAAATAGCCATGAACAAGAGAGTAGCATGGGTGACAAAGATTCAGGAATATGACTTGATAATAAAGCCCACTAAACTGGTCAGGGGTAAGGGTCTATGTAAATTTATTGTAGAAAGTGTTAGTCATCCTGATAATCCAAAATGTGAAATATCTCAAGTATTGTTGGTCAGTTTAACAGATTCCTGGTTCTGTGACATTGTTTACTTCCTGACTTATGGAGAATGTCCACAAAGACTGTCACCTAAAGAGAGATGAACCCTGAGACTACAAGCTGCAAAGTATGTAATATGGCAAGGTGTGTTGTATAAGAGAGGCCTTGACAGTACATTTCTAAGATGTGTGGATAAAAGTCAGCAGTTGCAGTTGCTTAAAACCTTTCATGAAGAGGCCTATGGAGATCATTTCTCATCTACCATAACGGCATTCAAAATTCTTTGAAATTGTTTATATTGGGTGCCAGGTATGTTCAAGGATGCTTATGCATTCGTCAGGAACTATGAAAAGTGTCAGTTATTCTCTGGAAGACCCCAATTAGCTGCTTTACCTTTAAGACCAGTTGTGGTGAGTGAACCGTTCAAACAATGGGGAATTGATTTTATCGGTCCTGTCAATCCTTAGTCAAGTGTAGGTCACACTTATATCCTTACAATGACTGACTACTTCACTAAGTGGGTCGAGGCCATTCCAACCAAGAAGGCTAATTCTCAGGTGGTATGTGATTTCTTAAAAGATAATATTTTGGTACATTTTGGAGTACCTCAAAAAGTTGTAGCAGATAATGCCACTTACTTCTCTTCACAAGAGCTTTCCCTTTTCTATTTTGATCATAATATCTCTTTGGCTCATTCATCTGATTATTTCCCCCAAGGAAATAGATAAGCTGAGTGAAGTAATAAAAATTTGATAATGATCATGAAAAAGTTAGTGGATGATAGTGGCAAGAATTGGCATAAGAAACTTTTTGAAGCCCTTTGGGCTAATAGAATTACACCTAAGAGAGAAATTGGTATGGCACCCTTTGAATTGGTGTATGGAATAGGTGCACAAGTATCAGTTCCTTTGGAACTCTCAGCAGTTAAGCTGCAAATGGCCATTGAAGATCAAACTTTTAAAGACTCCTTGGAGAAAAGGATCATGTATTTGCATAAACTAGAAGAAGAAAGAGAAGCTCTAGTAGATAAAATTACTGAGCATCAGGCTAGAGTGAAAAGCATTTTTGATAGGAAAGCAAGACCCAAAAGTTTTTTGAAGGGAGATGAATTTTTTCTATGGGACAAAAGAAAGGCTCCGAAAGGTTCCCACAGTAAATTTGAATCACTGTGGAAAGGCCCCTTTGTTATCACTGAAGAGTTAGGAACCAATTCTTTTAAGTTGGCATATCCAGATGGAACGATCTTACCATTTTCCTATAATGGGCAAGATCTCAAATTGCTAAAGCTTTAGTCTAGGTCCCTAAGTCCTGTTGTATATATTAGTTTTAGTTTTCTTTTGTTTGGTGCGTCTTTCTTTTCTTATAAGTTTTTCTTAGCCCTTTTGCAGTAGTTTGTGAAACCAGAGTATTTGAGTTCTCTGGCTTTTGAGAAAAGTCAGTCCCCAGTCAGAGTCGGTGTTAGTCCAAATCTTGATCTTTGTCCTTATGTTCAATTTTTAGAGTCGCCTTGTTATTTTTGTGAATCTCAAAGGTGCCTTATCCCTCATGTTGAAACTCTTAGCGAAAGGATCTCCCCTGTGTTTCACCTATGTTTGTAAAAAAAGAAAATCTCTTGCTAACATGTTTCTTAAACAGGTTTGAACATGTTTGAACAGCCTTGAACTCAGTTCAAGAGTGTTCAAGAGTGTTCAAGCTCGTTCATATTTTTATGAAGCGGTAGCAGGTGAATAGCATTTTTGCTAAAAGAGGTGTTTCATGATCGCAAGATTTAGAGATTTTGGTTAATCAAAGATGGGAATTAGTAGTTAAGCATGGAACTTCTGGTTTGAAGATGAAGGCGGCATATAAAAGGAACAGAATTGAACAGTGATGAACACACAAGAAAAAACTTGAAGTTGGTTCAAGAGTGTTCAATGAATTTAAAAAGTGACACATTGTTATGCCCTGCATCCCCGTCCCTACATTTTGTATGCAAAATATTGGGTCCCCCCTTTTTTTGTTTTCCACTTTTGGCTCCCTCCTTGTCTTTTGCCTTTGTTTCTTTGTTTTCCTTCTCCAGTTCTTCTGTCCCACGGTGTTTGTTTTTCTTTGTGTTTTGTCTATCATGTCTCCAGGTCTTGGTCCCAGAGTTGGTCATTCCTTGTCTAGGATCCAAAATCCAGACTCTGGGATCCTCTGCCACGATGTCTTCTTTTCGTAAGAAGGAATGGTCGCATGGAATCCTGGGGCCCAAAGTCTAGAGGTCTGCCTATTTCAAAGTTTGCAGAAGGAAGGGTAACTTGCTTTTCACCTCAAGTATAAATGGAAATAACCTGTCATTTTGAAAGTTACCGTGATTAAAATACTTAGGCGATTTCAGAGCAACTCCTTAGCAATTTAAGCAAAAATTGAGTATGAGTTATTCCGAGTTGTTCTGATCGATTGCAAGTGGTTTTCAGTATTGAGTGGTGATCATTTAGAGGTGGAAGCTATTGCAGAGCACTCATAATGCCTTTTCATTCCTTGCCTTTCTCCAGTTTTTAGGTTGGTGTCTCTGTTTCTCTCCTTTGCTTTCCTGCTTTTGTTTTGGTTGGTTTGTGCCTTTGCCTTATTTTGTCTTCATTTTGTTTCTGCATCATGGTCATCTGGTTCACCACCCATTGGTGGGTCAGCTCTGCCAGAGGGTTGTCCACCCTCTGTGCAGTGTAAAGTATTGTAAATTTTGTAGATTTTTGTACATTTTTCTTCACTACGTTGTATAGGTTAGTAGTTCCACGTTCTTGTTGCTATAAATTTGGTGTTTTTAGTGTATATCCCTCCATTTTCCATGTATATACCTTTTGGCCCTACTGTATTTAGTGTATATGTTATGTATATTCATTCGGTCTCACATTGAGCTCGCTGTGCTTTGTCTTTGTTTCATCCAAAGTCTACGAGCTCATTCTAGAGAGAATACCACCTGGTTGAAACTTGGCTCTCGGCTGGTTTCAACCAGGCAGTTTTCTCTCTCCTCCATAAACTAGCCTTTGTGTTTCATTTATGTCCTATGCATGCATTTAAAATTGTCTAGGTGGTTTCCACCTTTTGAGCGTTCGGACAGTTGGCACTGTCATCGCCATAACTCCCCATTTATTAGCCATGTGACACCTACGTGGGCCTGACAGGTCACTTTTCATTCACACCTTCCAACGGTTAGTTCTCCAGACCACGGGTCTTTTGTCTTTTCCAACCCACATCTTGCTTTCATCAAATATGCTGAGACCCCCGGGCCTGGATATTGGTTAATTCTCTAAGTTTGCATTATATATATACTTTTCAGGATTTTGGACCTAAACTAACTTTACAGGAAAAAGAACGCCGCGGTGGTAAGTTTCTAGATCCCAGATTATTAGTTTTCTATGAATTCTAATGGTTACCTTTCCTTGCAGGTTTTCAAAGCAGCACACCTTCATTATGTCTGAGGCTTCCACATCTTCACCACCTGGGAGTCTAGAACTTCCTTCCACGGCGGTCACTAGAGCAGCCATCAGATCCAAAATGGAGAAGGCCTTAGAAAAATTGCTTCTTAGCATGAATTACTTGAAGGACAATGCCATTATGGGATCAAAGATTGAGTCCCAAGTCCAATTGATTACTGATACCAGCGTCGGAATATGGCCCAAGATGCAGGCCCTGGTTAAGATAATGTTCATCCAGCAACAGTCTAGGGATCTGTTGGTGATCAACGTCAGAGATTCCAGAATCCTAAAGGCCGCTTGTTTCCCATGCTCGATGCAGGCACCAAAACTCATCCTCACACTTGCAGCACATTTCAACTCTTCTATCTGGGCCATCATGCTCACAGCCCCGGTCCTGACCGGATATCCCACCCCATGGTGTCTCTTGATGCCACAACATTTTAGGTAGGTTTGGGGATTCCTTAGTTCGATAACCCAACTATTGTTACCAGAGCCAATGCCTTAGCGCAATTTTAGTAGTTGGAGGTCGCAGCCCGGCAATACATGAACAACCATTGGCTCAAGACCCCAAAGAGGGACCCTAAGAAAATGAAGTTAGAGATCCCCTGGTCTGAATTTAAAGAAAGTATCTAGATGGGGATGATAGCACTATGCTAAGTCTTCAGGCAGCCCCATGCCTGGGAGTTCTCAGGGTGGATGTACTACTTTCTACTTGCCATCACCATTGGCGGGGAATAATTTGATTGGGCTACCATTATCTCCAACCATGTAGATTCTCAGTTCCTACAGGTGGCCCAGAAGTGCAAATTCTATATGAATTCTTATGTTCTCTGGGCCTTAGTGCAACAATGACCTATCACCAATGGGCTACTCACATCAGGTGTGCTTTGGATAGGCCCCGGTCAGAAGGCTCCCTGGGATTATTTCCCAAAAATTCAATGGGAGGCTAGTTTCCCCAGTTTCTACGGGGTAAACAATACCTTCATTTACTACAACCTGCTCACACCCACCCAGGATGTAGGGTACCACCTCTCCAAGGAGGCAATGGATCTGGTCAGAATCTATGGCCATTACTACATCCAATTCCAGAAGCATACTTACACAAGGATAACCAGCTTCTCTGGGAAGCCTTACTTGTTGCCCAAATATTGTGGGAACAAGATAATTCTCTTGGAATATTGCAGGCAAATACTGGAATTACATGCCTTGTATGCTTTCAAAAAGGTGACAAATGTTCCATTCCCAATCACTTGTGGGAATTACTCATGTAGTCTGGCCACAGCCAAGGAGGCGGACAGTGAGCTCAAAAGCTTGAACTTAGCAGAGTTTTATCTAGCGTGGAAGAACTTTGATCTGCTGGGAAAAATTGCATTGGCACTTCCCCGGGCATCAAAGCCCCACCAATATCACATGGAGGACTTCTGGGAAGATTTCCAGGATGATGTTGAAGTCTGAAGCCAACATTACATCCAAATGACTATGGGGATGATGGAAAGGTTGAAGCTCTGGAAGTTTCTAGATGACTTCTCAGACGCTAGACCCATAATAGATCCCCAGTACAAGGAGGCAAAGGGGATTGATAAGTTGGCCCTCCCACCAGTAGACTCAAATTCCTAGGAGGGGCCTACCATTGAGGAACTCACTCGCAATGTGGTCGAGCGTAGCCATGAATACTTCAAAATATTATGCCCTGGGAGTACCCGTAGGGCTGGCCTGACGGTACCAAGGCTGACTTCTAGGGCTGAAACCTTGTCACAGGGAGAGGATAGAGGAAAAATAATACTGGAAACTCCAACTCCATAGGAGGCCCCCATAAAAGAACAACTGAAACAATCTATAGTAGCCTCCCAGCAGATGAGGGAAAAATTAATCATGCGGTTGGCTACTCTCGTGCTCATGACCGGACCTATCCATCCTCCCTCTTCCCCTTCGCTGGAAGCCTTAATGGTCAAGGTGACAAGAGTTTATCCAAAAGAGGAACGGGCAGCCCTAAGGGATGCGGGGCCACCTTTAGTTACCAGGTGGAAGAAAATGCTTAATCCAAAGCCAACAGTAGAGCTGGAGCTGGGGATGTCGCAAATCCCAAAAGTAGAAATTCTTTCTACTGACTCCCCAAAGTTGGAGAAAGAATAGGAGCATGCTCACATCCCAGTAGATCCTCCCCCTTAGGAATAATTTGATGATGTATTCAGGGCTGACAAGTTTGGGAACCTGCGGGGAGACATCGAGCAGTCGGTAGGAGATAATGCCGCACAAAAGGAAGCTCCAGAACAGGAACCTGCATAGGAGTAGGAGGAAAAAATGGAAGAAGAAAAGGGGATAGAACAGGTGATTTCCTCTGAAGTCCCAGAAATACAGGATGTGGAAGTTTCAGGCCAACAAAGGCAAAGTGAACAAATGGCATCAGTTGGGGAAACTATAACTACGGGAGCAACCATGACCCCAACCATTGTGTTCCAGATGCCACTCCAAAAGGAAACATTCGGGGAGGTTATCACTGTGGCCCAAACATTGAACCATGGCCCATTGCCTCCCCCACTACCAAAGGATATACCTACAGAAGAAGACGCCCCAGCAACAGAGGCTGAGGAAGAGCAGCAGCCAAAAGAAGAAGAAAACCCTAGGGGAACCATTAAGGACCTGAATATTTTAGAGAACATAGGTATCACTGGAGGAAATGTCACCGGTGAATCAAAAGATATAGGGAAGGAGCCAGACAAGGCTCATACTGTTGAAGAGGCACAACAGGATCCTGGGGAGAAGTCACAGGAATAGATTTTGGCTACAAAGCCACCCCAACCACTATAGTGGTTGGTGGAATATCAGAAGAGAAAGGCCCCATCAACACCCAGAGCCCATCTTTATTTAGCAGAGATGATATCTCAAGCACAGAACCCGCCGAAGGCTAAGAAAGCCTGGATGGTCCATACTCTTCAGACTGAACCGGGCAGAGAAATAGTCGCAGTAATTGTGACACCCTCCCCAGACACAGACAAGGCAATGGCTGAGGCCAGGGATTACAATGTCATAGAGGTGTCGCTAGGGAAGAGAGGAAAATAGGGTGAATTGGACCTGTTAAAAGAAGTAGCCAAGGTAGTGGAGGCTCACTACAAAAAGGAGGCTCAAAAGTTCAAGGCAAAAAAGGAGAAAAATGCAAACCTCATGGGATTGCTAACTGAGCTGGCCCAGCCCATTAACGTTATTCCTTCGGGGGCCTCTACGTCTGATGCACCACTTTCATAGAGTGATATAGACTCACTAAAAGTGATGAAGAAGAAGGCCCAAGTGGTTGATGAATGGGCGTCCTTGCAGTTGGTAAACATCTGGCATTTCCTGGTGTCCACCTTCCCAGATTTATATGCGGCCCACCACATCTTACACTAGGCCAAAACCACCATCATCATGTGGGAGGGGGAAATCAAGAATTATGAAGCATGGAAAGTTGAGTTAGAGGAACTCATCAGCCTTGAAGAGGAGATTGTCTCTAAGTCTGGAATTTTAGGAGAGGAATCATTTGATTTCATGAAGAACCAACACTCCAGACTTGACCTCACATTGGGGGTACTCAAGAAAATAGTAGGGACTCTGCATGATAAGGTCAACACAGTTCAATATTCTTTCAATTTATATAGGTCTTTTGTTTTGAAGGTCTCCGTAGCTGATCCATTTAGCACCGATACATGCACACCAGAAGAGTATGTTTTGGGGAATTTTGATGAGTTAGTGAAATCAATGTATCAATCTCTGGAGGGGATAGATGGAGCTAAAATGATGTGAATAAATCGCATGATACTCAGTGGTCACGAAGTGGCAAAGATGGACGAATAATTTAAGAACAATATTTCAGACCTAGGAGAACAGATTGAGGTGGCCAAGTACCGGCGGTCTAGCCTTAAAGATATTGATGAAGATGGAATTGCTTGCCTCGTCCAGAACTTCAATGATAGTAAACAACAATAAAGATTCTTCGAGGGCTAGGGAAAACCTAAGTGTTTTGTATTCTTTATTCTTCTGGAATGCAAGTTCCCAGATCTCAAAATTCTGGATCCTACATTTTTTATTCTTTAAAGTGACCTGTGTCCCGGTCCCTAAGGCTGATCGGTCACTTTCAGGGTAGTTAATTAAGGTTTTCAGAAGGTAGGTAACCGTAACAAGACATGTCAGTTCGATAGGGGGTGTTCTAAAAAATGGTCTTCCCAAGGCGCCACTTCAATGTTACACCTGGTGCATTAGAGATAGGGTGCTGCTCTCCCATTTATGAGGCATGTATCCTCGATCCCTGGGGGATCAGATTTCTTCTTTCTCCTTCCCAGCTCTCTTCTCGAGGTTGATTCTTTTGCTCCATCTTTCTTGTCTTATTCTTCTGACATGTCATGCCTTCTCTGTCTCAAGCTCTTTTTGTAACATGGTGCAGGTAGTACCGGCCACCAGATAATATATTTTATTGTAAAATGTAAAATAATTTAGGGTTAGGGTTAGACAGAAAGATGTGTATAAATAGTAAATCTGGCCTCATTCCAAGGGTCGGTGAAATTGATGATTTTGCAGTCCACACTTAATAGCAATCTGGTTTTCTCAGTTCTTAGTTGTAGAGCTCAATGCTCCATAGTTTCTAAGTTTTCAGTAGTTAGATGCTCCCTTGGAGCCACCATTTTACCATGCACCAATGCTTGCTGGAAGAAATGTTAACGAAGAAGTAGGAATTCTCTCAATGATGTTGTCGGCATTCTGTCTTCTGGGTTAATGGTATTTTATGCTTGATGTTCTTCATGTCTTTTGCTCTGATACTTAAAGTAGATCAATGACCTCCTTTCCTTTACTACTGATAAAATATGAACTGATGGTTGTATATTTCTTCAGTATTTAGTGTAGTATATCAGAGCATTATTGATGCATTGAACATTTAGCATAACTATAGGTAGATGAAATATTTCTAACTCTGCAGTATCTTTTTCAGTTTATTTGTTAAGTGAATGTGTTCTTGTAGGAAACCCCACTTACTTGAATCCCTGGAGAGAACAAGTTGAAGATAACCAGCTATCCCCCTCAAAAATAGTCACAATCTCCCAACTGAGCCCCGCACCATCGAGACCTGACTCTCATGTGCTTGGAGGCCCGGGGAATCTCATTTCTCTGGACAACCTTTACAGGTGAAGTTGGCTGGTACCTTGGTACCTGGTGACAACTTACCTCTATTGGCAGACCTGGTCACAAGAATCCCATCAATAGAAATTGGTGCTAGAAGAAGGGCATGAACTTATCCCCCTCTTAAGATTCTGATTTTACACCTCTCGAGGGTTCCCCAAGCTATAGTTTTAGGAGTCAAGCCTTCAATGGGATTGGGTCTTTCTCCCCAGTGAGATTTGAAAGAATCCTTAGATCAACCCCTAACCCCAGAAGGTTTGTCAAACTCGGGCCTGCTGCTCGAAAGAAACGGACCCCTAAAACCATAATAGCCACTATTGTCTGGGGGTCTAGTGTGCCATAGAATATCCAAAATTCCCAAATAGTCCCGGGGATCAACGTTCAACCTACTCAAAATTTAGCTCCCTAAATGGCTGCATACTTCAGAAATAATGGGTCCCCTATGGGAACTTTTCCAGGCATGACTAACGATTTACCCTCACACCCAGAAAAGATTTGCCCATGATATGAGCACCTAAGCTCATGAACCATAGAAGAACACTTGCAGGCATACAAAGATGCCATGAACTGACACCAGATCCAACATGAGGATGTTGTGACCCAGATGTTTCCCCTATCCTTGGGACAGGGCAAACTAAACTGGTACCTTAACCTTCCCGCCAACTCCATCAATAGTTGGCAGGACATGGAGGATGCCTTCTTGGCTTCCTTCCATGTGTACATGGACCCAGCTTAGTCCCACAGCCAATTTATTTCCATCAGAAAGGAACCAAATGAGCCCCTTGCAGCCTTCAATCACCAGTTCTAGCGTGCCTTGAAGTGGTGCACGGGTCCTTTCATCCCATCCACGGAAGTAACCATAAAGACCAATCTCAATGTGATGGACCCCTTCATTGCCACTCTCCTCTTGAGAACAACCACCCTTGGAAATTGGGATACTTTGGCAAAAGTTTACAACCTAGCCTTAGAACTATCCCATGGCCTCAACAAATCCCCAGGCAGGATTGGGCAGAGTAGGCCATTCAACATGATCCCTAGTAGAAGTACGTACGCTAGGGGATATAACCCCAATCTGGCAATGGGTGCCCCTGCGATGGCAATGAATCCCTCACTGCCATCAATAGACCAGCAGGATTAGTACGTTTATCCATCATAGACTCAGGAAATACCAGGCCTTAAATCTTTTCCTTGGAACCAGCCGCAGCCAAACCAACAACAACAAACACAACCATCCAAAGTGCCTTTCTTCTAGTCACCCATAGCTGGAGGATTGCCACCATCGACTCTGGCTAATACTGCTACCTTCCCAGGCAACCAACAACAACAACCATCACATTGTGACATAAACACTCAGTTGACCGCCGAGGTTGAATCCCTCCAGTGAATGTTGTCCACTCTAACTTTAGACATGGGTCAACTAAAAGCAGGGTCTTATGCACCCCATAACTCCAATTCCCAAAGAGGGAATATCTTCTCTGGCTAACAAAACAACAATGCCAGAGGAAGAAACTTCAACAATGGGCCTCGGCCCAGCCAACAACAATGGAACAATAATGTGAACACTGGAGGTCCACCTCCGAACCAAAATGCCAACCAAAGTGGTGCTAGACCATCCCATTTCACACCAGTCACAGACTTTCATCCCATGACTAATTGGTGTAGATTGCATGACATAGGCTCCTACAATGAGGTAAACTGTGCCATGCTGGAGAAGGTCATTATGATCTCCCAGCTGGACAGACAACAAGAATCTGACCCTACTCCTCCAGAGCCTCTTGTGTAAGAGCCAACTCATGGATCATTCACCTATGAGACCATCTTCTTCAGGTCCTCCGAAGAAGATGAAGAAGAGTTTAAACTGCAGGGATTCTTTGATGAATTGATCCCAACCTTTGAGGCCAATGCCTTCACCAACCCTCGTGCTCCTTACAACACTTAGATCTAGGATTGTAAAGGACCAATTTACATTCCAACACCTCCCAAGGACACTCCTCCCCAGGATAATACAACTGACCGACCTGTCCCTCCAAAAGGTTCTAGCTCTAACCAAGAAAAAGACCCAGCCGAGGGAAGCCACCAATTCCTGGGAGGAAGATTTGACATCACAAAGGTGTTAGAATAAACCACCACATCCATGACTTTGATGGAGGTTTTGCTAAGCTACCCCGAGTAGAAGAGGTCTCTTCTGAAGCTCCTGGGAAACTCGAAAGTTGTCAGTCGCCTGCCCAAGACTATCTCTTTTGAGGACACCAATGCGGCTATCTTCCAGGAAAATATTGAGGATCCTCCATTCCAACTAGGCCTGAACATACAAGGAAAAAACATACATAACTACCTAGTAGATTTTGGCACTTTGGGAAACATCATGCCCCTATCTATATGCCAGAAGCTCAAATTCAGACCCACCCCATCTAGTGGCATAGTGATTCAGCTGGACAAAACTATCATGAAAATGGTGGGTGAACTAAAAAATGTCCAGATACAACTCATCCAGGACCCTAGAATAGCCAGCATAATTGATATCCAAGTGGTGGACATCCCAGAAACCTACGGGATGTTATTAAGTTAGAATTGGTCTAAGTCATTGAATGGATACTTTTCAACTGACTTCTCTCACTTATGGTTCCCTTGGGAAGGAGAATCAAACAAAATCAAAGTTGAAAGTGAACCCAGGATGAAGCGGGCCCTTACCAAAGTCAAGAAGGTCAACGAGGTCTTGTTCTTTGTGACTTCCCTGGGGGTGTACCAACCCCTTGAAATCTTGACGTTTGATTTCACCCTTAGGAGGATCCCATAATGCTACAAAGAATCCAAGACCTAGAAGAAAAACTAAGGGTTGAAGTTAATTCTCAAGATGCCATGGCGACCCCCGCTATGCTCTTGTCTAGCACTTGGTGTTGAGTATACTATCAGAAACATTCAAAGATAGAGTGTGATCCCTACCTTTCTATCACTACCTGACACATTGATGCCTTCCAAAACAAAGAACATACAGTTGATTCCCCGGAACCCAATATTTCTTCTGGAAGCACTTCCTCAGTGCCATTTCCCTGGGGATCTCAATCCCAAATCACTCCGGAGGCAAACCTCACCCATACACTAACAATGCGGGAGGAAGCTCCTCCTAAGTCTCCCAAAGATAATCCAAAAGCTACTCCATCTCCCTAGCTCCAGACTAAAAGCAACAACTTGTGGACCCTTAATGTTGATGGGTCCTAGTCCAAACAAGGTTGTGGGGCCGGAGTGGAATTAATCAACCTGCGAGGAAAATCCTTCCTCGCATCCTACAGGCTGCAGTTCAATTGCACAAACAATGTTACAAAGTATGAGGCTTTGGTCCTTGGACTTCTATTTGCATTAAGGAAAGGAATCATCCACCTTCAGGCCCTGGGTGATTCAGAGTTGATTTTCAAATAATTCTGGAGTTAGTACACATGTCATGATAAAAGGCTGGATGCATACTGCAATCGAGCATGGAGCCTTATTGAAGATTTTTATTCCTTCGGCATTGATCTTATTCCCTGGTGATGGAATTATGTCCCAGATGCCCTTGCTCTCTCTACCAGCACACTTGAGCCCATGGCCAGCTCACGACTTTGAAGGTTTTCCGTTGAGATGATTCCCACCCCATCTATTCCAGATAATGTCACCCACTTTCAGGTTTTTGAGGACGATCAACATATCTTGGCCTTCATGGCCAATATTGGTGTCTTCAAAGACCAAGTAGTGGAAGAACGAGACCATGATGATACTGGGCAGGGTGATGAAGATGATGGGATCATGGACCTACCTACCAACACCATCTCGAAGGGGATTGTCACGCTTGAACGTATCTTCAACTCAGACCCTCGGGGCTAGGAAAAGATATCATCCTCCTCTAATGGAGGAAAATTCAAAAAGATAAACATCGGTCAGCCTGGTGAAGAAAAGATGATACACATTGTTAATTCATGCTCCCCTGAGGAGAAGGAAAAGATTCTTGTGGTTCTCCAAGAATACATAAACGTGATCGCATGGGGATATGAGGATTTGAAAACATACAACACATCCATTATGACTCATACCATCCCCTTAAAACCTGATGCAAAGCCTTTTCAACAAAAACAATGACTAGTCAACCCGCTGATTGAGCCTCTGATTCGTCAGGAGGTGGAAAAACTATTGTCAGCCTGGATAATCTTTCCAATCCGGCACACTACGTGGGTTGCCAATTTGGTCCCTGTTAGAAAGCAGAGTAGGGAAATTTTCCTTTGCGTAGATTTCTAAAACTTGAGTAGAGACTCCAAGAAGGATAATCACCCTCTCCCCTCATTGGATGAGGTGTTGCAGATAGTGAATGGGTCACAGATGATGTCTTTCTTGGATGGATACTCTGGATACAACCAAGTCATGGTTAAATATGAAGATAGAGATAAAATAGCATTCACCACTAAGTGGGGAACATTTGCATATCAAAGGATGCCCTTTGGCTTGATTAATGTAGGGGCCACATTCCAAAAGGCTATGGAAATTGTGTTTGAAGGCCTTTTGAATCGGTGCATAATCATCTACATGGATGATTTGACCATCTTTTCCCAGGATAGGTGTGACCGTTTCGCCCACCTCGCCCAAATTTGTGAGAGATGTCACCGGTATAGAATATTCCTTAACCCTAAGAAGTGCATATTTGGGGTCACTGACGGGAAGTTGCTTGGGCACATTGTCTCTAAGAAGGGTATCTCTATCAACCCTAAGAGAGTTGAAGCGCTGCTAAATTTGCAAATGCCCAGCAGCAAGAAAGAGATGCGATCTTTCTTCGAAAAGATCAACTTTGTCTGATGATTCATCACCAGATTCACCGAGATAGTTAAGCCACTCAATGAGAGGATGAAGAAGGATACCAAGATTGAGTGGAGTCCTAAATCAAAATGGGAATTTTCCCAAATTAAACAAATGATAATGGAGATACCCATTATGGCTAGCCCAGACTATTCCCTCCCATTTTATATTTACTCTTTCGCTTTGCCGCATTTTGTTGTGGTAGTATTGACCCAAAAGGTCGACAGGGAAGAATGACTCATAGCCTTTATGAGCTCCCCCTTTAAGAATTCCAAAGTCTGGTATTCATCATTGGAAAAATAGGCCTTTTCTCTTGTTCAAACTGTGAAGAAATTATGGCGTTACATTCTCTGGAGAAAATTGCATGCTATCATCCCAGACCAGGCTGCAAAATCTCTGCTGATGCAGAGAGAATTGGGCGAGAGATGGGGGAAATGGATGGTCATCCTCTAGGAATATGACTTGGAAATGCAACCCATGAAAATAGTCTGAGGCCAAGGACTGAGTTGAACGATGGTAGAAGAGACTCCCCACATAGAATATCAAACTTACACAGTGGAGTCTATCACTTAAGACCCGTGGTACACTGATCTGGTGTACTTATTATTGAACAAATGATGCCTAGAGGGGTTACCTCCCAACAAAGGCCATTCCCTACAGATGAAAAGTGCCCACTTCATGATCCAAAACTCCACGCTTTACCACAAGAATTACGAGGGACTGTACCTTAGGTGCATTGATAGGGACCAAGCTGCAAAAATGATTGAAGAATTCCATGGGCAATTTGGAACCAGGCATGGCTCAACTGACGCCACCACCCATCAAATTCTTTGGGCTGGATATTATTGGCCCTACATATTTAAAGATGTTTATGTTGGAGATTTGATTCTGAGTAGTTGATTGATTATATGTTTGTCATTGATGACAACATATAATACACAGTAGTAATTCTGTATGTACTTATCAGAATGATGATATGGAGACTTGTGTGGATAGATACATGTTTTTGACATGTTTATTATGTTATGTTCATACACGCAGACCCAGATATGATGTTTCAGTAAAGTTATGTAATTCTGTTATTGGCAGTTACAGTTCTGGAAGTGTAACGGTTTAGGGCCAACATATATTTCATGTTTCTTGAGTTGCGCCTATCTTCTGTATATGCATGTGCATATTCTTGTTTAGTTATGAGCTGATGATATTAATTCAAAGGTGCTAAACATGTTTCAAGAAGATTGCAAAGTTAGAGTTAAATTGGTGAGGCCAACTTAGTGAAGTGTCGCGTCTATTTGGTTTATACTTGCGCAGTTATAATTATGCATGTGTGCTTAGTAGAGCTGACAAGAATGTTATGAAGAGTTGTCTTATAGGTCCCATGATCTCATACTATGAGGAAGATACTTATAACAAGTCAAAGGTGTCACGCTAAGTGTGAATGATATGAAAAGATAAGAAAGATGTACAGAGCAGATTATCGGAGTTGGTTCATTCATCAAGAGTCTATGTGAAGAAGAAGTGAAAGATTGCAATACACTGGAACTGATCAAGATAGCAGGTCTACTCTATAATTTATCATCAAATATAGTGCATATCTATTATTCAGAAGGTTATAGCCTTCACCATCAAGCAGTGAGCTTTTGGACAGTGAGTCCACCACCCCTAATAGGGTTATTTGTAAAAGACTCCTAACAGGGTTGAAATATCTCCTAACAGGGATTACTACAAACAAAGTATAGTTTATTGTGGGTGCTAATTCCCACCGGGGTTTTTACCATTTGGTTTCCTCGTAATCAAATTGTGTGTTGAGTACTGTGTTATCTGATTAAGCATTTACTTTGTTATATTGTAAAGTTATAGAAGTAAAAAGATCTAAAGTTACTGATAAATAATTCACCCCCCCCTCTCAGTTATCCTTTGGGACTATTCTAACAATTGGTATCAGAGCCAAGTGCCTTGGAGAAGAAGCCTAACAGCTTAAGGTAGATCAGATTTCTTACTTCAGAAAAGAAAGCCCTAAGTTCAATGGAGAAAATTATTTGGATTGGAAAAATAAAATGATAACACATCTACAGTGTATTGGATTTGAGATCTTTGAAATTTCCACACAAGAGGTTGTAATTCCATCTCTAAAAGGCCTTGCAAAGGCTGATGCTACCAACAGAAAAAAGGATATATTTACACATAATGTAATTTCCAAAGAAGCCCTAATCAGTGCCTTATCTGATAGTGAATTTTCTGAAATCAAGAAGATTGATAGAGCATATACCATATGGAAGTATTTAGAAGATATGTTTGAAGGAGATGTTCAAGCAAATAATGCATGCAGGAAGACATGGAAGAAGAAATATAATAGTCTTGAGATGTACCTGAAGAGAACATTAGAGCTTACAATAAAAGGATAAATGAAGCAGTATCTGGAATCAGAAACTACTTTGACATCAGACTATGAAAATAAAATCAGTATTCTAGAGGAAACTATGCAATTCTCACAAAAATTCAAGAGAGAGACTCTAATCAGCAAAATCTCTGCATTTGAGATATCAAGATTGAAGACTGAACCTAAAAGTGAAATAGCTTTCAAAGCCTCAGTCCATGGTAAGAAATCCTTACACATCCCATTCATAATGAGAAAGAAGAAGTTGATGAAGAACTTGAAGAAATCATTTCTATGATTGCTAGAAGAGAAAAGAAAGGAAAAGGAAAATATGAAGGATAGCCTCCATTCAAATGTTTTTCATGCAATAAGATAGGTCACTTTGCATCTAAGTGTCCCACAAGAGTCAAGAAGTTCAGATCTGATTACAAACCCAAATATAAGAAGGAATGTTATCATGCTGAAGAAGGTGTAACCAATGAAGATTTAGGAGAAGATGAAATTGGATTCGTTTCCCTTAGAGATATGGAAAGGTTTCTTGAGGAAATGGACATTGCAGATGAAAAGGAAGAACAAGAGCTAGCCCTAATTTCCAAAGCAGACATCAGAACTAATTGGATCATTGATAGTGGATGCTCTCATCATATGACATTTGACAAAGATAGATTTGTTTAGTTAGACAAGTACAAAGGTGGTATGGTTATATTTGGAGATAACACTCCTAAACCTATCATAGGCAGAGGTTCTATCACTTTGGATGGAAAGAATAAGATAGATGATGTTCTATATGTTGATGGATTACATCATAACTTGCTGAGTGTTGGAAAACTACTTGACAAAGGCTATGATTTGGAGTTCAAGCACAACAAGTGCATCATTAGAAACAAGGATGGAGATATGATTGCATTAGGCTCCAAAACAAAAGGTAATGTTTTTTTGCTTAATTCTGATGTAAGTTTTTTTGTTGCAAAGGTGGATGAAAGTTGGTTATGGCACAAGAGACTTTGTCATATCAATTTTGATAATATAGTAAAGATCAGAAATGTTAAGGTAGTTAGAGACCTACCAAGTATTGCAAGACTAGTTGACACAATATGTAGGGAATGTGTTATGGGAAAGCATGTAAGGAGTTCCTTCAAAAGAAAGCAAAACTCAGCTGAAAACAAATTGGACCTGGTACATATAGATTTGTGTGGTCCTACCCAAACAAGATCATACTACGGAGAGAGGCACTTCATTTTGTTTGTTGATGATTTTTCTAGGATGATGTGGGTTGCATTCTTAAAGGAGAAGTCTGAAGCCTTTGCGAAGTTCAAAATATTCAAAGCTAAAGTTGAGAATGAATCCTGATTGAAACTGAAATGTCTAAGATCAGATAGAGGAGGAGAGTTCACCTCTGATCAGTTTTATGATTATTGTGAAGAACATGGTATTAAAAGACAGTTGAGTGCACCTAGAACCCCTCAGCAGAATGGGATTGTAGAAAGGAGAAACAGGATCATACTTGATACAACATGCACTATGATGATTGAAGGAAAAGTTGTGCACACCTATTGGAGAGATGCAGTGAACATAGCAGTATATACTATCAACAGAACCCAATTAAGGCTAGGCATGGATAAGACATCCTATGAACTTTGGTTTGGCAATGTACCTACAGTAAAGTATTTCAAAATCTTTGGCAGCAAGTGCTACATCAAGAGAGATGATGGTGTTGGTAAGTTTGATGCTAGAAGT
>MU225694.1:830127-846837 GCA_018584345.1 Thuja plicata
TTGAGAATAATGTTGATCATCTTTTTGTTTCTTAAAACAGTTATGAATTAAGTGACCATCTTTACCGCAATAGGTGCAATGTGGCCTATTTGAATGATTATTATTATGATAGTTATTTGAAGGCCTAAAATTGTTAATATTGTTAGATCTTTGATAATGTTGATTATTATTTGAATTATGAGTATTATTAGATCTTTGATGATTTTGATTGTTATTTTGATTAGGGTTAGAAGATCTATTGTTATTGTGACTTTGTGAGACATATGCATGTTCATGAGATTTAAGAATGCCAAACTGAATCAATTTAGCTTCCTCTTGATGCAACATATTTTGAAAAATGACATAAGTCAATTGAGTTGCTAAAGAAGGAATAGCTAACTGAGAGTAAATATTTGTAATAAACTGTTGAAACTGTCTAGGCAAATATTTATGAATAATTATGTGGATTATCCTTAAATCAGAAAGAGAAACTTGTAAACCAGATAGTAAAACTCTAATGGAATCAAACTTGAGCAATAAATCACCAACAGATTTGAAGTCAGTATACCTGAGGTCTTCAAGTTGGTCTTGAAGCTGGATTTTGCGAGTCTCATCTGCACTGTCATAGGCATTTTTTAGGATGTCCCAAGCCTGATGGGCTTCTGTACAAGTAGAAATTAAGACATACAATTCAAGACTTAAGGAGATCCCGATTAAATTGAGTGCTTCCTCATTTTTATTCTGCCAATTAGTTTGGTCAGGTTGAGGAGCAGTGGTTGCTAGTTTTGAACTGGCATCAGTAGCAATATCTAAAATGTGTCTAAATCTAAAGATGAACGTCATGTGCATTTTCCATGCATGATAATTTCTGCTAGTTAACTTAATTTCTGGCATTAGGGTAGTCATGATGAAATACGAAGATCTAAACTAGGAAAAAAAGAGAACCCTTAACTGAAAACAGAAAAGGACTAAAAACAAACTAAATGCACTTGCATGCACTAGCAGAGAGCTATAACAACTTATGTCAAAGGGGCATGCAAGAAAAAAGAAAACACCAGGGAAGAACTGCAACTAAAAACACTTTAAAAAAACTAACAGATCTCGGTTAATCTGTTATGAATTAACAGATAACAACAAGAACTCTTGCATGCAAGGAACGAAAAAAAACTACTAGAAAACACAACCCTGCAAAGAAAAATGAGTTAGTGAGGAGGTGACGAGTTAAAAGATAACGTTAATCTATTATAGATGAACAGATAACATTACTCTTACAACTTTTTTATTTTAAAGAAATTAAGTGCTGATTTTAAAAAACTAAACTGAGACCAGAAATGAAAAGCACCAAATAAATTAAAATATTAAATTAAAACTATATAACCCAAATCTAGTTTAAACAATTATAAGATTCAAACTAAAAAAAATTGCAAGTTTAAACTAAATCTATTTAAGGATTAAACTAAATCTATTTAAAAGAAAACTATTTTAAACTAAAAGTTATTAAAAGAATAAAACTAAATCTATTTTAAAAAATAAGATATAAAATTAAATCTCTATACTAATTAAGTTAAATAAAGAACTGAATAAACTAAAAGGTTTTAAAAAAGTATTTTAAACTAAGTCTATTTTAAAGAAAACTAAAGATTAACTAAATCTAATGCAATGAAATGACTAATTTAAACTAAGATTTATGATAAAAAAAAACTAAATTTATTTAAATATTAAACTAAAAGATATATTAAACTGAATCTAAGAAGTAAAAAAAATTATGTTAAAGTTAAAACTAAATCTAAAGATAAAACTTAAATCTATTTAAATATTAAACTAAATCTATAGAAATGACAACTAAAAAAAACTATGATAAAGGTAAATCTAAATCTATTTTAAACTTAATCTAATTAAAAGAAACTATAAGATTTAATAACTAAATTTATTGAAAGATATCAATTAATTAAAACTAAGATTAAGTTAAAAAAATATTTAAAAAGCGATAAACTATATCTAATTTAAAAATAACTAAATCTAAAAGATTAATCTAAGAAATTAAAACTGAAACTCTATAAACTAAATATAATTTAAAACTAAAAAATTTACAAATAAATCTATTTTTAAAGGAAACTAAAGATAACTAAATCTAATTAAAGATTATAATAAAATCTAAAAAAGGATTAAACTAAACGAAAAACCGGAAAGTATTTTAAACTAAAATCTTATTAAAAAAAGATTTAAAACTAAATCTAACTAAATCTATCTAAAAGAACAAGATCTAAAAATATATATATTAAAACTGAAAAGAATAACACATGCATGCAAAGATAACAATGCAAAACAAACGCATGCAATGAAGAACAGAAATATTATCAAATGCAGACAATGCTGTAACCGATAATATGCATGCAAAGGATGAAATCAATAGAGATTTTTGAAAGCTAAAGAAGAACTGCTATAATGAAAAAAAAAAAATTTGTAGAACAGACTAAGAAGGTTAATCCGAAAGGAGGAACGCATGCAAACATAGAACTTTTATTGCATGCACAACTAAAAAATGCTCCTTCCACAGAAGCCTCTACCCACAACTTCGAATCAAAACCAAAACTTCACAGATAATAGTTTCTCTTGAATACAATTACAGATTTAAAAGGTTAGCAACCGCATAAGACCTCGCATGTAGAGAAAAACGCTATGAGCAAGATTAGATGTTGTAAACGATTCAAAGAAAATAGAGAACTTATACAATAAAATTGAAAGATCATTAAGATTCTACTATTTGGGTTATTATAGCCTAATATTCTCTCTAATTGGTAGAGAAAGATTATCAAGACTACAATATCTAAAAAAACTAGATCTACTCTACATGTAGAAAAAAAATGAATGCATGCATAAATTAAAAAACCTAAAAACTGAAATGTAGAGAATAAAATCAGAGAGAAGTTTCAAAAAAAATACAATGAATGACAAATGGAGTGAACAAGAATTTGCATGTAAATAAGTAATGATGAGAAGATAAAAATGGAAACTGCTAAAACAAGAATAAGTCATGCAAAGGAAATAATTTGAATTTACTTTTTAATATAATATTAAAGATCCTTTTTATTAAATTAATTTGAATGTGAATAAAGATACCAAAAGAAAGCAATATATAAATTAGATTTTTTTTTAAAGAATTAATCATAAATAGAGAAAGGAGATTTGAAGATAACTTATAAAATAGAGAAAAAATAATTTGATTTTTTTTTTCTAAAAAAAATATAAGTAAGCAATATACTCTCTCAAGAGTCTCTGATGTTGGAGTGCACCAAGATATGGTATCTATTTTACCTACACACTCCCAAAATGATTAAACTAACCTGCTCTGATACCATGTTAGAAAAGATAATGAAATGAAGAGCAAGGGAATTGTTTAATCTAAGAGTTAGGTCTAAAAAGTGATACCATGAATAACGCAAAACTAAAGTGCATACACCAAAACAATTAGCCAAGGAGACAAGATTTTGAAAGGGAAAAAGCGTAAAAAAAACCCGTGATAATATTATGAATGGGAAAAAATGCCTAGAAAAAGAGAGAGAGAGTGAGCTATGCTCTTACAATGATATTTTAAGAAGTGATGAATTGTGTATAATATGTCTATGAGAGAAAGAAAGCCATGTCTTTAATAGAGAGGTGAGGAGGGAGTTACATTGTAACTCCCATTTCTATGGATTCCACATGTCATAAGTGTGTGAGCCAAGTGTAGGATTCTTCATAAGGAGGAATATCTAAGAATAATAAAGGATACCTTGGTTTATCCTAGTAAATATAACAACCAAGGAAAGATTAATTCTAATAGTACTGCCTCTCCAAGGAGGCAATGGATCTGGTTAGAAGTTATGGCCATTACTACATCTAATTCTACAAGCATACTTAGATAAGGATAACCAGCTTCTCTAGGAAGCCTTACTTGTTGCCCAAACATTGTGGGAACAAGATAATTCTCTTAGAATATTGTAGGCAAATACTGGAATTGCACGCCTTGTATGCTTTGAAAAAGGTGACAAATGTTCCATTCCCAATCACTTGTGAGAATTAATCGTGTAGTCTGGCCGCAGCCAAGGAGGTGGACAGCGAGCTCAAAAGCTTGAACTTAGCATATTTTTATCTAGCGTGGAAGAACTTTGATCCGCTGGGAAAAATTGCATTGGCACTTCCCCGGGCATCAGAGCCCCACCAATATCACATGGAGGACTTCTGGGAAGATTGTCGGGATGATGTTGAAGTCCAGAGCCAGCATTACGTCCGGATGACTATGAGGATGATGGAAAGGTTGAAGCTCCAAAAGTTTCCAGATGACTTCTCAGACACTAGACCCACAATAGATCCCCAGTATAAGGCAAAGGGGATTGATAAGTTGGCCCTCCCACCGGTAGACTGGAATGCCCAGGAGGGGCCTTCCATTGAGGAACTCACTCACAACATGGTCGAGCATAGCCACGAATACTTCAAAAGAGTATGCACTGGGAGTGCCCGAAGGGCTGGCCCAACGGTACCAAGGCTGACTTCCAGGCTTGGAACCTCATCACAGGGAGAGGATAGAGGAAAAATAATAATGGAAACTCCAACTCCACAAGAGGCCCCCATAAAAGAACAACTGAAACAATCTATAGCGGCCTCCCAGAAGATGAGGGAAAAATTAATCACGTGGTTGGCTACTCTGGTACTCATGACCGGACCTATCTGTCCTCCCTCTTCCCCTTCACTAGCAGCCTTAATGGTCAAGGTGATAGGAGTTGATCCAAAAGATGAACAGGTAGCCCTAAGGGATGCAGGGCCACCTTTAGTTACCAGGAAGAAGAAAAGGCTTAATCCAAAGCCAACGCTAGAGCTGGAGCTGGGGATGTCGCAAATCCCACAAGTAGAAATTCTTTCTTCCAACCCCCCAGAGTCAGAGAAAGAATAGGAGCATGATCACGTCCCAGTAGATCCTCCCCCTCAGGAAGAATTTGATGATGTATTCAGGGCTGACGAGTTTGGGAACCTGCGGGGAGACATCGAGCAGCCAGTAGGAGATATTGCCTCACAAAAGGAAGCTCTAGAACAGGAACCTACACAGGAGCAGGAGGAACAAATAGAAGAAGAAAAGGTGACAAAATAGGTGATTTCCTTTGAAGTCTTGAAAATATAGGATGTGGGAGTTTCAGGCCAACAAAGGCAAAGTGAACAAATGGCATCGATTGGGGAAACTGGACCTACGAGAGCAACCATGACCCCAACCGTCGTGTTCCAGATGCCACTCCCAAAGGTGACATTTGGGGAGGTAATCACTGCGGCCCAAATGTTGAACCTTGGCCCATTGCCTCCCCCACTACCAAAGGATATACCGACAGAAGAAGATGCCCCAGCAATAGAGGCTAAGGAAGAGAAACAACAGGAAGAAGAAGAAAACCCTGGGGGAGCCAATGAGGACCCGAATATTGCAGAGGACACAGGTATTGCCAGAGGAAATGTCATCGGTGAATCAGAAGATATAGGGAAGGAGCTAGACAAGGCTCATACTGTTGAAGAGGCATAATAGGATCCCGGGGAGAAGTCACAAGAAAATTTTTTGGCTACCAAGTAACCCCAACCGCCATAGTGGTTGGTGGAATCTCGGAAGAGAAAGGCCCCATCAACACCCAGAGCCCATCTTTCTTTGGAGGAGATGATGGCTCAAGCATAGAACCACCCGAAGGTTAAGAAAGTTCAGACGGTCCACACTCTTCAGACCAAACCGGGAGGAGAAACAGTCACAGTAATCATGACACCCTCCCCAGACGTAGACAAGGCAATGACTGAGGCCGGGGATTAAAACATCATAGAGGTGTCGCTGGGGAAGAGAGGAAAATAGGGTGAATTGGACTTGTTAAAAGAAGCAACCAAGGCAGTGGAGGCTTTCTATGAAAAGGAGGCTCAAAATTTCAAGGCAGAAAAGGAGAAAAATGCAAACCTCATGGGATTGCTAACTGAGCTAGCCCAACCCATTAACATTATTCCTCTGGGGGCCTCTACATTTGATGCACCACTTTTGCAGAGTGATATAGACTCACTACAGGTGATGAAGAAGAAGGTCCATGCAGTTGATGAATGGGTTGTCTTGCAGTTGGGAAACATCCAGCGTTTCCTGTGTCCACCCTCCTAGATTTATATGTGGCCCGCCACATCTTACACCAGGCCAAAACCACCATCAGCATATGGGAGGGGGACATCAAGAATTATGAAGCATGGAAAGTTGAGTTAGAGTAACTCATCGGCCAAGGAGAGGAGATTATCTCTGAGTCCAGAATTTTAGGAGAGGAATCATTTGATTTTGTGAAGAGCTAGCACTCTAGACTTGACCTCACATTGGGGGTACTCAAGCAACTGGTAGGGACTCTGTGTGATATTGATGAAGATGGAATTTCTCACCTCCTCCAGAACTTCAATGATAGTAAACAACAATAAATATTATCTGGGGGCTGAAGAAAACCTATGTGTTTTGTATTCTTTATTCTTCTGGAATGCAAGTTCCCAGATCCCAAAATTTTGGATCCTACATTTTGTATTCTTTAAAGTGACCCGTGTCCTGGTCCCCAAGGCCGACCGGTCACTTTTAGGGCAGTTAATTAAGGTTCTCAAAAGGTAGGTAACCACGATAGGACATGTTAGCTCGATAGGGGGTGTTCTGACAGATGGTCTTCCCAAGGCACTGCTTCAATGTTACACCTAGCGTATCAGAGATAGCATGTTGCTCTCCCATTTATGAGTCATGTAGCCTTGATCCCCAGGGGATCAGATTTCTTATTTCTCCTTCCCAGCTCTCTTCTTGAGGCCGATTCTTCCGCTCCATCTTTCTTGTCTTATTCTTCTAACATGTCAGACCTTCTCTGTCTCGAGGTCTTGTTGTAACGTGGTGTAGGTAGTACCGGCCACTAGATAATAGATTTTATTGTAAAATGTAAAATAAGTTAGGGTTAGGGTTAGACAGAAAGATGTGTATAAATAGTAAGTCTGGCCTCATTCCAAGGGTTAGCGAAATTGATGATTTTGCTGTCCACACTCAATAGCAATCTAGTTTTCTCAGTTCTTAGTTGCAGAGCTCAATGCTCCATAGTTTTTAAGTTTTCAGTAGTTAGATGCTCCCTTGGAGCCACCATTGTACCATGCACCACTGCTTGCTGGAAGAAATGTTAACAAAGAAGAAGGAATTCTCTCAATGATGTTGTCGGCATTTTGTCTTCTAGGTTAATGGTATTTTATGCTTGATGTTCTTCATGTCTTTTTCTCTGATACTTAAAGTAGATCAACGACCTCCTTTCCTTTGCTACTTATAAAATATGAACTGATGGTTGTATATTTCTTCGGTATTTAGTGTAGTATATTAGAGCATTATTTATGTATTAAACATTTAGCATAACTATAGGTAGATGAAATATTTCTAACTCTACAGTATCTTTTCTAGTTTATTTGTTAAGTGAATGCGCGCTTGTAGGAAACCCCACTTACTTGAATCCCTGGAGAGAATGAGTTGAAGGTAACCAGCTAGCCCCCTCGAAAATAGTCACAATATCCCAACTGAGCCCTGCACCATTAAGACCCAACTCTCACATGCTTGGAGGCCCAGGGAATCTCATTTCCTCAAACAACCTTTATAGGCAAAGTTAGTCGGTACCCCGGTACCCGGTGACAACTTATGTCTGTTGGCAGACCCAGTCACAAGAGTCCCGTCAACACACGTGGCATAATAAAAGGACTATCGCTATCTTTTCAGTTGTAGACCCCACTCAGAAAAGGCTTTTAGTGAAGAAAGGTATTGGCAGCGGTTAAGTGTGTCTGAGCTGTCAAATTAATGAGGAATTCATGTGGCATAAAAGTTTGCGCAAGTGGTAGTAAATGATTGCGTGTGTGAACAATCACTTCATTCTTTGAGCTTTTATTGCCTTAATGATGGGCAATTAATTACTCAATTCATGGTGTTTCTTATTAAAACCCTTCTTAGCGTTCATTATTTTTTTGAAATACTGTCGCTGTCTATATGCGCAAAGAGTGGAGGTAAGGGTTTTTGGAGCTCCAATTGCAGAATTTTCCATAGTGATTAAGGTAATTTAGGCTGTCATTCCCCCAGTGTTTAAATTTAAGAGCTTATGAATTTTACGGGAGTTTCTGTAGCAATTCTTGGTCTGTTCTTGCAAGAATGAAGTCTGCATTCCATTTGTTTGGAAGTGTGTCTAGTTTGGTGTGTGAAAATCCTATTGTAATAAACACAGATTTAGAGGGATATGATGTTGAAGGAATAGTTGATAGGCTTACTGCATCTGTCGAAGAGAGTGTTCCTTCTATTGAAATTTTAAGTAGTGAATTGTGTGTAGCCGCTTGCTTTCCTCTTGCAGTGGTATGTCCTAAACTTGTCCATGAGTGTATCCAACATTATGACCAGCAAACTGAATCAATTCTTAAAAGAAATGGTGAGGTATTAATGGCTGTGAACAGAGGAATTATTACTTCAAATTTCCAAATCCAAGAGCAAACTTTTTTCGCTTTCTCTCCTACCCAATCTCTTGTTAAGTTCAAGCCAAATGCTGACGCAAACCGTACCACAATAGCAAAGCACTGGTTATTAAATGCCCAAAGGGGAGGTTCCCTCTTGCCCAAAAAGTTAAGTAGAAGTCATGTGCATCCATACATTAGTGATATTATGGTAATGTTAAATAGAGTTAAAGGGTCACCTAAGGCTTCCTTATTTTCAGATTGGTTGTTCTATTATGTATAAATTATTTTAGAGGGAAAACACAAGTTGGATTGGGCTGAATTAATTGTAGAATCTATGAGAGAACAACTGAATAATTCCAAACTTACTGGATGTAGCTTTTTCATGTCTTCTTATCTAATGTACTACCTATCATGTAGTAGGATATGGGATGGTATGATTCACGAGCCTTGGATTGATGGCATGTTTGTTTTTGAATATTTTCCTATTCTTCGCAAAGACAATGTGATTCAAAATTACATAAGGGTTCATGATACCTTTATGGGTAAGCTTTGTTTCGAGATGTGTAGAGAATCAGCCAAGAGGATGAGTTCAGAAGCTCAGCAATTTGTGACAAGATTTGGGAGTTTTTATATTTAGTTCCCTAGCTTCTCTTATATAAGAATTGGTGGTTTTGAAGATGCCCCTACAAAATTACCTAGGTATGCCTTTGATTGTTTCATCCTCGCAGAAGTCTGTAGACAGCTTGCTATTGTGCTTAAATATTTTCTTCCTGGGGAAGGAGGGGAGAAAATCTTCCCATTGCAGTTAGGAAAGTTTTCATTCCTAACTATTGAAGATGCAAATATTATTGGAAGTGACCTTGGTTATTTTGATTTTAAGTATTATACAGAGTGAACAGGCTTTGATAACAAAAACATTGCTAGTGAGAGCCTAGGTCTTAGATCTCACATGTTTCCAGTTCCCCATCTAGAGGATTTTTGGGAGGATTGTGCGAATGAGTCCCAAGTCATGACGAGAAGCCATAGAAGACTCTACATATCCCAAATTCTATCCATGAGAATACAGTTCAGCATAGAGGGGGTAACAGATGATGGCTCTGACTTGGTTGAACCCAGTTTTAAAAGACTTTTGGACACCAAAGAGATAAATATTGATTGGTCAAAAGAGGAGGAAGACAACATTAAATGTAGAACACAACATGTGCTCAAATTAACTGAAAAATGGCTCCAGGCAAAAAGAGAACAGTCTAGTCCTAAAACAATTAGAGTTAAAACTTCAATTTTATTTTCCTCCCCCTCTGTTTCTAATTCTCCTAAACCATCTGGTAATGTAGGTTCCTCTGATAAGAAGCAGAAGAAAGATTCGAAGAAGATGTCTATTGCAAAACTTTCTCCTTTGGCCTCCCCTCAATGCCTTACCAGGTCGAGATCCCGATCACAAAGAAAAGTGAAGATGACTCAGGAGAAGACATAAATAGTTAATCTGGAGGATGAAAAATTTGGAGATTTGAACTATCAAATTGGAGATGATGACCAAATAGGGAAAAATCTCTTTGACCTCAATGATGTAACCCTGGATTTAATGGACACCCCTTCTAAAGTTGGTCCTTAGCCAACAACAACTAATGATACGCCCAAATGGTTAACTTCTTTAGTTAATAGGAAATGAAGTTTGATTCCTGTATCTATTTCGGTGTAGGATATAGTTAGTAAATATGCTCAAAAGACTCCCAAGGCCAAGAAAGTGAAGAGTACAACACGTATTTTTGCTAATGCTAAAACTGGGAAGTGGATAGCTGAGGTAGCTACTTACAGACCAAAGGAAGAAAAGCAGGATGTGGCAGTTGAAGATTTTGAGGTAACTAAAATTGAGTTAGGGACTATGGACAGAGTAGGAAAGAACCACCTTTTCAAGGAAACAACCCAATAGATGATGATCACATCAATGTAAGATAGCAAGGAGAAGAAGGAATTGAAACAAATCATTGTCTCACTTTCCCAGTTCATCAATATATTCTACAACTTTGATGTCACCCCACTGTCCCAATCATCTCAGGTGTTTGACCCCAACTCTGCAAAAAGTAAAACATTGCTGAATCAAGTTCAAAGGGGTCAGACTTTGGTCTCTTCAGTTGATGAGTAGATGTCTCAAGTGCTCAATAATGACAGGAAATACATTAAAGATTCACATTCAATTCTTCATGACACCGAGGCAATGATGGGAGAATTGTGAGCTCAACACCAGGTCTAGAATATAGAGGAGGAAAAATGGGTGTCAGCAATGACAAAGTTTATGGAGATACAGAGACACAACTTTAATAAATTCTATGTAGAAAAGTCCCTAAAGGGTGCCGAAGAGTCTCTTTTATTCATCCTCAGAAAAAATATCAGTTGGCGCATTGCTCTGATAAGGGGTACTATTGCAGAAAATAGGGAATATGAAACTGAAGCTAAGCAAATCCAAAAATCTTCCCTGAATGAGTTGATTTTGATTAATTTCACTTATACCTACCCATCAGTCTTTGGTGAGAAAGAACTAAAGGGCGCTCTGGATGCTTTCAACTCAGAAATAAAGACTATCAGGGAAAAGATCAATCCTAAAGCCTCTGACTTAACTCAGATAGCAAGGATTGAATCTGTGCTATATCTGTGTGTCAATCAGTTATCCAATGTCATTGAGAAGGTGAAGAAATTAAGGTGGAGCAAAGATGCCTTTATGGCTTGGATAGTAAATTCTAAGATCTCGCATTTGTAACTCACAAAAGAACTGGTTCAAGTGTATAAAGAATGGAAGCCTGCTCAATTAGTTACCGATGAAGAAGGAAGTTCATCGGGGAGTGAGGATCATGCTATTGATAAGGAGCCTGATTTGGCTATCTAGTTTTACTAAATTAACATGCACACTTTATAGGACGTGTGTCCTCTCTCTGGTGGTTTAGTTACTTAACTATTTTCCCAAGAGGTCATGTTTTTCGGGAGGCCTCTCAGTGCTCTGCTACTATTTATTTTAGCTGCTCAAACTTTTTAAGGGTTCAAAAATTTTTTTGCTGATAGATATAGATTTTGATAATTACAATTTGGATTGTTAAATGTTATGAACAGAATAGATTTTAGGCAATTATTTGTGTAGTAATTTCTGAAATATATGAAAGTAAGGTTATTGAATCTGTGTTTTTTACAAACCAAAGCAAGGTGTCATGTGTTAACATGTTGTTTATCTACTTTCTATTATCTTTGGCCGAGAATTCATTTATATTTTTCATGAAATGCAATTGTGGAAGTAATTGTGTTTCTTTCCTGCTCATTGTTCGGTTATATTTCCTTCATATTTGCTTAGTAGCATATCATCAAAGAATGATATTGCAGCCTTTATAAGCTTTCTGGTTAAAAGCTAATTGATTGAATTGTTATTTCATTTCATTGAATATATTATTAGGGAGCTATACCTATTATAAAATTCAGAGGGAAGTGATCATAAAATATACTTACCCAACTATTAGAAATAGTTTGTCTTTTAAGGGTGATAGAGTAAACTTAAAAGGTTTTTTGTAGAAAGACAAATCTGTTCACTAACAAATATCAACTTATGATCTTCAATAATGAATAATGATACCTAAACATACACATTGAATAAACTCATTACATAAAAAGATAAAGTATTGATTTCACATATAGATGGATGAGGATCCTTGAGCTCTCACAAAATTATCTTTATCACTATGGTTGTTTTATCGCTATGTTATATAAGACTAAAATGTTGGAACATGTTGAACTCCAAACACATAAGATGGAAAGGAAACTAGATCTAATACCATTTTAATGTATCAAAGTCCAAGTTATCTTTCATTTCACAAATTATATCTTTTTTTGGAAAAAAACGCATGATGACCTTCATGTTTGCCTTTAACTATTTTGAGTTCATCACACACATTGTCTCTGGAAAACCTCTTGACTTCTAAACTACCTCTTATTTTAATAAATAAATTTTTCCCTACTACCTTTGGACTATCACTTTGATGTCTTTTAGAAACACTATCATGATCATACTCTTTATGGGGTATCATTGAATGTTACTCTCATGACATACACTCTTGATTGTTGCTCATATTTTGGATATAATTAATGATCTTTGGGTTTAAATATGACAGGAAGATGTTTCCTATTTTTCTCTTATTTCATAGCATTGGCATAGAATTGAACTTAATATTCATGTAAATGATGGACCTGCCTATTTAAAATTGAGATATACTTCATTCTTGCTGACCGTGTCCATCATTTCATATGATAAATTCACTTTTTTCCCCTATTTTGAAAGCACTGTATTTGTATTATTTTCCATGACATCATGGGATTTTCAATGAAATCATTTAGAAATACATGACAATACTAAAAATTAGTGCCTTCCTTATCTTAATAGTCCTACTCACTGTCTTTATTTTCCACTATATTGTTTACACCTCATTGTCCTTGCCATTTTAAATATTGCTCTTTTATTACAAACAACTTCTTTTTAAACATTGCTTGATAGATGGAAAGAGAAGATGAAGAATTCAAGGTGAGCGATGAAGAATTGGTTCACCTTAAAGATACAGAATGTCCCAGTGATGAATAAGTACCTAGGACCTTCTATATCTTTAAGGGAGCCATTTCTTTGTCAATACCAAGAAAAAATGCAGGGCTCTGAGTTCAATAGATGATGATTATGATAAAGAAGATTTTAAAATGTTCAATTGATGATGATTATGAAGAAGAAAATTTGAAAAAAGTTCATTTGATGATGATTATAAAGAGGGTTTGAAAATGTTGCACCAATTTGAATTGGATCAATCATCATTTTCAAATCTTCTTCATCAATCACCATCAACCTTTTTCCAAGAGGAACAACTTTCTCTATATGAATCTTGGTTTACATTTCCCTGTAATCCTGATTCAAAATGTTTCCATGAAGTATCCCAGGGGTATACTGCATTCAAGCAAAAGGCCCTGGAGGCTGCTAAGTCTTTTGTACCAGAAAACACCTCTGTCTTGGTGATGATCCTACGTAGTTCCACATAGACATGAAATGTTCTTTAGAATACTTTTAATCTCACAATAGTTGAGAAACATAAATGTAGGCATCATGGTCATAATTCTTTCAAGACATAACATAATTGAGTGGTATACCCAGATGATGCAACGCAGCCACTACTCCTCCAGTTTGAAGTTGACACTGTAGGATCCAAAAACCATCCTTATCAATGGTTTTTGGACCCTACTGTGTCAACTTAGAACTGGAGGAGTAGTGGTTGTGTTGCATCATCTGGGTATACCACTCAATTATGTTGTGTCTTCAAAGAATTGTGACCATGATGCCTGCATTTATGTTTCTCAGTTGTTATGTCCCAGGACCCCTTATGACTTTTTATGACCCTTTACGACCCCTAAGAATACATATTAGAGGTCTTAAAGTGTTGTAAGGGGTCATAAGATGCTCCTAGGAGGGGCCAAATGAGCTTCCACCTTCACGTGATTGGCCTTGTTAAGTAGAGAATGTTAAACTATTATCAAAACAAAGAGAAGCTCAATATTTCATGTATTTTAGTCATTATTCTTAATGATCGGCGGGTATAATTCTTCCAGGCCTTACCCAGTAGCTAGGACTAAATATAATAGAGCTCAAGAGACCATAATAGTTGGTCTTCATCTTTGGTCCATACGATTGAGGAAATATTTTACCTTTTGTTAGCTCATCAAATGCGGTGATTTGAAAGAGTTCAATAGATAATATTATAATGTATATCGTACATTATTTTAGTTTGACACTATACAAATTTATCTATTTCCCACACTTTTTGACTACGAATACAGTGATAAATAAGCATCATGCTCTTGTCCCAAGTAATGCAGGCCATGGGAGATGCTTCATTATCATTGTCCTCATTGTCGACAAGTGCGTGAAGTAGATAAATTTGTGTAACGTCAACTTAAATATTATACATTATCATGAAAATATTCTATTAAATTCTTTCAAATCCCTGTATTTGATGAGCTAATGAAAGGTAAACCATTTTTTCAGTAATATAAAGATGGAAACCAACTATAATGGTATCTTTAGCTTTGTTATCTTTAGTGCCCCTCTCTGTCACTATTTCAATGCATCTGATAACTATTCTAATGATGATGCTATACTAACAATGGTGATTTCATTAGAACTATCTCCGGACCACCATCAGTATATCTAAATTTCCAATGTCCATGTTTGACGGTGATGCTATACTAACTACGGGCTTTCCGTCAGAAATGTCTCCGGGCAACCATCAGGAAATCCACAATTCTGATGTCTCTCTTTGACCGCGATGCTATAATTATGATGTGTTGGAAATTTGACTCCCAAGGAGTATATGGCTTATTTTGTGTTGTCAGTATGGCAACAAAGTCATATGAAGTTTTGACAGTAAACTATGAAGTGAAAATTGACTAAGTGCAAAAGACAGAACAGAACAGTGACTTGCAGTCGATCAGGGCATCAGCGCACGTGTGTATGACCACATTAGGATATGCACATTCAAACTTAAGCTTATGGCATGTTATTATGCTTACTCTTTACACAGATGGTATGGAATGGCAGTACAGACAAGTTATAGAAAGAATGAGTACATCAGTAGTCTAGAATACAGAGTATGAAGCCGACTTCATTATTTTGATTAGCATGTAATATTTTGTTATGTAAAGGCTAAGAACCTATTGTAATAAGTTTGTAAGTATGTATTAAACATTTTTGTAAATATGCTTAAGCCAATTTGTTTGGAAGCATTGTGTATTATGTTTTTGGGCCGACTAAGGTCTTGTTTATAGTCGTGTCTATTCAGGCATAAAGATATATATATATATATATGTAATGCAAAGATACATTTGAAGGGTCATCAAATTAGTCAGAGAAGATGTATAGAAGAGTAGTATGAAGATATCAGTATGAGATAGAGCCCTTAGAGAAGTTAATAGCATAAGCACATAACTAGAACTGATCAAACATCTGTGTCACATACAGCAGTTCATCTTTGGATATAGTGTATATCTATTCTCAGGAGGTTGTATCCTTCTTTCTCTTTGAGTAGTGAGCTCTTGGATAGTGAGTCCTCACCCCTAATAGGGTTTTTTGTAAAAGACTCCTAACAGGGTCAGACCCCTAACCAGGTCATTGTACTCGCATTGTAAAGACTACTTCTAACAAGGCAAAGGAACTTTAACAAGTTCATTATACTAGTACAATATTTGTGGGTACTAATTCCCACTGGGTTTTTCCTCTAATCAAGGTTTCCCCATAATCATATCAAGTGTAATGTGTTCTTGTGTTAAGCTTCATTAGATGTATATTTGATTTATGTTTAAGTTTCTAAATTTGTATTATTAGCTAAACACTGAATCACCCCCCCCCCCCTCTCAGTNGAATCCCCCCCCCCCCCCTCTCAGTGTTTCCAACAATTGGTATCAGAGCTTGGTCCTCAGAGATAAAATTTTAACCACTTGAGGAGATCATGGATTCAGAAGAAGTCAAAAATATGAAAAAGAATCTTGAAGCAGCCCTTGAAGATCTAGACAGATCTGAGAAATAAAATGAAGAACTTAAACTAAAATTTTATGGCTCACAAATGCTTATCAAGAAACAAAGGAAAGAACTAAAAGAGTGCTCCACCAATGATTTGAAACTGAATGAAGAGAACATGTCTCTGAAAGATAAGATAGAAGAATTGAATGATTAGTTAAATGATAGCTTAACAGCTATTGAAGATAAGAATAAAGAAAACAAACAGTTGGATGCAGAACTCATGCAAGCCAATATGAGAATCTTGGATTGGAAAATATCAAGAACAAAATTGAATCTAAACTATCAAGAGCAAAAGACAAGATTGATAAATTACACACAAGATCTGATCTAATTCAATCATAGCTCTATGCACAAAAGCTAAAAGGTGACACCATTGGTATGGGATATAGTTTAGCTCAAATTGAGACCAACTCATTGTTAGAAACACTGAGGGGGGGTGAATCAGTGTTTGTCTATTAATTACTTTTCAGCAACTTAAACATAAATCAAACATACATTTAATGAATCTTAACATAAGAACTCATAACACATGATATGATTACAAGGAAACCTTGATCAGAGGAAAACCCCAGTGGGAATTAGTACCCACAAATATTGTACTAGTATAATGAACCTATTAAAGTTCCTTTGCCCTGTTAGAAGCAGTCTTTACAATATGAGTACAATGACCT
>MU225694.1:858747-870592 GCA_018584345.1 Thuja plicata
CAATGCTTGAAACAATCAAAGGTGGAAAGAAGACTAAGTTTGCATGGACAAATGAAGCCAATGATGCATTCCAATACTTGAAGAATAGAGTTGCACAATACCCTATCTTGGTCCTCCCTAATTTCAAGAAGGTCTTCACTGTGGAGATAGATGCAAGCAATTTGGCTATAGGGGAAATCCTAAGTCAAGAGGGTAGGCTTGTTGCTTCCTTCTCAGAGACATTGGATGAACACAAAAGAAAGTACTCCACTTATGATCTAGAGCTCTATGCCATGGTCCAAGTCCTAAAGAAATGGAGGCATTATTTGATCCCAAAAGAGTTTGTAGTCTACACTGACAACCATTCTCTAAGCTTCCTTAATTCACAAGAAAAACTTTTAGTCAGGCATCTCAAATGGGTAGAGAAATTGCAGACCTATACCTTTAACATTAAGCATAATAAGGGTGTAGCAAACAAAGTTGCTGATGCCCTTAGCAGGAGGGTTGGTCTTATTGAATAAGTTCAATTACAAAGTGTAGGAATTGAGTCCCTTAAACACTTGTACCTGGATGACCCTAATTTTGTAGAAGTATATCAGATTTGCACAAAGATGGAGGGAAGATATCACACTGATTTCTCTAAATATCTGATTCAGAATGGTCTTCTATTCAAGGGAGCACAACTATGTATACCAAAGTGCTCAATAAGGACAAACATAGTAAGGGAAAAGCATTGTGGTGGCCTAGGAGGTCACTTTGGCATTGATAAGACAGCAGACATGGTGAAGAGGAGTTATTTTTGGCCTAAGTTGAACAATGATGTTAAGAAGTTTATAGAGACGTGCACAATCTGCCAACAAGCTAAAGAAATGACAACAAATTAGGGACTCTACCAACCATTACCAATCCCTTCAAGGCCTTGGGAGTCCATATCAATGGATTTTGTAATGGGGCTGCCTAAAACCAAGCAAGGCTTTGATAGTGTGTTTTTCATAGTGGATAGGTTCAGCAAAATGGCCCATTTTGTGCCATGCAAGAGCACAAATGATGCATCCCATATAGCCAACCTCTTCTTCAAAGAAGTAGTTAGAATCCATGGCTTGCCTCAGACAATTGTATCAGATAGAGATGTAAAGTTTCAAGGGCACTTTTGGAGGACACTCTTTAAGAAATTGGACACAAATCTCACCTATAGTTCTACCTATCACCCACAGACAGATGGGTAGATTGAGGTAGTAAACAGGTCTTTAGGCAATCTCTTAAGATGCCTAACCAAGAAATACTCACAAAGTTGGGATACAATTCTTCCCCAAGCAGATTTTGCCTTCAATGACTCCATAAATAGGTTAATTGGTAAAACTCCATTCCAAGAAGTGTATGGTCTGCACCCCAAGGGACCATTGGATCTGATGGAACTCCCCTCTGACTTCAAAATCAGTGCACAAGGCCAAGAATTGGCAGAACTCATCACGAAGGTGCAGCAGCAAGTAAAAGAAACATTGGAAAAATCTAGTTTGAAGTACAAAGAAAATGTTGACAAAAGGAGAGAGGTCCACTTCCAAGTAGGAGATAGGGTTTGGGCATTTCTAAGGAAGGAGAGACTCCCCAAGGGAAGATACTCCAAGCTTCAAATAAAGAAAGTAGGCACTTGTAGCATAATCAACAAAATAGGTGAAAATTCCTATGAGATATCCCTTCCTCCAACTTTGCAGATCTCTCCAATCTTCAATATTGTAGACCTCACACCATACAAAGTTACAACAGGTTCAAGCAATGAGCAGGGTAAGGACACAAGCATTGAAGATGAAGACTATGTCACAAATCTATCCCAAAGAAAACCAGTGGAGTTAGAGGATATTTTGGACACAAAGGTACTAAGGCAAACCAGAACCAAGAAGTATATGCAGTACCTAGTAAAATGGAAGGGACTCCCCAACATAGATGCTACATGGCTGACTGAAGATCAAATCAAGCAACATGGCACTTCAGTGGATCATTTATCCTCAAGTAGGAACTTGATTTTTAAAACTCAAGGGGAGTATGGTGGAGGAGAACCTACCTTAGACCCAACAATCAATGACTCTAAGAGTCCTAAAACATATCTAGTTTAGTCTAGTTAGGCACCTAGACCAAGTTGTGAGGCCTAGTTCCAGGATTGGCACAATTATGAGCCCCTAGCTTACTATGGTCAAAAATGGTCAATAGGCCTAAAATAATAGGATTTTAGTTTTTTTCATGTTTTTAGGGTCTTAGATCCATTTTGGATGACTAGAATAATTTTGGACCAACTTTGGTCATTAGTTTTGCAAATATTGCAAATATTGCACAAAATGTTGTCAAAGTTGCTTAGCAACTTTGACAACTTTTGCCAAATGTTGTAATTAAAACCCCCAATGGTTATATTATTTAAAAATTAGTTGGAACCGATGGGGGAAGCCTTCAAATAACCCTTTCAGGTGGGTGGAAGGCATAATATGTAATTTGGCATTTTCAATCAATAAAATACACCTTTTTCCTACAGATTTTGGAGGTTTTCTATGTGGTACAGACGTGTATGGACTCCTAGAGTATTAAGGCTTACATTTTTGGATGATCCTATGTCTTAAATTTCTTTTTCACTTGGTTTGAGGTCCTGAAACCTTTTAGATCAAAAGTTATTCATGTTTTACTCTTATAACCTGTGAACTGGCTTACTAAAATAGGGCTTGATACAAATTTACTCATTCTGGAAGATTCCACAGTGGGAATTTAAAACCCTTTGGTGGAATTATTGTACTAACAATTTACTTTGATTTACTTTTTGTTTGGGATGGAAAGATGCAGGGTGGAGAGAGAAAATCAATGCCCTAGGGGCACATCTTCATGTGTGACCCCAGATTTTAGATGACAACAGTAATTTGACTACCTAAAACATTGAGCCTAGACTCCAAATAGTGGATTTAAATTTTGGCATGCTTCCCATCCAATGGAAGTGGTTTGGAAGCCCTGTGAAAAGTTTAGAGGGTAGTTCCTTTGTTAAAGTGGCCCAATCAGGCCCCTTAGCCCGGTTTAAAAGTTATGACAGCAAAGCCTTCTGCTTATTTCCAATCCTTGGTGCTTGGGAATGTTTAGTAAGGCCATAAAGGGTACTGGAATCCCTAATCAAATTAACATCTTGTTTGAGAAACATTTTACTTGTGTATAGATTTGTCTCTGAAAAAGGCTACAAGCCAAAGGCTAGGTTGTGAAGCAACTTGGTAGTATGAGTTGTCCATTGGTGAAAGAACAATTGGAACTATTAGAATAGGACCTAAAAAGGCCAGAAAAGTGATTTTGGGCCACCCCTAGTCTTAGTATCCATTTCATGGGGTTTAAGTACTTAATGCGTTAAGGAGACCTCTTGTGAACTTGTGTTCTTTGGTGCTTAGGACTTTGGCAAACCTAGTGATTGGGTTCCCTTTCCTTGTAGGGTTGTGATAACCTTCCTTGAGTCCTTTTATCATACCTATGATAGGTATTCAGCACCTACCCCCCTCACTTTGAGTGTTGAAGGATTCAAACTCCACCATTGGCTCATTGTTGAAGGCTTCCACATTGCCACTGCTACATCACTATATAAGAGACAAGAACAATTCACCTCATGATGATGCAAGCATGCAATCAGATACATGAGGGAGTGAACTGATAGAAGATGCTAAAGAGAAATTGATGAAGGATTAACTTCATGCAGTCCTAATCAATCAAGCTGAGGGAGAGCTACAGAATTCTGTAGACACTAACAGACAGAAAAGCACAGCATCATAGAGTAGAAAGAGTTAAGTACAAAGGAATTGTATTGATACATTGATCAAAAAGATACTATAAGTAAATAGATCTTAAAATATGCAATTCAGTTGCATTAGAAATAGGTCATTTTGTTTTAGTTTAACCATTGAAGCATTAAGTCTCTTAACAGAGTAGGACTTAACAATATTTTGTAACTGAGGTATATCCTAAAAGATTACCAGAAGGTCGATTCATGATAGTAGTACTGGTCTTACCTAAAGCCTATTGACAGTCTAAGAAGGAGGCTAATTCAAGGATGGTAGTAAGATTTGCATAAAGCCTATTAACAGTCATGAGACTGATTCAAGGATGGTAGCATAGATGCCAGATACTTAGTGACAACCTATGTATTGAAAATCCTCTGACAAGGTCACACTTAATAGTGTGTTTGTAACCTTTAATAGGGTTGGCTCCTAACAGGGCTCACTTCAGAAGAGTGAAAATTTGGGGTACCGGTCCCAGTGGTTTTTTCCCTTAACAGGGTTTCCACATTAAAATCCTTGTGTTATGTGTGTATGGTTTATTACTTTATTGTTTTACATTGTACATATGCATTTATGGATTGACTGGTACACTCTACATATTTACTGAGTATCGGTAAATATAGTTTACTACTTATCAGTTATCAAGGAGAATAAGGACAGACAAGGTAAACTGACAGATAGTTATTTGTTTCAAGTATTTCAAAGGCATACATCTTGTAGGGACTTAATAATTTGAGAAGTACTAATTGGTGGATTAAAGTTTGAAATTGGATAAATAATTAAGGCCACTGATTCACCCCCNTTCCCCCCCCCCCCCCCCCTCTCATTTATTACTAACACAACTTGCCAACAATCTCCCCCTTTGTCATTTATGTCAACAAAGGAATGTGGCCAAGTTTCTCAAAATGACTTAACACAAAAAAAAAAAACCATATATCATAACATATTTTTAGTATATACATATACTGCTCCCCATATATACACATTCTATATTACTCTAGCTTTGAAATTAATGACAAAGGTGTACAAAAACTTGTGAGTCTCAAGATACTTATTCCATGTAGACTTCAGGGTACACAATCTAAAGAGATTAGATCTCTTTCTGCCAGAATACTTTCATTGCATCAACTGTCTGAAGATGCACACATAGGGCATATGTCATTTTCTCCATCTTCACCAAATCCATGCAAGGACCTTGATCATATGTCATAATGGTGGCATCAAATCCATGCAAGGACCTTGATCATATGTCATAATGGTGGCATCAATCTATTTGATGTTCTCGTTTAGAACTGCTAGTGATGGCGCAAGTGCATTTCTCAACTGAGTTTGTCTGACTCTTATCTTGTTGATCTCCAACTTAGCCTTCTCAATCTTGTCCAACTATCCTTGATAGACATTGTTATAGATGTTCATGTGTTGTGTGGATGTCTCAATTGATTTTCTAATGTTGTCCACCATGATTTATGCCTCTTCTATCTTTTTAATGTGCTCAGAGGTGAACTTCACTCTGTCCATGCAGATGGCTATAACTTTCTTTCCCTTGGCTGCCAATTCTTTCAATATGGATTGCCCAATCTTTAAATATTTTAGGTCTAAGGTAAAATTCTTTACCAATTCATTCACCAATTCATTCAATCTCTCCTTTTTATATTCATCCTCTACAGTTTTTGTAGAAGAGTCTACTAGATTTGTAAAATGTGATTTGAAGTTTGTTAGAATGTTGTCCACATCTTCAACTGATTGAACTTTGGCTACTTCCTTGTATGCAGGAACTAAGTCATTCAATATGTTCACTGATTCCAAAAAGTGAGGGTTCCTCATTACTTGTTTCTCTTTTTCTTTTTCCATAGCAAGAATGTTGATCTTGATTAGGTCTTCTTCTCCCCATGCATCCAGACTTGTTGAATCAGGAGTTAACCTTGACAGCAATGAAGTAGATGGTTGAGTGGATGGTGAGAATATAGTATTCTGACTGGTATCCATGCATTCACTCTTTACTAGGATCTCTTTTATTGGTTTCTCATTATCTTGAGTATCTTTTTCTTCATTCAAGTTAATTGGATCATTGGAGGGAACTTCATCTTGTTGTACAGATGTATCATCAGTGCACATTTCTTCAGTGCTTACAAATGCTTTATCAACTTTGTCCATGTCTTTGTCAGATTTTGTCATGGATATCTTGATATTATCAACCACTATACTATCTTCTAAGTCTTTTTCTGTATCAGAAGTTATTGTCACTGTGGGCACTAAAACCTGTGGACCTATTATAGGTGCTATCTGAATCATTGGTTTTGTAACTTGTTTGGGAGGAGCTAGAATCACCTTTGTATTAGGTTTCATTGATGGATACATGTGTCTATCCATAAACACTTGTGAAAATGCCTTTTCAGTTTCTTTTCCTATCTGCTCATACTCTTTGTTCATAATCTGTAGAGTCCTTGTCTTTGTTCTGAGATGAGGCTTCACCAGATCTAATAGAATTGCCTTCTCATCATGTGAGAATATAGGGAGAAGAGTATCCAATGTTTCTTCTCTTATCCTCATGTCTTCCTCAATTGAATGTCTTTTCATGACCTCTAGTATGTTCCATAACTTATCAGGTATCACTGTCTTGAGTTCAAGAACTAACTTCTTAAACTTAATCATATGAGATATGATCATAGAATGTATCTTAGTTTTATCAATCTCTTGATACTTATCATAGACTTTAGCAAGTGTATCTAGTCTCCCTTCATTTACAATCTTGTTCTTCAAGACATTTAGACTAGGTCTAAATCCTACCTCAGGAGGAGCTTGTGTATTTCTTGCTTTGCTCCGTGTGTTCCTTGATGATGGGTGATTTGTGGGCACTTTTTTTCTTCCTCTATACTTCTTTCTTGGTATAGAAGGTGGAAATGAGTCTAGGTCAATAGTGGTAGAGGGCATAGAGGTTCTCTCTACTTTATTCTTCTTCAAGATCTCATCAATCTTCTAAAGTTCTTTGGCTATCTTGGCTTCTCTAGCTTTGTCAAGATCTTCTTGAGTGACTCCATGAACTTTTAGAATGCTAGATGTAATTCTGGATGCCTTCCTTTTGTTATCAGCACTATGTAAGATAATATCAACTTCATTATTCTTCTCTCTGTAAGTGCCCCACCTTGGCTAATTAGGATCTTTCGGTGCAGACAATAGAACTTGTGCGTATCCTTCTAACACATGTTCTTCTACTTCATAACCAAGAGGATGAATCCATTTGGTTCTAGGTTCAGTTGCCTCCATGCAAGTACAATCTATTTCTACCATGAAACATATGGTGTCCTTATATTTATCAACTATCTTCTCAGATAATCTAAACCTTTTCTGCATCTTGATCCTAAATGTCTTGATATCCATATATCCATGACGTCCCTCACACTGCTCTCTAAAGTGGCTTTAAGTGAAATCTGAGACATTGTGGGTTTGCTTCTGTCTAGGTAAAGGTTTGCAACCTTTCTAACAATATGGAAGTACAAGTAGATGATCAAAGATCCAAACCTAAATGTCTTTCTCCTATCATGCTTGATGATTTGAATGTTGTCAATCAATTGAGCATGCAATATCTCACATAGATTGTATTGAGTGTTATCCTTCATCATTCTGATAGTCGCTAGGAATGTTGCTGCAGAGAAACTATTTAACCTACTTGCTTGCTAAAACTTATACCCAAGTATCATAGTTAGAAGCTTTATATCATCTTCCTTGATAGGGTCAACTGTCATCCCGCGCTTGTCACTTGTAGATAAGCAAACTTGTTCAACTTGCTTCTTGACATCCTTGCCAGTGGGAAGAAATGGTCCAGTTTTAGGAAGATTGGTTAATTCATGGATTAGGTCTGTAGTGATACAAATAGGAACATCACCAATCCAGTAAAGGCCATCATGTATTCTACTTAGAAAAATATTCACCCATTCTGGCTCATCAAACTCATGCGCATTAGAGTATTTGAGGATAGGGTTATCAATCAAGTGCACAAACTCATCCTTGAATGTGTAGTCTGGTTTCATCATAGATCCCATATGAGTGGCTATGTTGATCTCTCCTACTATTTCCTTCTTATAGTAAATGTATGCGCGGATATCTTCTATGTGAACAACACCTAACAGGGTTTTGGAGAAAGCTCCTTCCACATCATCCAGTATGGATTTGAATGGATGCTTCTTAAATACAAATCTCTTCCTCTCTGAAATACCAAATACAACTAGAGTAACCATACTTACATGGAACTTGATTAATTAGGGTTTCACAAAATTTCAAAATGGCATGACTGCTAGGGTTCTGTTTCAACTTTTTTTATCCATTTGCTTAACTTCCAAATCTGTTATGCTGTCATGCTTTGATGCTTAGTGCTCTAGTGCTCTCCAAATTCTGTGATCTTGAATGCAAGTGTGAAGAAGATCAAACATTTACATTTTTTTTTATAAATCCTACTACATTTAATGTTTGCAACCGTATTCAAATTACTCAGAGAATTTGCAACTTTGATCCCGATGCATTTGAGACAATGCATGCATGCATGCTACAATATTATGTGCTCATAACCATGAATCCATAGGTGCATACTAAGAGGTGAGTATACCAGTCATGCAGGGGTCCCAAGCTAGGATAGATCCCCCTAAGACCAAGAAGGTCTATTCAAGAAGAAGTAGAGGGTGCATCCACTGTGGATGCATCAACTACTTTGTCAACATCACTATCCTTCCTTACTTCAACCCAAATTTTTCTTGAATCTTCTTTTGCTTGAACAAACTTGACTTCTCCTTCTTCTTCAAATAGTTATTTCTTAGGATCCTCTTTCTTTTGATTTCTGGATCTACAAAACCTTGAGATGTGTCCAGCCTTTCCACATGTGTGAAAAATGATAGGAGATCTGATGTTCTTGTTCATCATATTGCACTGCTTTGATGTGTGTCCATTATAGTTACATATCTGACATGTAGTGTTCTACAAATTTCTTTGAGGTTGATTTCTCTGATTTTTTTGATTCACTCTTCTTTGATTCTGTTGTGACTGATTTCTTTGATTTGTTCTGCAATGTATAGCCCTATGACCAAACTTATTACATGAGTAACAATAACCATTGAAAGGTCTTACCTCTTTGCAATCTCTTTCCAAATGACCATGTTTGTTACATGCATAACAAGTTCTGTTAACTTGCTTGATTTCCCCTTTAGGTGGATTTGTTTTAATCTCTTCAACATTTTCAACTTTCTTTGCTTCTAAAGATACTTCAGGAGATTTCTTTATTTCTTGCAATGAATTGATTTCAATTTGTGCTATACTGTATCCAAGACCAGTAGTGTCACCTTTTTGCTTTTGTGCATTAAGCTGAGATTGAAGTGAATCAAAACTTGTGTGGATTTTATCAATCTTATCCTTTGCTTCTGTTAATTCAAATTCCAACCTCTTCTTTATGTTTTCCAATTCCAAGACTTTCATGTTTTCTTTAGGAAGTTCATCATCTAATTGTTTTCTTTCTTTGATCTTTTATTCAATAGCAATTCGACTGTCTGTTAGCTGTTCATCCAGATTTTCAATTTTATCTTTCAGAGACATATTCTCTTCATTGATATTTTTGACCATTTTCCCTAAATCAATTGTAGAACAATCTTTCAAATCTTTTCTTAAATTTTTGATAAGCATTTGTGAGCCATCAACTTTCAGTCTAAGTTCTTCATTTTCTTTTTTAGATCTGTCAAGATCTTCAAGAGCTGCTTCAAGATTATTTTTCAAATTTTTTGCTTATATTGAGTCCATGATCTCCTCAAGTGGCTAAACTTTCTTTCAGAGGACCAGAGCTCTAATACCAATTGTTAGAAACATTGGGAGGGGGGGTGAATCAGTGTTTTTCTATTAATTACTTTTCAGCAACTTAAACATAAATCAAATATACATTTAATGAAGCTTAACAAAAGAAATCATAACACATGATATGATTATGGGGAAACCTTGATCAGAGGAAAACCCCTGTGGGAATTAGTACCCACAAATATTGGACATGTATAATGAACCTGTTAAAGTTCCTTTGCCCTATTAGAAGTAGTCTTTACAATATGAGTACAATGACCTGGTTAAAGGTCTGACCCTATTAGGAGTCTTTTACAAAACCCTGTTAAAGGTATATGGCTCACTGCCCAATATGATGAAGGCTACAACCTTCTAAAAGTTGATATACACTATATCAAAAGTGAACTGTAGTGATGACACTATTGTCTAATCAGTTTTGTGTATGCGCTAATGCTCTTACTCTCTTTAAGAGCTTTATCTCATACTAACTTCATCATACTACTCTTCTATATCTTTCTCTTACATCATTATTGACACTTGTAACATAACTTTACATTACATACTTATATGTGTTGGAGATTTGATTCTAATTGTATGTTTGTCATTGATGACAACATATAATACACAGAAGTACTTTTGTATGTACTTATCCGTATGATGATATGAAGACTTGCGTGGATAGATACATGTTGTTGACATGTTTATTACTCTATGTTCATACACGTAGACCCAGATATGATATTTCAGTAAAGATATGTAATTTTTTTATTGACGGTTACAGTTTTGGAGGAATAATGGTTTAAGGCTGACATATGTAACATGTTTATTGAGTTGCACCTATCTTTAGGATATGCGTGTGTATATTCATGATGAGTTATGAGTTTTTGATATTAATCTAAAGGTGCCAAACGTATTTTAAGAAGATTGCAAAATTATGGTTAAAATGGTGAAGCCGACTTAGTGAAGCGACGCGTCTATTCAGTTTATACTTGCACGGTTGTAATTATGCTTGCGTGCTTAGTAGAGCTGACAAGGATGTTATGAAGAGTTGTCTAACAGGTCCCATGATCTCATACTTGGTCTATGTATTTATAGAAGGTCATTTGTGATAAGAAGAGTTGTGAAAGCCAGAGATAAGAAAAGCATAGCAGAGTGTTAAAGCAGCAGAGCTATATTTATCATATGTTGATAATATAGATATTGAAGTTGAAGCTTTCAGAATACAGATAAGATTGTAGTAGTGCTTTACAAGAGGTTAAAGCATCAGTACACAAAAGGAACTGATCAGACAAGCAGTGTCGCAAACAACAGTTCACCTTGTTGATATAATGTGTATCAAATAACCAGAAGGTTGTAGCCTTCACCACTTGGACAGTGAGTCCTTGGAAAGTGAGTCCACCACCCCTAACAGGGTTATTGTAAAAGACTCCTAATAGGGTCAGACCCTTAACCAGGTCACTATACTATTGCATTGTAATGATCAACTCCTAACAGGGTTGAAAGATCTTTTAACAGGGATTACTATAAATAGTATAGTTCTTTGTGGGTACTAATTCCCACTGGGGTTTTTACGATTTGGTTTCCACGTAACCAAATTGTGTGTTGTGTAATGTGTTATCTGAATGTGCATTTACTTTGTATCAATCTGGATTAATAAGTATAAGAAAAAGATAAAGTTGCTGATAACTGATTCACCCCCCCTCCTCTTATTTATCCCTAAAGTATTCTAACAATTGGTATTAGAGCCAAGTGCCTTGGAGAAAAATCCTATCAGGTTAAGGTAGATCAAATGGCATACTTCAGAAAAGAGAGCCCTAAGTTTGATGGAGAGAACTATCTGGATTGGAAGAACAAAACGATAACACATCTACAATGTGTTGGCTTTGAGATCTTTGAGATTGCTACACAAGAAGTTGATATTTCATCTTTAAAAGAACTTGCAAAGGATGATGCTACTAATAGACAAAAGGAAACATTTACCAATAATGCAATTGCCAAAGAAGCCCTAATCAGCGCCTTATCAGGCAGTGAATTTTTTGAGATCAAGAAAGTTGACCGAGCTTATACCATATAGAAGTATTTGGAAGATATGTTTGAAGGAGACATCCAAGCAAAGAATGCACGCAGAAAGACATGGAAAATGAAATATAATAGTCTTGAAATGTTACCTAAAGAAAACATTAGAGCTTATAATCAAAGGATAAATGAAGCAGTATCTGGAATTAGAAACAATGGAGGAGAAATTTTAGAAGAAGACATAATGGACAAGT
>MU225694.1:878874-904484 GCA_018584345.1 Thuja plicata
TTCTGGGTTACCAATCTTTGTGTTATGTGTTATGAATGATTACATTTTCATACTTGCAGTAGATTAGATGAATGAATGGTTAAAGAATATAAAAGTGCAGAAATACTTTAAAGTTTCAAGTGTTACTGATTCACCCCTCCCCTCTCAGTAACTCTGTTAGTCCTAAATATTTCCAACAATCAAGACATTCAAGATCAAGATGCAGAAGAGGTTTAGGATACCTTATAAAATAGTTGAGAAGTACAAAGACACCATAGTCTTTATGGTGGAGATTGACTATACTTGCATGGAGGTATTTGAGCCTAGGACAAAAGGGATTCACCCTCCTTGTTATGAAGTCAAAGAACATGTTTTGGAAGGTTATGCACAAGTCCTCTTATCTGTGCCCAAGGATCCTAATGAACCTAGATGGGGTACTTACAGAGAAAAGACAAATCAAGTTGATTCTATCTTATACAGCACCTAGAACAAAAGGAAGGCATCTAGGATTACCTCAAATATCCTAAAAGTTGATGGTGTTACACAAGAAGATCTTGACAAAGCTAGAGAAGCTAAGATAGCCAAATAACTTGAGAAGACTCCCACAAAAGTAAAAATAGAAAAGACTGATGATATTCCCAAGAAGAAGAAGAAGAAGAAATCAAATGAAGATACATCTGTGCCATCAACCACCATTGATATGGATGCATCTCCACCATCAGTACCTAGAAAGAAGTATAGAGGAAGGAAGGAAGCGCCCACTAGTCATCCATCCTCAAGAACTACAAGGAGAAAGGTAAAGAACACTCAAGCTCCTCCTGAGGTAGGTTTTAGACCTAGTCTTAATGTCTTAAGGAATATAATTTTCAAAAAAGGAAGACTAGAGTCCCTCAAGAATATATATGAAAAATATCAAGAGATAGACAAATCAGAGATTCATTCTATGATCATCTCTCATATGATTAAGTTCAAAAGGACTGTATTGGAACTTAAGGCTGTCATACCAGAAAAGGTATGGAACATACTTGATATGTTGAAAAGGCAAGGAATTGAAGAGGATATGATGATAAGAGAAGAAACATTGGATAGTCTTCTCTCGGTGTGCTCGCATGATGAGAAAGCCATTTTGTTGGATTTAGTAAAGCCGCACCTAAGAACCAAAACAAGAATTCTTCATATCATGAACAAGGATTATGATCTGATCAGTGAAGAGACTCGTAAAGAATTTGAGCAGGTATTTTTGGATAGACATATGTATCCATCAATGGTGCCTATTGCTAAGGAAACTCTAGTTCCTCCTAAACAGGTTGCAGAACTAGTAATTTAGAATGCACCTAAGAGAGGTCCATAGGTTTCAGCACCCTCAGTCTCAATAGCCTCTGATATAGCAAAAGATTCAGAGGATACTATAGTGATTGATGATATCAAGATATCTATGCCTACTTCTGATAATGATATGGATAAAGTTGAAAAATCATTTGTAAACTCGGAAGAGACAGACAAGGCATGCACAGATGATACATCCTTGCAACAAGATAAAGTTCCCTTTATAGATTCAACAAACCTGAACAAAGAGGAAGATAATCAAAATAATGAGACACCAGTCATGGAGATCCCAGTTAAAAGTGAATGCATGGATACTAGTCAGAATACCATATTCACACCATCCATTCAACCATCCACCTCATTGTTGTCAAGTTCAACTCTTGAATCAACAAGTCTGGATTCTTAGGGAGAAGAAGGCCTGATCAAGATCAGTGTCCTAGCCATGGAAAAGGCCAAAGAGAAATATTTTATGAGGAATCCTCTTTTCTTGGAATCAGTAAACATTCTGAATGACCTAGTACCTGCGGACAAGAAAGTAGCAAAAATTCAGTCAGTTGATGATGTAGATAGTATACTAACAAGCTTCAAAGCACATTTTACAAGCTTACTAGACTCAACTACTATAATTGAAGAAGATGAGTACAAAAAGGAAAGGTTGAATGAACTATAAAGAATTTTTCCTTAGATTTAAAATCATTAAAGATTGGTCACTCTATGTTGAAAGAGTTGGCAGCTAAAGGCAGAAATATAATAGCCAACTACATGGACTGGGTGAAATTGACCTCTGAATATATCAAGAAGATAGAGGAGGAAATATCTTGGTTGACAATATTAGGAAATTATTTGAGACATCCATGCAAGACATGAACCTCTACAATAGTATCTATCAAGGTCAGATTGACAAAATAGAAAAAGCTAAAATGAAGATCAATAAGATAAGGACCCGGCAGACTCAGCTAAGAAATGCACTTGCACCCTCCTTAGCAGTTATGGATGAGAACATCAAACATATCGATGCCACTATTGTCACATATGATCAAGGTCCCTACATGGACCTGATAAAAATGGAGAAGCTCACTTATGCTCTATGCGCCCATCTCCAGACAGTTGATGTAATGAAGACATTCTGGCAGCAAGAGATAAAGAATCTTGAGGTTGTATATTCAGATGTATATATGGAGTAAGTATCTAGAGACTTACAATTTTGACACCTTTGTCATTAATGACAAAGGGGGAGTAATATACAAGGAATATGTGTATATATGGGGAGTATTATATATTATAAAGTATAATGGTATACAGTTTTTGTGTTAGTCAATTTTGAGTAACTTGGCCACATTCCTTTGTTGCCATTAATGACAAAGGGGGAGATTATTGGCAAGTTGACTCCCAGGGAGTATATGGCTTATTTTGTGTTGTCATTATGGCAACAATGTCATATGAAGTTTTGACAGTAAACTATGAAGTAAAAATTGACTAAGTGCAGAAGACATAACAGAACAGTGACTTGCAGTCGATCTGGGCATCAGCGCACGTGCGTATGACCACATCAGGATATGCGCATTTAGACTTAAGCTTTATGGTATATTATTATTCTTACTCTATACACACATGGTATGGAATGGCAGTATGGACAAGTTACAGAAAGAACAAGTACATCAGCAGTCTAGAATACAAAGTATGAAGCCGACTTCATTGTTTTGATTAGCGTGTAATATTTTGTTATGTAAAGGCTAAGTGCCTATTGTAATAAGTTTGTAAGCATCTATTAAACATTGTTTTAAACATGCTTAAGCCAATTTTTTTGGAAGCATTTTGTATTATGTTTTTGGGTCAACTAAGGTCTTGTTTATAGTCACATCTATTCAGGCATAAAGATATATATATGTAATGCAAAGATACATTTGAAGTGTCATCAAATTAGTTAGAGAAGATGTATAGCAGAGCAGTATGAATATATCAGTATGAGATAGAGCCCTTAAATAAGTTCAGAGCATAAGCACATAACTAGAATTGATCAGACATCTGTGTCACATATAGCAGTTCATCTTTGGATATAGTGTATATGTATTCTCAGGAGGTTGTAGCCTTCTTTCTCTTTGAGTAGTAAGCTCTTGGACAGTGAGTCCTCACCCCTAACAAGGTTGTTTGTAAAAGACTCCTAACAGGGTCAGACCCTTAACCAGGTCATTGTACTCGCATTGTAAAGACTGCTTCTAACAGGGCAAAGGAACTTTAACAGTTCATTATACTAGTAAAATATTTGTGGGTACTAATTCCCACCAGGGTTTTCCTCTAATCAAGGTTTCCTCATAATCATATTAAGTGTAATGTGTTCTTGTGTTAAGCTTCATTGGATGTATATTTGATTTATGTTTAAGTTGCTGAATTTGTATTATTAGCTAAACACTGATTCACCCCCTCTCTCAATGTTTCCAACATGACGGGCTTACCATCGGATATCTCTCTACAACACCGTGGGAAAATATACATTTTCAACACGTCGTTTGATGATGATTCTATACTAACGACGGGTTTCTATTTCCAATGTCTCCAGAAAACTATCAAGAAATATCCATCTTCGTCACCATTGTCTAACAATGATTCTATAGTAACGACGAGACTACCATCGCAAATGTCACTGGATAACCGTTAGAAGGTTAAAATTCTGTCAGGGGTAGAGTCAGAAATTTTCTTATAAATTGTGTTTTTCTATGCTGATTTGTGATGGTTAGGGAGGTCAAAATAGCGATGGTTAGCATCTCCATAGCAATTTGTGATCAAATAACTCTGATGACAGTGTATGTCAGATAACTGGTAGATAAGTGTTGAATATTCAATAGGTAGCCATCAGAATGTGGCCTTAAATATACTAGTGGTGGAACGAGGAACCTACATCCACAATAGAATGGTGCAGGAGCACCTAAGGCTTGGAAGGCTACCAGGGGGTCACTTGAATGAGCTTGAGCAAATGAAGACTACAAGGACCTAAAAGGTCTCAAAATTTATAATTTGGGCCATTAGTGTCCATGAAATGTAATGGAGTCTTATAAATTCAATACAATGCAAAGTTGTCATGATGAGGCACATAACCCTACAAGGGTATGTGTAGGATCATGGTATACCAAGCTATGGCCTTAAGTGGCAATGAAAAATCATAAAATCTGGGTTAGTCAACTTGACGTAAAAAGTTGAACATCTTATCAACCTTATGTGAAAAAGTTGTAAGAATAGTCCATCTAGAGGAAATTGAATGTAGTTTTAAACTACTAGCCCTTTTCTAAAAAAAAAAAATCTAATTGTTGAAACTTTAGATTTCAATGCACTAGTACAAAATTTTTAGGAAAAAGATAAAAAGTGTGTGTATGTCTGACCACCTTAATCACAATCAAATGATGATATCTTTTCACAAGATTCTAGATATAAGTAGTAGACTCATGCCGGATGTGACGCATATTTTTTTGTAAATTTTTTCCAAATAATTAATTAATTATGAATTTTTTGCTACAAATTTTTTAGAATAAAAAAACTATCGTGTTTGACCACCTTAACTAATTCTAAACTTTACAAAATTGAAAAAAAAAATCTTATAGTAGGCGAAGCATAAAATGTGATGCATGTTTCAGATTTCAAAAAGGTTAAACCGTTTGAAAGTTAAAGTAATTTTTCAATCAGTCTATCAATTAGGACTTTCGAGGTAACTCAATTAGAAAATAAGTAATAATTACTTACTGCACTCGAAATTTGACAGCAATTATATTAATGGAAAGCTGATAATCTCTTTAAGAAACCCTTTTTGTTTCATCAATTTTGGGTGAAAATATGGTCATCGGCTACATGGTCAAAGTCTAGAGATTAGAGGAAATATGGTGAATACATTTTTTGGGTTGACCATCCACATTTGGCATTGCAAAGCCAAAACCTGAAGCAAATACCAAGGCAAATCGGATATCTGATATTATCACATATCTTATATCATCGGATATGCGATATGTCCCTCCCAAATTCTGCTATCCATTTGAAATTTCAACATTTTCATTTCAATGCTATTTTCAATTTTGATTTTAGTTTTTTAGTTAAAATTAAAGATTTCATTTTTATAATAGGGTAAAAGAAAAATAAATTGTCACCCTTTTACAAAGGAAAAGGTTAACAACACCAAAACTATAAAACTTCAAGGGCATAAAAGTCACATTTCTGTTGAGAATTTGAAGATGATGTAAACTGATGAAATGTGTGAAATAGGATGAATATTATGCCTATAAAAATTTTTTTAAAAATTGAACATAAATTAATATATTTTTTGAAAATTTTAGGTCTATTTTTCATTTCCTAAAAAATATTGCAAATCAGGGAGTTTAGTTCCCGCCAAATCATTATAAGTAAAACATTGGTTTTTCCTCCAATTTTAGAATATGTTTTAGAAGACATGTATAGCTAGTACAAAAAAAAGAAGTGTTTTTGATCTATAGTTTTCCCCTTATAAGTATTCAAAGTCGAACATACCTGAAATCAGGGGTTTTTGTCTCTGCCACTTTTTCCCTATCAAAACTATACCAAAAACCAAATAAATTACATATTATTGAAGAGGACTCTCTTCTCTAGTGTTTTCTACGATTTGAAATATTTTATAAATTGATTTAGCATTTTTTATATTTTCTAAATCAACAACTTCTCAAAGATTTATATACCTACATGTAGATTTTAGTGAATTTGTTCAAAGTTTTGTAGTCAAAAAAATATAAAATTTATATTTCAAGAATAATCGTTCTAAGATATAGAAAAGGGTACTTTTATTTTTTTGACATTTTCTATTTTGAGCAGAGAATGGAATAGTAGAAGTGAAAAATTCTGGCTTTTTTGTGTTTTTGGAGGTTTGGCTGCCAACATGGCATGCCACCTAGGTAGACTATGTCGAGTCGAACTTGGCCCAGTCAAACTCGATGGAATCCTACTGGCCCTCTCATTGGCTCGCGCATGAGCCTACTGGGCCATGTAGGTGTCATTCGGTGTCATGTGGCGCCAACATGGACTCGGTCATGTTAGACTTGGCCAAGTCTGACTAAGTCGAGTCTATCAAGTTAGCTTAAAAGGTGACAGTTTGTTGTGCTTTTACCCAATATTAATATTATATAAATACTAGATGATAATAACATTATTATTACTAAATTAGTATTATATTATTATTTATATTAGTATTGTATAATAGTATAATAGTAGTATTATATTATATTAATATTAATATGACATTTAGTAATATTAGTATTAATATATTATTATTATTTATATTAGTATTATATTATATTATATATATATATTGTATTGTATTATATATATTAGTATTATATTATTATTATTTATATTACTATTGTATAATAGTATAATATTAGTATTATATTTATTAATATTTAAATTATAACACTAATACCTAGGGGAGAGAGAGAAAGAGAGAGAGAGAGAGAGAGGCCTAAGGGGTTGTAATGTGTTCTAAAGGGTCGTCATGTATTCTAAGGGGTCCTACAACCCCTTAGGACACACTTTATATTTATCATATGTCTTTAATGGGTGGTAAGGAGTCCTAATACCCCTTAGGACCCATTATTTCCTTTTGACACATTAGAACCATGAAGTGTTCCCTAAGGGGTTGTAATGTGTTCTAAGGGATCCTACGACCCCTTAGAACACACTTTATGATTCTAATGTGTATTAATGGATGAGAATTCATTGTAAGGGATCCTAATATGCCTTATGACCCATAACAACCCATTAACACTACTTTTGATACATTAGAACCATAAAGTGTGTCCTAAGTGGTCGTAGGACCCCTTAGAATACATTACGACCCCTTAAGACAAACTATATGGTTCTAATGTGTCTTTATTAGTCATAATGGGTCATAAGGGGGCCTTAGACCTCTTAGGCCCAATTAGGACCTCTTACAACCCATTATGACCCCTTTCGACACATTAGAGCCATAAAGTTTGTCTTGATGGGTCATAGGACCCCTTAGAACACATTATGACCCCTTAAAACAGACCTTGTGATTCTAATGTGTCTTTATAGGTCATAATGGGTCGTAAGGGGTCCTTAGACCACTTAGGATCCATTAGAGTCCCTTACAACCCATTATGACCCCTTTCGACACATTAAAACTATAAAGTGTATCCTAAGGGGTCGTAGGACCCCTTAGAACACATTATGACCCCTTAAGACACACCTTATGGTTCTAATGTGTCTTAATGGGTTATAATTTGTCATAAGGAGTTCTTAGACCACTTATAGATCCTATGACCCCTTAGGACACACATTATGGTTCTAATGTGTCTTAATGGGTCAGAATTGGTTGTAAGGGGTCATAATATACCTTAGGACCCCTTATGACCCATTATGACCCCTTTTGACACATTAGAACCATACAGTATGCCCTAAGGGGTCATAATGTGTTCAAAGGGGTCCTATGACCCCTTAAGACACACTTTATTTTTCTAATGTGTCTTAATGGATCACAATTGGTTGTCATCTTGGTCCTATTATGCCTTAGGACCAATTACGGCCCATTATGACCCCTTTAGACACATTAGAACCAAAAAGTGTTCCCTAAAGGGTCATAATGTGTTCTAAGGGGTCCTACGACCCCTTAGGACACACTTTATGGTTCTAATGTGTCTTAATGGGATAGAATTAGTTTTAAGGGGTTCTACTACACCTTTGTACCCCTTACAACCCATTATGACCCCTTTTGACACATTAGAACCATAAAGTGTGCCCTAAGGGGTTGTAATGTGTTCTAAGGGGTCCTATGACCCCTTAAGACACACTTTATGGTTCTAATGTGTCTTAATGGATCAAAATTGGTTGTAAGACCAGTCCTAATATGCCTTAGCACTAATTATGACCCATTAAGACCCCTTTAGACACATTAGAACCTAAAGTGTTCCCTAAAGGGTCATAATGTGTTATAAGGGGTCTTGCAACCCCTTAGGACACACTTTATGGTTCTAATGTGTCTTAATGGGTCAGAATCTGTTGTAAGGGGTCCTAGTATGCCTTAGTACCCCTTACAACCCATTATGAACCCTTTCAACATATTAGAACCATAAATTAGGAGAGAGAGTTCTAATGTGTCTTAATGGGTCAAAATCTATTGTAAGGGGTCTGAATACGCCTTAGTACCCCTTACGACCCATTACGAACTCTTTCAACACATTACAATCATAAATTAGGAGAGAGAGAGAGAGAGAGAGAGAGAGAGAGCTATAACATAATATTATAAAAATATGATATTAATATTAATATTATAAAAATATAATAATAATTAAAAAATAAAATAAAAATTGAAAATAGCATGGAAATGAAAAAGTTCAAAATTTCAAAATTTGAGTGGGACATTTCATATATAAGATAATGTCGAATATCCGATTAGCCTGACTGGCATCCAAAAGAAAATAATTATTCTCTGGGTGCTTCAATCCAAGAACCACATTTTTTGTAGAGAATTTTACGGGATTAGAGTTGTGGAAGACAAAAAAAACAACTTGTTCAACCCCTTTTGTTGGAAATTTCTTGATTATCAAAGGTTTTGCATCACCTTTTTGGGCTCACCATGGGGAGTAGTAGTCGTTGAAAGCATAAACGGAAGAGGAAGCTCACAAATGAAGAGATTGAAGTGTATAGAGAAATGGATAGGGTTTCCCATCGGAACATGAGACAAGGTATGTTAAATATTAATGAAGATGAGGCTATATGCCCACCCTTAAATGCGGTTGCAAGTGAATAAGAACATGAATTTGAAATGATTTATGACAATAATATTAAAAATGAGAATGTATGGATTGAAGATGAAAATATAGGATTTGAAAATGAACATGTACATGTGGACAATGGAAGTGTGGACATTGGAAATGACAATCTACTGATTGAATATGAAGGAATTGACAATGATAATGGTGCACAAGAACCAAATCAATGTTAGACATCTCCAAATTACATGAGAAATGTAGTCCCTTGCGAGGAAGAAAGACAAACTTCAATTTTGAGACCTTCAAGAACAACAAAATGGTTACTTTAAATTAATGAGAACATAATGAGAAATTTTGATGGTAATAGATCACAAAGAACCATTCAGTTGTGGGCTTCAAGACTTTTGGATCAATTTTTAAGCCACAAGACATTGGTCAAGCAATGTCAAATGTTTGTGTATTTGTTAAAGATGCAAAAGATGAGACCTATACTAGTCAAATTGAAGATTAGTGTGAATAAGAAAAAGGAGAGGAATGTTATTATTGTGAGAAATATTTTTAGTTCTCTCAATTCCATTGGAAGACTACCAATAAAAAAGACAACCTCCTTAGTAAGTCATCGTTTGAGAAAGACTCATTTGATGAGAAAAACTTGTGTTTACTTTAACCTAAATCAGAAAACTTTGGATAGGGAACTTGCAAGAAGAGAAAGACTTGATGATCCTCTTCAAAATGATACATGGGCTTATGGTGGGAGACTTCCACATTGTGATAAGAAGCTTACTGATGGTGTGAAGGATCAAATTCAACTATTTTGGCAATCTAACTCGAGTTTCACCTAATGTGAAAGATGTCTTGAAGTTGATAATTGCATTTGAGACCACACCTCGCATCCTAAACATTATTTGGAGGTGAGTCAAACAATGTTGTTCAAAACATTTTGTGAGACACATCCAACATTGCAAATATCACAAAGATCTTTTGAAGCCTTCAAGCCTTTTTTTGGTGTACCTCTTAAGATTTAAAATACTTGTTGCAAATATCATGTGGAGTTTTTAATGCACCATGAACTATTACAATCCCTTCATTCTACTTTGCATACTAGTGAAATTTTGGAGTGTGGTGCAAGTGCTATTCCAAAATCACTAAGAGACTTGCTAGATCATTTTTTATGTCCTAAAGATGATGGATGTTTCTTGTATAGACAAGATTGCTTAAATGACAAGTGCTAAGAATGTGGTGGGTTATTAAAGTCTATTTATGTTATCATGAGGGATACAAACACGATTTTGGAAAGACAATTGTCCAAAAAAAGGTATATAAAATGGTTAAATATACAATGAAAAGTGGAGTTAAAGGCTCTAGACATGATTTGGTTACAAAAGAATGCAATGTAGCTGATTTTATTCAGATTTCAAGAAAAATGTTTTTTACAAGTATGCAAGACAGTCACAGGTCTTAGTAGTTGGATCAACTATACATTGTAGCCCCAAAATGAGATGCGAACTCAATATTACAATTCTCATTAAAGTGGAGCATGATGGATTCATTGCATGTGTAAAGAGAGCTCTAGTTAAGGATCAATTGAGGATTTCAAGTGCATAACTCTTTGATGCTTGTTCTATTGTTGATTGGTGTACTTCAACATTGTCACAAGGGGACTCTTGATTTAGTAGTGCAAAGATTCTTTTGGTTGGTTGAGTTGGGCATAATATGCGATAGGTTAGATTGTCAAAAAGTGAAAGATTCTTAAAAAATGCATTCATTTTGAAGCTTAGATCCTATATGGACTATTTGGACACAAGATTTGGCCTATTTTTGTCCAAGGTGTCTTTAGTGTGATTTGGATCAGTGTGATTCAAGTGACTGGGTTGATATGTGGGTTCCACATTATCTAACTCCTTATTCTATCACACTCTCTATAATAAATGATGACATGGATTGTTCACTTGACTATGACCATATTTTAGATCTTCTATAGCTAGGACATGTTTCTGTATTGGTTGCACCACAAGGGAATGATGAGAGATTAGATTACTGGTTAGCACATTGTGTACGAGGAAATCAGAAGCTTGCACAACTGACGAAAGATGATGATATGCTCACATATCCAACAAGTTCACATGTTTTTTTGGGAACATGGTTGTGCATGTACATGATTATAAATAATGGCATTCCTGCATTTGAAGACTATGAGAACCACAAAACCACTCTCATGTATTCACACCTTGTTATAGAAACCGATGTTAAGTTGTTGAAACATCAAGGAAAACCAAAGAAAAAAGAACTTTGGATTATTAGTACTGTTTATCATGAATAAATATTGAATACCCTCAAGAAGAGAGATGGCCCTTCAGGCACACTTCAGTAGGTAAGTGCAACTCACTACAAGGTTTTCCATGTGCATTACGCTTACACTCAATACATTAATTATTGTTTTCTTCTTCATTTGTTTTAGCTAATAAAATTGGTTTTTTATGTCAATTGTAAGTGCAGTTCGATACATATATGATAGATATAGAAGATTGAGGTGTGCATTTGATTAGCTCATAAAAAATGACGGTAATCTTCATTATGTATTGTCTAGTCATGTTCTTTGGTTCTTTTAGTTACTTATATACTCATAATTTGTTTTCAACCTATAAACTTCTTGTTTTCTCTATTAACTTTCTTATGCCTTCGGAATGCAGGGATTGGAATGTAGATGTCACCGAGTATCATTTGTTAAACTTATACACTATAGGAGCGGAAATGACACACTTATTATATAGGGTTTTTGATATATAGTTGTGTTTCTAAGATTTTTAGTAATTTTGTTTCTCGGAATTTTGATAAAATTGATATATTTATTCATAATATAGATTCATCAATGATATATAATGTATTTGTATGCAAGGTTATGTGTACAGTAAAGCTTGTATAATGATGAAATACATGCAAGAATGCAAATATTAGACTTGGTTAAAAAAAAAAATTGATATGGCCACACATATCATTTTCATTCATTAAAATTCAATTTTAATATAGACTTAGTTCATCTAAATCACATAATAATAATGTATTTATTTCATCTAAGTCACATTGGTCATGTTTTCAAAGTTATAAGTATCATTGACGTAAAAGTGCCAAAAGTTGCATTGTTGCTCAGCTGAAAGATGCGCCAAAAGTTTCTCGACGATGCATCTTTCAAACCATTTATCGTGGGACCAAAAAATTAGCTCTATCGGCTTTAGTTGGCTAATTAAACACTAGTGGAGACTTTTTTTTTCCCGCATAGCATCAAGAATGTTCTGGTGCATGTTGGACCTAAGTGTTCCCAAGATGCACTAAGCCAATTTGGGCAGTGATTTTTGGAGAACGATATCTTGGACCCCATGAGGGATATCACAGATCCATGAAGTTCACATGGACTTTCTTGAGAAAGGCTACAAGAACATACCTCACTTCTATGATATTCCACTTGGTTCCCATTTGGCGACCCGATCTTGATTGGTACAAAAATTTTCATTGTTCTTAGTTGAAAGTTGCTTGGTGGTGCATCTTTCAAGCCATTCATCATGGGACCAAACTGTCAACTCCATCAGCTTTGGTTGGCCAATTATTTTCTAGTGGAGACCTTTTTTCACTCATGTAGCATCAAGAACATTTCGGCACATGTCAAACCTAACTGTTCCCAAGGTGCACTAAGCCAATTTGGGTAGAAATTTTTGGAGAGAGATATCTCAAACCTCGTGAGGGATATTAGAGATTTGTGAAGTGCATAAGGACTATTTTTGGAAGGCCTACAAGCATGTAGCTCATCTCAAGGATATTCTACATGGTTTCCATTTGGAAACCCAATCTCGGTTGGTTCAAAAAGTTGCATTATTGCTCAGTTGAAAGTTGCTCGATGGTGCATCTTTCAAATTGTTCATTGTGGGACCAACCCATCAGTGGTGACCTTTTTTTTCTTGTGTAGCATAAATAATGTTCTAGCACATGTCAGACTTGAGTGTTCCCAAGGTAAGGTGCACTAAGCCAACTTGGGAAGCAATTTTTGGAGAGCGATATCTCAGACCTTGTGAGGGATATTAGAGATCTATGAAATGAAAAAGGACCATGTTAGGAAGGCCTAAAAGCATGTAGATCAGTTCTAGGATATTCCACTTGGTTTATATTTGGAAACCCAATCTTGGTTGGTGTAAAATTTGCATTGTTGCTCAGTTGAAAGTAGCTCGATGATGCATCTTTCAAACCATTTGTCATAGGACCAAATTGTTGAGAATTATTTTTACACAATTCAATTGCTAGGATTTCAAGATTCAATTTCCTCTCTTGAAATAATAATGAAGTTATTCCCAAGGTTCTCTGGGTCATGGTACAACCTGCTTGGTTACTCAGTTGAAGATAAATGTGAATGTTCACGAGGAGGCCTTTGTTGGTACGTTCAAGACATCAAAATGCAAAAAACTTTAGTACATTTTGGTATTTTTTGATTTATCAAAAATTATGATTAACTAAGGATGAAAATTTGTATTTAAACTAAAGATGATTTTGATTGTTTTCAGATTTATGACAGAAATATAAATGAGTAGGGTAAGAAGAATTAAATAACTTGCTAAAAATGAAATCCTAACGGACATAAACTGTTGTCATTCTTCCCTTACAAATTGAATGATGGATATATTTGGAACAAACCCATAAATTATAAATCAAAAAATTTCACAATTTTATACTTGATGGATGCAATCATTTGGAGAGAAAATGTATTCACTCATGCAAGATTTTCAAAACCTACCAAGTTGTGAAGCCACCAAGATGCACGCACACATGAGATAGATTTATCATTAAGACCAATAGATGATCTTTCCCATGTATTCATCACAACAAGGTAGATAAATAATGGAATACTCCAACTAATCGAGACTCAGATTTGAAAAATAGTAAAAAAAATTGGCTCTTTGAAAATAATGAACAAGTATGCACACATTCATCAATTTTGCATAGATATCACACCACAAATGAAGCACCAGTTGTAGATCTTTATTGCGTTAAGAATCAGACCCTTTTACATTATTTTTTATTACAATATATAGATTTTTTGATCTACAAACTCTGAATGTCTAAATTAGGGCATCAAAGACTCTAAATCAATGAAAAATGAACTAAAACTATAGCTTTTCTTAAAGAAATATATTACTGAATGATACTAAACAACTTGCATGGATTTTTAATCCATTTACAATCATTTTTTCCATGTAAGAGGGATAAAACTCATCAAGAGAGAGAGAGAGAGAGAGAGAGGAGGGGGGAGAGTGTGTGTGTGTGTGTGTGTGTGTGTGTGAGAGAGAGAGAGAGACTTTCTTTACATGCAACTGGAGTCTTCTTCTTGATCTTGGAGTTATCCCTTGGAATCTTCATCTAGGGTTCTCTTTGAGGTGGGAACTAAATGAGGACCCTTAGTCCTTCCAAAATGAGCTCTAGTTAGACATCCCTCTGATCTGAAGTTCAACTTCCATGCAAAAAAGTGATCTCGCTTGAAAGACCCAGAAATTTGGATCCTGACCTCTGCATCAAAATTTTCTTAAGTGTCAGAATAAAAATTTGAGGCCCCAAATTTTTGGCCCTTTCAGAGGCTGAAAGGCTTAAAACTGGTAAGGTCGAAAGGCTGAAAATATGAACAGGCCAAAAGGCCAAAAATCTTGGAAGGCTGAAAATACAAGCAGGTCGAAAGGCCGAAAGGCCGAAAGGCCAAAACTTCAGACTTAGCCTTTGGAGAGAATGGTTGTGTGAAAATTGTGCTTAAACCTTTGGAACATGGCTAAGTATGAAGGACTTTGTTTCTTGGAATGGCTGACAGGATCTGAGGAACCAGTTCGAAAACACCTCTAGATGGGCAACTTAGAGCCTTTGCACAATCTCTTGAACTTCCTCATAATTTATTTCCTTCCTCTTGACCTTATTAATCCTTCATTCTTGCTTCTCTCTGAAAATGGTCAATTCAGAAGCAAAGAACTTGATATCTTATTCATGTTCAGACATCTTGTTAGGTCTTTTCCTTGCAAGTTACTAATATAGTATGAATGCTTAAATCTTATACTTCCAATTTATAACTCATGCAATATAAAGCATAATTGATTAGGACTAGTTCATCCTTCTACTTTGAGATCCATGAGCTCAGGCAGGTGTACCTTCAAATGATTACTGATTCTCAGTATCTGTGATAGTGGATTATGGATTTCATTGATTAATTGATTTATCTATCAATTAATAGAATAAGATAATTGTTAGCATACAAATTTTCCCTTTTCTCTAAATTAATCTCAGACTATTTTAAAGAACGAGAAGAAAAAAAGAAAATCTTAACACTAACAAATGAGTTGCTAAAAGAAAACTCTCTGCAAATTACAAGGTGCAACTACCTTCTAAAAAGATTTTAGATTTTCAATATGATCTTATTGAACATAGAAAAGTAACATCATGCGTGCTTTTCACCAGAAAACACTTAAGGAAAACACTTAGTCCATCAACATGAAAAGAATGTGCAGATTTTAGAGAAAAACATCTACTTCTATCCCAATCTCAAAATTTAAATTTCTTGAGTCTAAACTTTAGTAACATTTCTCTCTGTCACTTCTAACCATAGAATCCATCCATATCACAATTAAGCTTTATTCAACACAACTTATCTCCACAAGAAAATAAATCAGATAAGATAAACAGTAGTATTTATCATTTTTAAAGCTTAAACATATACATAATACTATAGGATATTTCATATATTCTGTAATATCAGTCTTCAAAAAACTTGAAGTTAAGTTTATAGAAAATAGTTTCTCTCAAACTCAGAGAGCCGAACCCTTAAGCAGTTAAATTTTTTTCAATAAATAGCCATGCAGGGCTTCAAAAACTAACTTAGTAAAATTGTCTTTCTTGAAAGTAAATATTTCTAGATCCAATAAGTATCCTAAGCATTAAGCAAGAAAAACTAAACTAGGAGCAAAAAATGCCTTCAAGAAGTTGTCAAGTGTTCCAGACGGTTAAGGAGTTGAGGTCGCTACAAGTTGTGCTTCATTCCAATCTTCAAATGCCACTGTAAACATGGATATTACCGGTTGGTGTGGCTAACCAATAAAATTGATCCTCTATTTCCAGACTTCTTTCTCCCTTTTGATCTCAGCTACCTTTTCTTTGTGCATAACCAAATGACCTTGCTGAAGGATCATCATTGATTCTATCCATGCAACTTTTGTGAAATGCTCATCTGTAGGTGCCTTCATTGTTTTGAGCTCATCAAACTAGGTGTTTACATCCTTGATTACCTATTCAACCAGTTTATCTGACTCCTCTTGAGCTTCCTGGCACCGCTCATCAATCCATTTTATATCATTAGAGATGATTTTTGTAATCATTCTTAGCCCCTTCATGAGATCCTTTACCTCAGAAATTCCCATGGCCACAGCTTCATTTCTCCATTCTATACATTCCTTTATAACATAAATAACTTTGTCATCCAGTCCTGGCACTGACCTCTCTATGAGGAAATTCTGCAAATCGTACTCTTCAACTTCTTCAATCTAATGGAGCTCTCTAGTTCAAGTAGTTTTATCTAGCTCCCATTCTTCAATGTTGGCTTTTGCTTTCTTTAGCAAGTGATCTCCTTCATTATGGTTTTGATCTAGATGACTTAGCTACTTGACAACCTCTGATTTTACACGCTCTACCCAATCATCAAATGCTTTTCTCACCGCCTTGCTTCTTTGAACTTGGTCAAGAAATCGTTGATTATCAGGGGATTTCACATCAATGGAGGCCAGCATTTCACTTAGAGGAAAGGGTTCAAGATGTTGGATGGCATTGATGTATTGGGCCATACTCTTCATAGCCTCATTCATTTCATGTTTGTCCTTGGCATCTTTCCAGACTCTACTGGCAATTTTCTTATTTGACAACTCAAAAAATCTCATATCGGCAGCTCTGGTGTCTCTCCCTAAATCCACCTTGGATATTTAAAAATATTGGACTAAAGCCTCTCCTTTAGCTTTGTCCTCTTTAGGCTTTGCAATCTCTGCCATCTAGTGACCACTGCTTTCATCAAAATTGATTCTGGATTCTATCTTCATTTTCTTAACCTTAGAAGATTTTCCTAAATACCTGCTTACTAAATCATCAATGGGTACTGATAAAGGAACCACATTCCTTTTCTTGGCTACTAGGGTCTCCATCCATGGTGGGGTAGCAAAGGATTTCTTTTGAGTACCATAGTTACTCAAAAGAGCTAGCAAGTCTTTTGAAGTATCCTTTGTTTCCTCATGTATTTGTTGATCATCTGCCATCTCAGGTACCCTATGGTCTTCAACTGGAACTACTTTTGGATCAGGGTCTGATGAGTCTAAATCCACAATGACGTTGGGACTATCTTTCTACCTCTAAGCCCTTTCTTTTACCCTTAGACTTGATCTGGTCATTCAAACTTCGGGTTCATCTTGGTCTTGAACTTGAACTTGAACTTGAACTTGTGAAGAAATTGGTTCAAGTTCAGTTTCGACTTCAGGTTTAGCTTTTCCTACACAAGATTGATCAACACTTAAGTTAGTTAAAATAGAATTTTTCTTCTTTGTTGAACTCTTTTTGATTTTTACTTGTTTCGTGGCTGACTGCAAAGGAGTAACAGAAACTCTTTTCTTCAACAACCATGATTTTTTTCTTTCAATCACCCTTTTCATTCTTTTATGAAAATCATCTTCTTCCAGCACCGTCCAATTTGACTTAGGAATAGGGAGGGCCTTGACCTTCTTTGAGTATTGAGAGTCTAAGACATCAATCTCAGTGTCTTCCCCTATCTTGTCTATATCCAAATCCAGCTTAAAGGTGATGATTTGTTTCAAAGTTAACTGAGACCACAATTTTTTCCTTACCTCCAGTTCATCAGAATAGTTGGCCCAAAAATCCTCTAACTCAAGGATGTGCATGAATGTCTCTGGGACATTGAGATTTTCTCCTACAAAGCCTCTATAGTCAAAATTGACCCTAGGAGTATAAGTCTATAAACAGAGGGAATCCAACTCTTCTTTTATAGTCATAGCATCTTGGAAACTTTTGCACTTGTAGTACCCTAATTCAATAGGGAAAAGAACACCTGAAGTCTTCTTTGGGGTCCCAGCCTTTTGTTCAACCAGAACAAGCTGCCTACATAGCTCCATTAAGACTACATTGTCTAAACAAAATCTAGGAAGCCGCAGGGGTTCCTCATCAAATGCTCCAACACTAAGATAGGTAAACCTTGGAAACTGTATGAAATGACAGCCATAAACATTGATCACATGTTTAGCTTCTTTAGAAAGCCTACAATTTTCTTTCCCTCGCAAATCAAAAACTAACTTTCCTGAAAATCTGTCATTTACTATTTTGAACACACTAGAGAACTTCTCCTTCTATAAGAATGTGAATTAATCATATATCCTCATATCACTTGTCTACAATTCATGAGGTAATCCTTCCCAAGCTCGACAACATGCCAAGACATAAACAAGCTAGGAAGACATATAAAATGTCATCAACTTAGTCCTATTTAAGAGTTCTCTACGGATCTTTTCTGCTATTAGGTCAGCCCAATCAATAAAATTATCTCCTTCTATAATCTTTTGGATGAAACAGTACATCCAGTTTTCCCAATGAAATACATGGGGATTCCCTTTCACCCTATTTAGAAGAAGCACCATATCGGCTATGTCCTTTCGGAGGTGCTCAATTGTCAAAGGCTTTGGCAACCTGGATCCTCCTTTCTCTAGTTTTGCAAGCCATACCTGGGCTATTGAGGAGCTATATTTTTTCTTATCTACCTCATACACATGATCTACTTCCGCATAAGTCCATGGTTCATACGGCTCCTTATCTAGAATTTGCAAGGCCGCCATTAATGTCTCTCAACTAATTTTGACCAAGATTTCTCCTGATGCATCCTTAATACATCTATTCTTAGCGTCATATTTGTTAGCGCACTCCAACACCAGTTTAGAGAAAATTAGAGCCAAAGGAAATGCAGCAGCTTCTAAAAGTCCGCTTCCTGCTAGCTTCCTAGAAAAAGAACCCTCAGAAGCATTTTGGACTCTATCACAAAGCACCCCTAGGTTTGTATTCAACAAGAAGGTATCCCCTATGTCTGGAAGAGAAACTAACAAGTGGGTTCTACTCTCCTCTTTTGGAAGTTTTGGATAGAATAATGGCATCTTACCAATATGAAGAGAAAATACTTATAACATAGAAAGAGCCTTTGAAAACTGAAAACTGCAAAGGGGAAAGATAACTCACCAATTTCCTGTGCACTAGTTTTCTATAAATTTCTCACCATGAATTTCGTCGCTCCTTCTCCTTATCTAGAAAAAATAACTAACATAAAAGCCTTAATCATTCCTCATTTATTCACAAATGTCTTGTAGGATCCTTAATAAGTCTTTGAAGCATGTCTATAATAAATGTTTTATTGGAAGATTGATTAATTTGACATGACCAGCCACTCTTAATTAATCCACCAGGTATTTCGGCATGAATATCTCAATTCCCAAGGAAAATCTCTGATAGCCATATATGTATATTAATGACTCCCTCTACGACACGATGTCAACTATCATTTCCAATTCTCACATGTACGAGCCATCTAGTTGAATGGGACAACCTCTGTATGGAAGCTTCCAAAACTTAATAAATACTCAGAGCGCTACAAAATAGAAACCTTCTTTTGGAAGAGAAGACAATCCCGCCGAATTTTCCATGTATAAGCTATCATATTACAAACGTGAACTTGAACTTGAACTAACTTAAGGTTCAGGACTAGGTTCAAGTTCGGGTTCATCTTTGAGACTGACAGACATTTTGAGGGATAGATAAACATGGGCGTTACAAGACTCAGAAGTGGTAACGGGTTGAACTTGAACTTGAACCAACTTAACAAAGTTCAAGTTCAACTTCGACTTAAAGACTTTTACTGACCAAGACTAAAACTGAGAGCTGAGAAAAATGAAGGTAACAATAATTATGACCAATTTGACACAGATCTTAATAATCCAAACCATGAACATGACCATAGCAAAAATAATTGAGATAAGGATTCTCATCCTTCTAGAAACGGGACCTTGACAGCCATTTGAGACAGACATTGGCCCATATCAACAGGAGTATATTTTACATCAGAGGATTTTGGTTTTTCAACAATGATATTATTATCCTCTATTTGAATATTAACAGTAGATTCTTCCTTCTTGGATTTCTTATTTTCAACCTTGGAAGGGGAAGAACCTTTTTCTGGCACTTTAGCTTTTCCCTCATGTACATCTTTTGAATCATTAGCTTTGCTTACATTTTTGACCTTTAGTTTATTTATATTTTCCATGGGTCCTTCTCTTTTTGGTGTATACTTGGCATCTATATTGTTTTCTTTGATAAAGATGCCAGTTGGTTGACTACCTACATCACCCACTACTCTATTTCTCAAGTGGTAGTTACTTTTTTCCTTACTTACTAGATCAGTGGTGATTCTAGTTTTTTCTTCATCAGAAGGTTTTCTTATTGTGGTAGATTCTTGACTATTCTGAGCATAACATCTTATATCATCAATCTCTTCCTATTTATTTTTAGATAGGACTTATTGATGATATACTTCCATTCTTCATTGTGAACCATACATATCATGGTTCTCCACTTCATCTTCAGAATCTATATCAAGGCATGCATAAGAATTAGTCATATCACATTGATTATGATCACATAATTCACCTTCTTCACCTTCCTGATCTTCACTAGTAGTTATGTCTAGGGCTATAACACAAAAATTAGGATTTTGTGGGGCTTGACAAGCCTCACACCAATAAGTATCACTACACATGTTTACAGCATTTTTGTGTAAAGGATCAGGGGTTCTATTATCAAGTTTGTCATTTCTTGGTGGGACAATAGGTTTTCCATCCTTAAATTGGGTAACATAAGGGTGATTATGCATCCTATTATGTGGATTATAATTGTTATAGTATGGTCTATTATTTTTTGGAGCTTTATACTCTTTATATTCTGGTTCTTTCTGGTTGCTCCTACTAAAATGTGCATAGTCTCTTCTACCCATTTTCCCTGACACTCTTCTATTCATTTCTATATTCACTGCTATTTTATATGCATCAGTAAGACTTCTAGGATTCTTTTCTCTGAGAGCATACCCCATCTTATAATAAAAATCATTCAAATATGTAGAGAGACATACCTTTTCATCCAGTTTGATCTTCTGAAATAGCTTGTGCATGGCTCTTTGGAATCTTGTGTTGAATTCAGTGACTTATTCATTCAATTTTTTCTTTATATTATTGAATTCATTTAACAAAAATCCTTCATTTTTTTTTCACCATACTGATCTTTGAATAAGTTTATTAATTCTTCCATAGATGCCACAAAACCATTAGATAATCCTCTAAACCATTCCCTAGCATCTTCTACTAAGGATTGAACAAAGAGCTTCATTAGGACATCTTCATGATTAATATTCAGATCATCTATAATATCTATAAACTCTCTCAAATGTACTTCACAAGAAATAACACTATTTCCTGAAAAATTTGGGAGTTTTTCCCCAATATCATTAGGCACAGTATAAGGGTAACCAGGAATACCAATAAAAGTAAATTGTTTGTACCTTTCTGGATGCAGTGGCTTCCTTTGAAATTTATCATCATCCTGGAAAGTGGTAGCTTTGGCTTTTGAATTTATAGTATTTTTTAGTACCAGCATAAGAGTATCTAGAAGATTGCAAGAAATCAATCTTCTTCTTCATCTCCAAGGTGGAAGCCTCTGCTTCTACCTTTTCCATCATTTTAGCCATGGTTTATTTCTCCCTTCTTGATCTCTCAAGATCAATTTCTAGCTTTGACATTTGTTTTGTTAGAACTTTGCGAGTTTTTGGTTCATCAATTTCACTTCCAGTCACTTTCTTTTTTCCTTTATCCCTAGAAGCTTGTGAACCAAAACCTTTGTGAGTGACTGGTGTCTCTTGATCTCTATGATCTCTCTCAATATTTATTTATTCTTGATGCCTTAATGATCTTCTTTTTAATTTATCACAATTTCTATAATCTTTTTTTTTTTTCCTTTTTAAATCTTTTTCTCTCTTCTTTTGCTGAATAATGGCCAACTACCTCATTAAGATTCTTTCTTCTTCAGCAAGTTCTTCAGAAGGAACTTCAAAATCTGAATTGATAGCATCAATCCCTTCTCTTTCACTAGAAGTATTGGCAATCGCATATGTTTCTAATTCTAGGTCAGGGGCTTCTACATATTCTGAGGTGTTCCCCTCGTGACTGAATTGGTTTGCATCATTTCTTCTAGTGTTGTATTCTTCTTTTATTGGAGATGAGTCATCTATATTAGCTTGATTCTACTTTTCTCTCCAAGACATTCTATTCCTAGAAGTGGTTGGAATTTCACTGTCCAACTCAACTTCTAGATTATCTCTCACTTTTGATCTTGTATTCATATTGAAAGGATGTGTATGAATATTTGAAATTTACTTAGCACTGATTACAGAGATTTCCTTTGAGAGTCGCCACCCAAATTAAGTTGGGAAAAATTCAATATAACCAAATATGAATACTATAAGAGTGACTTAGATAGGAAAACTCAACTATAAACTTAATTTAACTTTTAAATACCAGAGATTCCTTGAAAGGGTCTTATAACGATTTTTCTTCTCTAAATCCCCAATAGAGTCACCAATTTTTTAGGTCTTTTTCTAGCAGGCTCCTAATACAGTATGAATGCTTAAATCTTATACTTCCAATTTATAACTCATGCAAGATAAAGCCTAATTAATGAGGACTAGTCCCTCCTACTTTGAGATCCACATGCGCAAGCGGGTGTACCTTAAAATGATTACTGATTCTCAATATCTGTGATAGTGGATTAGGGATTTCACTTATTTATCTATCACCTTCTACTGCATCAATTAATAGAATAAGATAATTATGACCAATTTGACATAGAGCTTAATAAGCCAAACCATGAACATGACCATAGCAAAAATCAGTAAGATAAGGATTATGACCAATTTGATTTATCTATCACCTTCTACTACATCAATTAATAGAATAAGATAATTATGACCAATTTGACATAGATATTAATAAGCCAAACCGTGAACATGACCATAGCAGAAATCAGTGAGATAAGGATTCTCATCCTTCTTCCTTTTGGAGTTCTCTGAACTTAGGAGGGCTAACCTAGTGATTCTCTCTTTAAGGAATCAACAAAATGAACTATATTCTCTAATACAATTGCTTAAACATATATATTTATTATAACAGAAAAGTGAATGATTGATTTGTTTTAATATTGGATGATGATTAACTTCTTTCCAAACCATAAACCAGTGCCTAATTCTTGGGCAAAGAGTCAATATCAAATATAAATTCACAATAAATTGATTAATGAAAATACACACAATTTAGATAGAATGCCTTTCAGACTACCCTTTCACTCCCACACCCCTTTTATCAGATCCTTACACCAATGTTTAACTATCTGGGATCACCTGTAAGAATTACTCCTTCCTTGAAAGAACTCACAAGTAATTGCACAATCACCTTGTAATTGGTATATCTAAAATGCCTTCCAAATTAAATATTGAAGAGCTTAAACATAAATATAAAGAGACAACACAAGATATAGAATAGAAACTAAAATGTATTTCATTAATATTATTACTGCTTCAAATACATTCAATAGATAATAAGCATAAAGCTCAGACAAAATTTTGTAGTCTGCCTTGCAATTATATTTCACCTCTCATCCTCCTTACAAGAATGATACAACTTTCTATATATAGAGTCTAAACCATCTTGTAATCCTTAAAGACTAAGGATGCAACAAGCTTCATATGGTTTTAGACCTAACCCTGAAAGATAGAAGAAGACAAAATACAATAAGACTCCAAGCGGTGGAAGGACAAAATAGGAATACAATCTAATTTGATCTTCAAATCTCTTGATAGCTGGCACCTTTGTCTAAAGATATTAAGGATAGCCTCCAATAGTTATTGCGAGATTTAGTGACCACCATTACAGGCTAACATACACTAATATTTCTGATGAATAACCTCTATGTGCTCAAAGATTAGGTGACAGGTGTCCTTCTACTCTTCATCCATTATGTTTAGGTCAGCTATCGCAGGCTTCATTTTCTTGGGCTTGGTGAGAACATCCCATGATGCAACCTCTTCCTCTGCAGGCCAATTAAAGCTCTAAATTCTTTCCAATTGTTCTTTTTTTCCTTTCCCATCTTGCATTTTTTATGCTCTTGACATCTGTCACAAACTTTTTGAATTTTGTCTCAGCCTTAAATGCTTCATCTAAGTTTCTATTGAACCTTTCCAAATCTACTTCATTGTTGTCAGAAATAAATGCCTCTTTACTAGGCAGTAATGAATCAAATTCTCCTCTGCATACCTCTACTGCCTTGATCTGGTCATCCTCTGCCCTTTTTGAAGGAATAAATGTTGGCAAGTTGACTTCTTGAGAAAGCATGGCTTATTTTGTGTTGTCAATCATGGCAACAAAGTCATACTAAGTTTCTGTCAAAGATAACTTAATAGATAAAATGACTAAGTATAGAATACAGAGCAGTCAGACAGATACAGTGATCAGCACATTAGCGTGCATGTTAGAGATCACACCAGAATATGCACGCTTAGATATATACTCTATGGTGTATATACATGCTATATCCAAATGCACAGATTATAGAACATCAGTATGGAAAAGTTACAGATAAATTAGTACACTGCAGTCCAGGAAACAGTCCAGATACAGAGCACAGAAGCCGACTACTGTTTTGATCAGTGTGTATTATTTTTTGATGCTAAGGCTATGCACCTTTAGTTATAAGTTTTTTATGATGTAATTAATGTTTTTGTAAACACACTTGAGCTGACTTGTTCAAAAGCATTGTATATTTTGTTAAGAGGCCGACTAAGTGTTATGTTTTGGGTCATGCCTATTCATTTTCAAAGATATAAGTATGTAATGTATTGTTATGTTATAGTGTGCAAGAGAAGTTGATTATTGTGTAAGAATAAGTTACAGAGGGATATTATAATGAAGTCAGAAGATGATATAGCTCTTAGAAGAAGTAAGAGCATCCACGCATACACAGAACTGATCAGACAACAGTGTCACTATAGTAGTTCATTTTTGATATAGTACATATCAACATTCAGAGGGTTGTAGACTTCATCTTATTGGACAGTGAGTCCACCACCCCTAACAGGGTTATTGTAAAAGACTCTTAATAGGGTCAGACCCTTAACTAGGTCGTTGTACTTAATTTCTAAAGACTACTTCTAACAGGGCAAAGGAACTTTAATAGGTTCATTATACCTAGTACAATATTTTGTGGGTACTAATCCCCACCAAATTTTTCCTCTGATCAAGGTTCTCTATAATCATATCATGTGTTATGTGTTCTTGTGTTATGTTTCTTTGGATGCACATTTGATATATGTTTAATTGGCTGAAATATAATTAATAAGATAAACACCGATTCAACCCCCCCCCC
>MU225694.1:959670-973396 GCA_018584345.1 Thuja plicata
TTGGATAGTGAGTCCACCACCCCTAACAGGGTTATTGTAAAAGACTCTTAATAGGGTCAGACCCTTAACCAGGTCATTGTACTCAATTTGTAAAGACTGCTTCTAACAGGGCAAAGGAACTTTAACATGTTCATTATACCTAGTACAACATTTTGTGGGTACTAATCCCCACCGGAGTTTTCCTCTGATCAAGGTTCTCCGTAATCATATCATGTGTTATGTGTTCTTTTGTTATGTTTCTTTGGATGCACATTTGATATATGTTTAATTGGCTGAAATATAATTAATAAGATAAACACTGATTCACCCCTCCCTCTCAGTGTTTCTAACAATAAACTTATTATAATTTGATCCAAACATGTTTATTCTAGCTTTAATTTGATTTTCCTTGCCCTTAAAGAAAGACAAGGTTACCCCAATTTGCTCTATCTCCTCCCCAACTTGTGTTACAATTTCTGGGAGGTCTACCCTAATTAGCTGTTGGGCTACTAATCTCTCAAATAAGTTTGTCCTAACTGACCAAGTCCCAAAATAGGGGTTCAATGTTGAAACAAAATTAGTCACCTCTATTTGCAAGCTAGGCAACTTGTTTTAGGCAACATGTACTAGATCAGCCTTATCTTTTAAAATGTTGATCCTATGTTACAAAATATTCAAAAAGGCTTCCAAAGCCACATTGTTCTTCTCATTATCCTTTTTCTTTGTTTCCTTCTCAATCTCCCATGCATGCTTTATTTGTACCAATGCATCTAAAACTTGCTTGGGATCAACATGAATAGTCTCAGGGATCTCTTGTAATTTATCTTTCAGCTATGCAACTAACTTCACCAATGCATTTATCTTTATTAAGCCTAGTTCTTTATCCTTCACAACAAGACTTGCCTCATCAAATAGCTTTTGATATCTATTTGAAATTTGCATAGCTTTTGCTTAAATGAGATGAGTAAAGTGAGTGAGTACTTGTGAAATTTCTAGATCACATGTATTATGAATGGACCATATGATTTTTTCCCCATCCATCTTTTCTTGTACATTTATTAGTGATGGATTTTGGGTCTTGGGAGCTAAAGCCCACACGACTAGGGTTTGATACTATGCATTGTATCCACATCCTTTAATCATATCCTCTACCTATGTCTCTGAATAAAATTTGATATTTGGCTGCCTCCTTATTTGATCTATGATGAAAGCTAAAGCCAGATCCTATCCCTCTACTAGTAGCATCCCACTAGACTTTACTAACTGTCTAGCTTCATCTGGGGTCATATTCTCTGACTCAAGATCATATTCTTGAAGAGCCTGCAAGGCTTCACTTGTGATTGCTTTTCCTCCTGCCAATTGCAGTTGTGACCCCACTTGCTATTGTTTTTCCCAAATAAGAAAATCCTTGAATTCCTTGGTTTTTATGAACTCGTCATCTTTCAAGAATTCTTCTTGATGTAGCTCCTTTCATCTTGACATAATAAGAGAGGCATCTCAAAATTTTCTTCTGTGTCCTCTCTTTTATTCTTTCCTTCTCTTATGAATTTTATCAATTGATGATCATAAGCTCTTGTTCTAGTGAATAATGCATTCATTTTATCTTTTTTCCTCTTTTGTGCCTTGACATCAAAAGGCTCCCCTATTTCCACCTTTTGATTTTTCTTGGGAGGTTCACCTACTACCTTAGCCTCTTGTGCTTATGTCAGATCTATTATGTTTTCCTCTATCTGAGGTGGCAGATCCATTGGTGGAGGGTTGTGTATTGAGTAGCTATTGTCACTGTATTCTGAGGATGAAATTTTGTTAGGACCTCTGTCCTTATCCTCTATTTTCTCCTCTAGTTGGCTGGACAATGTCCCATAAGACTCAATCATCTTATCCAATCTTTGTAAATAAGGCATACCAGGGAAATAACCCCCAAATGGGATCCATTTCTTCTTAAGTTGTTGCTCTAAATCCATCAACTCTTGGAATTTCACTATCCTACTTGTAATTTCATCCTCTTCTAGGATGTTTCTGATAAATTCCTCCTCTTCACACTGCTCATGCACTTTATTATTTGGGATAGTGGGTGTCAAGAGATTTTTTGCACTGAAAATGAACCCATATGTATCCACATACCTATATAATGCCACATTCATCCTGAAGTGGCTTAACCATGTGTTCACAACATCATAGGCCCTCTTACCAATTGTAAAATCAGAAACAATAAATTGTTGAGGTGTGAATTTTTCTTTCAGCAGCAGCCTCTAGCTCTAGCTTTTATAGTCGTTTGGCTAGATCTTCTTTAGTCTTTCTGGCTTGATCAATTTGCAAGTCAACTTGAGGCATTCTTTCAGGGATAGTCTTATTTTTCTTAGGCTCATTAATAGTTATACTAATATCCTTTTTCTTACCTTTGTCAAATACATCCTTTTCGCTTGTTTTCAGCTTTACATTTTGCTCAATCTCTTCTGGGTGCAATTGTCTTATGACAGGTCCTTCTGCAAACTCCTCTTTACTAGATTTTTCCCTCTTATTTGTAGCTTGTTTCATCAAGGATTCAAATTCACCAAATATATCCTTGTATATAATTTTACCCTCTTCATTTATGCTCTTAGCCTTTAGCTCATTACTTCTTGTCTCTGCCAAGATTCCTTCTCTCTCGGTTAACAAGTCATAGAGCTCTCATTCATGCCTCTTCCTAGCTTGAGTAATCTCTGATTCTTGCTCTTTTTTTCTCCTTCTTAGAGATAAGACCTCCTCTCTCAATTTTTCAAAATCATAGGATGTTGTCTTAGCAGCAGAGGTTTCCCCTGGTTGTTCCAGAGTTTCTTCTGCAGGCAAAAATCCTGCATCTGTCATTTCCCCCTCTCTGAAAGGGTCAAAAGTTGCATCAACTTTATATGACTTTACTGGCCTTTGTGGCTCTACACTTTTAGATGAGGATGACCTTGTCTTAGGGACAGGGGTCTCCATTCTCCCCTTTGAATTTCTTGGGGAGTCTTGATTCGGTCCACCTCTTTTGGACCACTGTCTCTTTCCAGGGGTAGGGATCTCTTCTCCTATATCCTTTTTAGGATTAGCCCTAAAATAGGACATGGTATTTCTTTTCTGACTCATTTCTTAAATCATACAATAATATTCAATAATTCAATATGAAAATTACACTGGAATGCACAGAGTTAGAGTCACCACCCACAACTAGTATGGGAAAATATTAATAAACTCAAGAAATGGACAATAAACAATTAGTCGCTATGGATCTTTACAGAAATCCGCTTCTCTCCAGAGATTTTTTGTTAATTTGGAACTGGATAAAAGTATTTTAAAACATACTGCGCCATAAAAATCTAGAACAGACTAAACTTGGTATACTTCAACTTTCCCCAGCAGAGTTGCCAATTTGTTAGAGCTTTTTCTTGCAGAACCTTAATATAACACTAATTCTTGACTCTAAGATTCTAAATTCTTGAATCATGCAAGTAAAATCATAATTAATGAGAATTAATCCTCTTTCTTCTTTGAGCTCTACAGACTCAGGCATGTGTACCTTATACAAGTTACTGCTTCACAGTAAATTTAACAGTGGATCGGAGGTTACACTAATTTTCCAATTGCCTTTTACTGCAATAACTGATAGAACACCTTGCAGATGACTATAATCAGTTTAACATAGAGATTAAAAAGCTATACCATGAACATAACAATAGAAAACAATAGTGAAACAAGGATTCTCATCCTTCTTCTTTTTAGAGTTCTTGACTCGGGAAGGCTAACCTAATAATTATCTCTCCAAGGAATCAACAAATTAAATTGTATTATTTAATACAACTATTTAAGCATATAAGTTCTTAATAACAAAAAATTAAATGATTGTTTTTTTTAAGATTGATGATGAATAACTACTTATCAAACCTAGACCAGTCCCTAATCTCGGGAAAAGAGTCAAATGAGATATAAATTCATAGAAACTTATTAATGGAAATACACATGTAGTTTAGATAGAGTGCCTTACAAACTATCTTCTCATTCTCATACCCTTGTATCAAATCCTCACACTAATGTCTAACCCTCCAGAACTACTCATAAGATTTACTCCCTCCTTGAAAGAAACTTATAAGTAATCACACAGTTACCTTATAACTGGTATATTTAAAATGCCTTACAATTTAAACATACAAGAGCATAAAAAGAAATACAAGAAGACAACAATGATATGGAACAAGAAACTCCACTGTATTTTATTAATATTCTTCTATTTCAATATATTTAGAAAGACTAAAAGCCTAAAAAAACTAGACAAAAATGAGAAATTTGCCTCGCAGTTGTAATTTCACCATCCTTCACATTATCTTACATCTTGCTATATATAGAGAGCACTAGCCATCTTGGAATCCTTAAAGAGAAAGGATACAACAAGCTTCAGATGGCTAGGCTAAACCCTAAAGTGCTAGAAGATAACAATAGAATTACACCTTCAGGTAGTGGAGAAAATACTTGAGTACATGAATTGATACGAAATCAAATCTTTGATATGATTTAAAGATTTTGGTAGCTGTCACCTTTGTCCACAGATATTCAGGATAACCTCTTGTAGTTATTGCGAGACCTAGTGACCACCAATAAAGGCTAACTTACACTAGTCTTATTTATGATTATCCTCCCTACTCTCATAGATCAGGTGCCAGGTTCCACTTCACTCCTCGTCCAATACATTCCTTATGAGATCTTCTTCCACACACTCCTCGTGCTCTTTGATAGTAGTGATGGTTGGGGTTAGCAATTTCCTTACACTTTTTATAAAACCCTCTGGGTCTATATACCTATACAAGGCCACATTCATTTTGTAATGACCCAACCACTTATTCATTAAATCCATTTCTCTTTTTCCAATGGTAAAGTTAGTAACTTTGAACTACCGGGGTGTAAAAGTACCCTTCCTATGGGGAGCTAGGTGTTCTTTATCTGTCAATGTCAATTGCCAAATAAACTCCATTATTTCTATCCTTGGGGGCACATATTAAGGAAGTATGTGTGGGGGATGGGAACATCCATAGACCCTCATCAAGGTAAAGTTATGCCCACAGTAAAAATCTCCCCAGTTATGATCTCATGTTCACTTATCAACATACAGACAAGGTCTAAGAAGTTGCAGCACCTTGATTGCCAATCTAGTTACATTCACACCTAGGAGATTTAAAATTGGATATGCAATCTAGTTATAATAACCACAAAACTCATGCTCACTGGAAGTATAGTTCCAACCCCTAGCCCAAATTTGCACAAGGTTTTGCTTGTCATGGAACATCATCCTTGGCCTCAAATTGTGTACATCCATGCTATTGATATTGAAATACAAAATTAAATGCATCAAAATGGAATAATGTAAAAAATTAAGGGTTTGTCTTAATATGGAAATCTATAAGGCCTTGATGTATTTCATCAATAACATACTGAATATAATCAAAATGAGTATTAGCATGAGAATTCTGGAGGTCCCAGATGATCATTAATAAATCTGCAAGCAACCTTTCACTTCCCCCATCTTTCCCCAAAACCCTACACGGCCCATAAGTAATGTACTTCATATAAAAGATAAAATCCTTGTAAAAATATGAGGTAGTATAATTTGGTATTGTAAATATGTAATTTTTGTTTGATTTGGGGACATGAGTCTGGATTAATCTGGCAACAATGGTGGTCTTTCTGACATACTGATTTTCTAACTTTGTTAATTCAATCTCTATGGTGCAGAGATGATATATATCAAAATCTCTCATGAATGATTCCTTATCCAATGTAACTAAGGTTGTGCCATCATTGATGACATTAATTTTTTCATTAGTACACTTAGTGAAAAATATTGACAGAGATCACTGACAGACTACAGAGATCATGTGTGGACTACAAGCATTACCGAAAAATAGCAAGCATACCCGACAGAACACAAAGGTCATGAAAAATGCTAAGTATGGAATTGAAAAGCATCACTGACGACACAGTTATAGAACAAACCTAAAAGGAATATAAAAGGCATACCCGATGACAAGTTCAAGAAAGGAACATCGACGACCAAGAAAATAGACCGTCAGAACCGACAGTCAGTTAGATAACCCGCAAATTGTGGATCTGAGTTTTACACGTCAGATAAAGCTATGTAATTATATTTATAGAGTTTTAATTTTTTTTAATTCATAACTTGAGGTTCAAGCAAGCTTTATGTAAATGTTTTAAAGCATCCTAACGGATCTAAAACATATCTAACTAAAGATCAAGATCAAGTTGTAAACCTTGGATCTAGAGTTAACTTGTGATGCATGAATCAAGAATTGAGCCTAAATCTAGTATAAATAGATGTTCAACTCAATTTTGAGTTATGAATTCATTGTTGTTGATAGCCATGAAGAGAATCTAAGGAGAAGAAGGCAGAATTCATGCAAAGTTCCAGATCACATGAGTTGTCAAGAACACACAGAGGCTACCAACGAGCAGATAAAGGTATTATTCAATCATGGAAGGATGATTACTTATATGTATGAAGCTTAATTGGATTTGTTATCAGCAATTGAAGATTGCATATATCATCAAATCAAAGACTTATATAGTTGTATTCTAACAAGTGCATCACATCTAAAACCCTTTTGTAGAAGGTGGACTTAACCGTTCTTTACAAATCTCTTAACAGAGTGTACACTTAACAGTGTTTCTAAAGCTTCAAATGAAGTAGATCTTAATAGGTCTCCACTGTAATACTCCTAACAGGGTAGGTCATCAGAAGTGACCAATTGTAAGCCTTAACTGGCCCCTTCTTATTTGCAGATAGTGAAGTCTTGTGGGTAACAATCCCCACCGTAGTTTTTACTTCCTAACAGGATTTTTCTATGATATCATATCTTGTGTTATGTGTTATCTATTTTCATGAATGTTTCTGTTATGATTACATACTAAAGAATTTATGAGATGATTACATATGCATAAATAAATATGAACAATTAGATAAGATAATTTACAAACTGATGATTAAGGGTTAATGGGCTAATCAAGAAAAGTTTTAGAGGTACTGATTCACCCCTCCCCTCTCAGTACATCATTCCAATATAATTCCAACAATTGGTATCAGAGCTAAGTCTCTCTCTTGAAAATATTAAAGACATGAGAGAAAATATTGAAGCAATGGACAAGTTCAGACTAGACAAGACTATTGAGAATGAGCAGTTACAAATGCAAATAAACTATGAGCAGTATAAGGAGGCGAAAATAAAGCTGAGAAAACTTCTTGATGAAAGAAAGATTATGGAAACCAGGCTGAATGAGAAAGACTACAAAGAATTGAAAATAATATATTACTTTGAAATAGCGGAATCATCAATGAGCAAAGCTTCAGACGCATCAGTTGAAGAAATTACAAGTATACAAGAGATCAATCTACATCTGACAGATCAAATCAAGATGCTACAAATTGGTCAAGAGACTCAAATGGTAAAAATGATTGATGTCATGAATGATGCAAGAAAAGCTGAAAATGAAAGAACACTGGCCATTGATGATAGAAGGAAAATTACAGAGAAACTACAAGAGAAAGAATCAGAGATTCTAAGACTCACTGAGCATCACCATGACGTTACCAACCAGATTATTCTTACAAGTCAAGAAGCAAATAGATTAAATACATAACTCATTGAAAGAATACAGATCATTGGTGAGCTAAGAGAAGAAAATGAAAAATTGAAGCATGAAATCAAAGTCCAAAATCAACACAATGAATTTATCAAAAAGGCTAAGGATAGCAACAAAAGGATGGATGATTTTCTTGATGGACAAAGAAGAGTCAAAAACTACACAGGATTAGGGTACAACGAGAATGGTGAATCCTCTAATCAACCAGATCAGAGGAATGCTTTCACAAACCCAAGATCCAAGAAGCTGTCATGCAATCACTGTGGAAAAATAGGCTACACCTCAAACATCTACAGAAGCAAAATGAAAGGTATTTCTTAAGCACAATCTACTTTTTTTGCTAATTGTTATAAATGTAAAAAGAAAGGACACAAGGCACATGAGTGCAGATTCAAAGTGACAAATCCAAAGAGAAAAACCTACATGGACAAGTATTGTCCTACATGCAAGATGAATGGGCATACACATAAGGAATGCTGGAAAAAGAACAACAAGGCATGGACTCCAAAGGAAACTGATACAAGCTACAAACCTACAAGAGTATGTAACTCATATACTTGGGACTATAACACATGGGTAAACTGTACAGCATGTGGAAGACATGGTCATATTGCCGCCAACTGTATGAGAAAGTGGACCAGAAGGTTAAGAGGTTGGACCAATCCAGGTATGGCATGTTTACATTGTCATAAGGTTGGACATGTGATAAAAGATTGCAAAGACCAACTGACAGACACAAATACACATCCCAATGGAAATACCATTGATGACATCAAAAGAATGAGAAACAAGATGTGGGTAAAAGCCACAAACACTGAAGGTGTTGGAACAAGCAATGCAAATGGTGACACCTCATCCAATGGATCTGGTGACATCACTACATCCAACTAGATATCACAAGTAAGTATGGAACTGAATTACAACAAGTTTTACTATGCATTGGCTCCATTATACATAGTTCATATTGTAATATAGGAATGAATAAAGATGCAATATAGTGTCACTTGCTAAACTATTGAAAAGAAACCATCAGTTATTGGGCATAATCTGCATCGGTGAACACACACAAAAAAGTTAGCACTACTTACCAGAATGTATCGGTCATTACACAAGCTAAGTGTAAATCGATGGATATCGATGAACGTTGAATCAACCAAAGCTATCTTCCCAACCTCACAGACAATCATCGGTGAAGTCTCCAAGACCGCTAGCTACCCCAACACTTTGCATAGACACCGAAGATGTTATGAATGTTTTTACCAAAAAAAGAAGTCTTCATAAACCGACGAGTTGGTAAGCTTTAATGACAACTTAGGGCGCAAAAAGGTATAAAATCCCGACGAGTAAACTCATTTTTGCACCTATGATTTTTTAGTAGAGTAGAGTAGTCCAGAGTGATTTAAGATAAAAATTGGAAAGTGACCCAGCAGAAATCAACTTGACACAAAGCATTCACATTCACAGGCAATCACAGAGAATCAGTAAGTAAATACACTCACCGACAGCACTACTTTATTTGTGAAAAGCCCTAAATTGCAAACAAGATGGCATCAACTTCTAGAGTAGAGAAAATTAAGGATGATAAGAATAAATCCTTCAATCTTGTCAGCAGAGGAGCATGCGCTAAACCTAAATACAAGTTACACCCTAAAATAGCTTCACAACCTGACGATTATGGATCATTCTCCCAAATCCCACATAGGGTTTTACTGGTAGAGGATGTAAGGTCCTATATTCACTGTAAGATCTTGGAAATACGAGATCTAGACCTAGTTAATGCCTATAGGGCACTATGTGATGATGCTAGAAAGCTCAAAGAAGAGCACAAACACTAGGAAGTAAAGAGACTCACAAATGAACTGCATTTTCCCAAGGTTTTCAAGACAGAATGGATTAAAATTGTTCTTTGCAGAGTTCACAACAAGACTCTATGGATAAATAAGCCTAAGGAAATAACAAAGGATGTTATTCACATGGTCACTGGTTATCCTACAACCGACAAACCACAGGCTCACAAGCATTAATCTCTGGTAGAAGTGGAAAAATTGACTGGTGCAAAATCATATAAATGAGCACTAAAGGTCAACACCATTACCGACATAGAGCTGAAGTTTGGAGCATGTGTTGTTGGATACAAGATCTTCCAAGCAAGAATAATGAACAACATATCTAGTACTGCTATGAGCATAGCATATAAGATTATCAAACAAGGGAAGAAGATGGATCTGGCAGAGATCCTATTACATCAATTTGAGGAGAACATGTGCACAATAAGGTCTTCAAGGACAAACACTTGTAAGTTTGGTTACCTCATAATGTGCATATTCTTTTATTTTGAAGAATACTTTCCTTCCATAGGAAAAGTTACATGGGACACAAGCAGACCCATTACCATTCAGATAAGTGAATTCATAGAATCACTTGGAATAGATTTTGATAATGTGATGCATGAGTATTTCAAAACCATAAAGGAAATGTTGCAAGAAAGAACTAGAATTTTGGAGGGTCTGATAGAGGAACACCGAGAAGAAATATGTTTCATGGTGGATACTTATTTCACATACATACAAGCAGTAGTTCCAAGGAAATCATGGCTTTCAAAGTTGGAATATAAAATCAAAATAGGAATAGCAAATGAATGCATTCAGGCACTGTTAAATGAACCCATAGACAACAAGCAATTAAGATTTGGTATCTATGAAGAGGCCAAACTAAAGATTAAAACAAATCTTTTTGTCAAGAAGGCTGTAAAATAGTCAAAAAGAATGGTAAAGAATCTGAGAAATAATTTGAATATATCTACTGAAGGAGAAGAAGAAGGAGAAGGTGAAGAGGAACAACAAGGTAAGGAGGAACTCACCAAGGACCAGCTTCCCATCAGTGATACAGTAGAGCCAAATGAATTAGAGGTAGAGAAGTCTGATTCACTACCTCCTCCTCCACTTAAGAAATCAAGAACAAGGAGTCAAACAGAAAAAGATGCAACTCCTTCTCCCATGATAAAAGGAAAGGTGTATAAGAGGAAAACTAACACACCAAAAGGAAAACAAATAGTCAGGGCACCTACCAAAAGGAGGAGATTTTTTTAGACAGATGAGGACTTAGAGGACTCATCAATGGATGAACCTGACACTATGAAACAAGCAAAGGTTACATCACCGACTGAAGACATTGATGAAATATGTAAGTATATTTCTGAAGCTGCATCTTTTGGAATCTAAAGATTAGGAAATGGTTAAGATGGGATACAGTAGAACAGAATAAGATTGAAGATGCACTTATTGCTAAGATGTGTAGACACTATTATGTCCCACTACAATTCACTACACGTGATGTTCCACAAGAACTATTAGAAAGAATATCTTCTAGATTCACTTTTGCACTCCATGAGGAAAAGAGGATAAGAGAAAGAGTACTGGTCTCTCTTATGCCTCCTAAATCAACAAGAGAAGAAATCAATGAAATCATGGATAAATATGCAAAAAGCTTCTCACCCAAATTGAGTGCTTATAAATTTCTTAAAGAGAAACTTATAGAGCTAGAGCAAGAAACTCATAAAATATGGAGTGAGATACTCAACCCTGATGAGGAAAGAAGTCATGAGAAGGAAACAATCACTAAAATAGATAACTCAAAAGTTGAGTTAGACATTGAAGAGGTACAAATCACAGGCCAAAAATAGACTAACATTATAGATGAAGACTGGCCAAAAGATGGTGAAGATGATCAAGTACCAGCAAGCCCCATCCACATTAGCTTAGAGGATGAAGAAGTTACCAAAGAAGAATTGTCAATAAAAGGTAAATTGGATGTTGATATAAATGATGAATCATGGTTAGACAACATTGTCAATACCACTACAGGACAAGACCCTGCAGTAGAAGTTCAAAAATATGAAGACATCAATGTTGTAAAGGGTAAAACTGATGAACAGGACACAGCTATTGACAATGCAACAGTCAATACACCGAAAAACATGAACATATTAATAGATGCTTTTGATATTCAGTCAAGTCATGATAAATCATCTCAGAAAGATGATAATATACCCAAGGATATGGGTACCGATGAAAACAATGTTACATCCAACACTCCCAAGGATATAGATATAGAAATGAAGGATGCAACCGATGATCAGCAAGATGTATCAAAAGATCAAAACAAAGAGACAGATAACAAAATTGATGATACATTGAGAAAGGTTGAAGAACAAGATAAGAATGAAGGAGTCAAGAAAAATGAAGGTATAAACTTAAATAACATTCATCTGTTGATACACCCAAGGCACGTGAGGAGATGTCTTAACCAAACTAGTCGATGGACACCGAACAGATACAAAAGGATGCCTCATCTTCTTGACCCTCACCCACCAATTCAACCCAATCTCACACTTTACAGATGGTGGTACATCAATCTACCACCCAGCCAAAGAAGAAGAAGAAGAAGAAAATAGTAAAGAAAGACATCTTGGCTATCACACTAGATGAAATAATAGAAGTTCCAAAATGGGATATTACCACTTTGGACAGTGACAAACTTCAAGAGTTTGGAGTGCTATGTCAGAGAAAAGCCATACAAAAGAAAATGATACAAGAGCGTAGGGAAACAATGGCACTTGACAAAGCAAAAGATATACTCCAACAACTTGTTCTTGAAGTGAAACTTGAAGCAAATGCTACAGTAAAGGAACAAATTAGTGTTCTTACCAGCACTATCATAGAGCAACGTATAGATGCAGAGCAAGCCATGGAAGAACAAGAAGAAAAGAAGTATCAATACAAGTTAATTGACAAAATCAGCCAAGAAGTGGTGTTGAACAAGGTAAAGCTCTCTAAACTCACTGATGAATTAGAGCCAATGATTTTCAAAGCAATCACCTTATTTCAAAAGATGTGCACACTAGAGAAATTTACAAAGGAAAATAGTGACAAACTAGCAGAGATAGATCATAATGTCACAAGCAGTGCACAAAGCCTAACCTCGCATACCGACAGTATAAAGTCACATCATGACAAGGTCATAGAGGCTAATAGGCTAAGAAAAGAAATATGGGATGCTGAAACACAACTTAGAGGAGAAATTACAGAGCTACAGGCACATATTTTGCCTAATCTTACTATTTTACAGCAGCATATTTCTGATGCAAGAAATCTTATTGCAACCCCCAAGATGTCTGTAGTAGACAGCATCTATGATATACATGTAAGGATTTCACTGGAGGACATGGCTCTAGAAATGCTAAAAGAGAAATGGAAAAAGATGATGGAGGAGATCAAGTCCTCACATTCCCACCTTTTTGACAAGCTATAAGTACCTTTTCCATTAGAATCAAAAAAGGAGGAAAGGAAATGTATATAGTTATGTACAATATATATATCTTAAAAAGTGGAAAAGAAAAGTACATAAGGATATGTATATATACTTACAATTACTGGCATATACATAGGAGGAGTCATTCAAATGACTAAGGAAGGAGTATACATAGGTGTACATACTAATACACTTAGTATGTTGCACATATCATGTTTTTGATACTAATGTCAAAGGGGGAGATTGATGACATTAATTTTTCCATTAGTACACTTAGTGAAAAACATTGACAGAGATCACCAGTAGACTACAGAGATCACCGACGGACTACAAACATTATCGACAAATAGAAAGCATACCCGACAGAACACAAAGGTCATGAAAAATGCTAAGTGTGGAATTGACAAGCACCACCGGTGACTACAAGAATCACCGGCAACACAGTTATAGAACAAACCTGACAGGAACAGAAAAGGCATACCTGATGACAAGTTCAAGAAAAGAACACCGATGACCAAGAAAATTGACCGTCAGAACCGACAGTCAGTTAGAGAACCCGCAAATTGTGGATCTGAGTTTTACACATCAGATAAAGCTATGTAATTATATTTATAGATTTTTAATTTGTTTTAATTCATAACTTGAGGTTCAAGCAAGATTTATGTAAATGTTTTAAAGCATCCTAATGGATCTAAAACATATCTAACTAAAGATCAAGGTCAAGTTGTAAACCTTGGATCTAGAGTTAACTTGCGATGCATGAATCAAGAATTGA
>MU225694.1:973514-987050 GCA_018584345.1 Thuja plicata
TCATGCAAAGTTTAGAAACAAATCACATCAGTTGTCAAGAACACACAGAGGCTACCGACGAGTAGATAAAGGTATTATTCAATCATGGAAGGATGATTACTTATATGTATGAAGCTTAATTGGATCTGTTATCAACAATTAAAGATTGCATATATCATTAGATCAAAGACTTATGTATTTGCATTCTAACAAGTGCATCACATCTAAAATCCTTTTGTAGAAGGTGTACTTAACCATTCTTTACAAATCTCTTAACAAAGTGTACACTTAATAGTGTTGCTAAAGCTTCAAACAAAGTAAATCTTAATAGGTCTCCACTGTAATACTCCTAACAAGGTAGGTCATTATAAGTGACCAATTGTAAGCCTTAACCGGCCCCATCTTATCTGCAAATAGTGAAGTCTTGTGGGTAACAATCCCCACCGCAGTTTTTACTTCCTAACAAGAGTTTTCTGCGATATCATATCTTGTGTTATGTGTTATCTATTTTCATGAATGTTTCTATTATGATTACATACTAAAGAATTTATGAGATGATTTCATATGCATAAATAAAGATGAACAGTTAGATAAGATAATTTATAAACTAATGATTAAGGGTTAATGGGCTAATCAAGAAAATTTTTAGAGGTACTGACTCACCCCTCCCCTCTTAGTACATCATTCCAATATAATTCCAACAATCACTTTTCTTAATGGTTCTAGAATCATCTCTGCTAACCCTGATGTCCAGGGGTTTGAAATTGGAATTTCCTTATCCCTATTACTATAGAAATAATTGAGCAAATGATAACTAGAAACTCCAAGAGTGCGTTCATCTCTACAATTTTCCATTTCATCAAAGAGGAATTCATTATTTACCTTTCTCCCTTGGTTCATTCTAGCTGGTAGAGCCACAAATTCATCAGAATAGTTCCTCTTGCCCTTCTAGTCATCCTTTGCATCTTTACTTGTACCACTGGTAGAAGCTCTACTTGGTGCTGCTTGGCTCATTGTTACTGATCTTTTCTTAACAATGCATCTTTCTAACACAACTTATTCTTACAATTTTCCTTGAAACTCTGAAAATTCTTCACTTCTGAAAGCACTAAGAATTATGCAATCTCTTGGCTCTGCACTCTAAAAACTTTAGTAAAATGAAATGAACAACAGTCATGCCTATTTATTTCTAAGAAATCAATACACCATTCTACTTGAGATTATAAAATTGTTACTTGATCACTTCTATAATTACTCTGCATTCCTTGACATCAATTTTTTCCTAGTTGTGGCACCTGAAGTTGACAGGTACTCAAATTTGAAAAACCCACTTGGATAGGTCATGAGTACTTTTTTCAATTTTAAAACCCTATTATACGTGATCAATCTTTAAACTCAATCATGATTGGCTTGTTTTATTTACCTTTTACAGCTCAGCAGATGTCTTACACCCTATCAAGATCTTTCCCTTTTAATAGGATATCTTTTTTACCTCATGATGCGAGAACAAACCCATGAAATCTTACCTTACTCTTACCACAGTCCATTTAGAGATTTCATGACTATATTATCTCTAAGTCATTGAGAGTTTAGCTTGACCTAGGTTTCGTTATGAATTCAACACAAACCACACGATTAGATCTTCATTAATGCCTTACGCTAAATCTCTAAATAATCTTGTACCTTCTTAATTTGTTAAGAGATTACATGACCACCGTTGATATTTATTTTAATCCATGGCCTACATTAAATCTCCCAAGCTTTGGCTTTAACTCTACTTGCTACGAGATCACGTGACTACAAGATATCTCTAAGTCGCTAGATAAATTACTCAATCATGGGTTTACTCTGAGATTTCATGCATGCCAAAGATCTCCTTAACCACTTATATGTGTTTCAGCATCCTAATCACTATCTCTTGATCGTTGAAGAATCCTTAACCATTTGAATTCCTCCAAAGACTCAGGGCCAGCCACAAGATTTGATCTTTATCAATGGTTCAAATTCACCCAATGCTGACTTGTACTTTCTTTGACTTAACCATGGCTAACCATATTTTATTTAGAGATCCTGCTACCAAATGAATCTCTAAGTCGCTAAACAAATCTTTTAACTCAGGTTCTGCTTTGAGATCACATGCTAGCCCTCAGATTTCTTCTTAATCCATGGCCCATGCTAAATCTCCCAAAAATTTTGTACTTGATTCATTCATCTTGAGATTAAATGATAGGCCTTGATTCTATTTTAATCCTATGGTCTTCGTTGAATCTCAAGACCTTGCTCTTTACTGCACTTTCCTTCTGAGATCTTTTAACTAGGTTAACTCTAAATCTTGAAAAGAAACTTTACTTAACTTAACTTCATCCCAGGTTTATCTGGAGACAAGCTTTATCTCTGAATCACTGAAAGATTCATTAAATCATGATTTAGTCAGGAGATTACAGGTAGGCCACACAATCAAGTCAAAGATGGAAAAATATCTACGACTATCTCTTAATCGCTGAAGGAAACTTTGACCTTGGCATTTGTTCTGAGATCACATGACAGCCGCTCACATTGGAATAGATCAACGATCAGTGTTAAATCTCTAAAGCCTTTACTTAACTCTGATTTCTTTTGGAGATAACATGACTAAAGCAGACTAAATTCAGTCTTAACCTCAGGTTATATCTTGAGAATTTGTGACTGAGAAAACTCGAAGTCACTGAATAATTTTTGTAACTTGAGTAAAATCATGAGATAAAGCACTCACCACACGATCAAGATTGTATCCATGATTGTCATTGAGTCTCTGAATAACTTAAAGCATATTCCATTTATCTTGAGATTAAGAGATACAAGTTATCTCCAAGTTGCTAAACAAAATAGAATATTCAGTTCACTTTGCGAGATCAGGAGATAAAAGCGTCCACTTAAAAGTGTATGAATTAAAAGATTTAAGTTACTTGACAAAAAGGTAACTTCAAATTAGAATAAGGAAAACAACACTTAGGGATTTTTGCATGATAAGGAAAAAAAATAACCTAGGGCTTAGGTTTTTCACACCTTTATTGCTTTCATTTCTTGGAAATCAACATTTGCAGGAAAATTTTAATGGTATTCTGGAACAGGTTTTGACATTTATAGCAAAATTGACACTGGGAACCCAAAAATTTAAAGCAAGACTCAGAAAACTATAAATATATCCAACACTTCCAATCTTAAAAGATGATTTATATGGATACTCAATCCTAGAAGTAGCTGTTAAAATATTATCAAAATCATTAAGCTCAAAAGCAATCAACTTACCAATAGTAGCATCTAGTGAAACAATCATCTGAGGAATAGATCTTAGTTCTTGTATTGTGGACACTCAGATGGAATACATAGGTAAAAATGTTCTTAACAACTTGTTGGTCACATATTCTTCAATAATTTGACCTCCAGCACCTTCAATATCATTCATAGTTTCCTTTAGTCTAGTGTTGTATAGTGTAACATTTTCACCTTCCTTCATTCTCATAGAATCAAATTTCCCTCTTAATATTTCATCTTTTGCCTTCATAACATGTCGATCTCCACCATGTATCAATTCTATCATATCCCACATCTACTTTGTTGTATCGCATCCTATAATGTCATTGAACTATAGGTCAGTGAGAGTAGATGATATCTCAATCATTGCTTGTGTGTGGTATTTTTTCTCTTATTTACTCAACTGTCAAGGGACCAGTTGTCGGTGGTGTATACTCATTGTCAACATAATACACTACATAATCTCCAATACCAGATAGGTGCAACCTCATTCATTTTTTCCATGTAGAGAAGTTAATTATTCTTATTCAACTTAGGTTACTCCCTCTTATACATCTTCGGATATTTAACTCAAGTGCTTTTAAATTTATCTCATGGAGTATTTAGCTTTGATACCAATTGTTGGATACTGAGAGGGGGCAAATCAAAAAACTATAATACTTAATACTTAAAAACTTAACCTTGATTCAACTTGGTAGGATAAATAACAACAGCAACTGAATCACCAAACATATTCAATAAATTAAGCAATGGCTTGCATAAATAGGAAACAACATGCACATAAATCATTTAACACATTTGACAATAGATTTAACGAGGAAACCCAATTTGGGAAAAAACTTTGTGGAAATTTTCGCCCACAAATGAAAATACTCTTTTGAAGTATGCTTAGTTAAAAGCTTATCATGTTAAAGATTACAATACACATTTTCTAAATGTGACCTTATTGATGACATATAACTGATTGAATGTTTGATAATGTTAATTTGAAGATAATGCAAGGCATTAAATCAGTTAATGGTTTGTACTATCATTGATGTCAACTTGATATAATCTTTATGGTCATGTACATAATGCCAATGACTTTAGAGAATCAATGGAACAAAGGCTATGCTTTCAGCAATGCATAAAAGTCAAGTATTCACTAAGTGATAGACAATACCGACAGAGTGCACACCATTGATAAAGCTAAACAAGAAAAGTCACAGTGACACCTGACGAGCTGAATACAGTGTTCCCTGACGAAGCAAACCACAAGTTGCCCGACGAGCTGAAAATAGAGTTACCCGACAAGTAAAAATACAATGATGCCTGACAGACGGAGATCCTAAAGCTAACTGGAGTCACATCGACAGAACCAGTAGTTGTAACTGACAACTAACTAAAGAGTTGACTGAAAAAATAGAGAGTTTAGAAAATGACAAAATATCTAGCTGGCAAGAGCTAAAGATAGACCTAACTGGTTGTTTTCATTGTTTTATTCAAACAAATTTAAGTGATTGATTTAAAGAAGATTTGTACATTTGCCAAGAAGATAAATACGAGATAAATCAGGATTTATGCTTTAAATCAGATTGGCTGGATTTTTTATCACACCAAGAATCAAGAATTAAGGAATATTATGTCTATATAAGAGACAAGCATTATTCATTCCATATATACATGGAAGGGGAGTGAATCGAAAGTGGATGCTAAAGAAAAACTAATATAGGATAACTTCATATAGTCCTAATCAATCAAGCTAATGGAGAGCTAAAGAATTATGCAGACACCGATAAACAGTGAGCATAGCATCATAGAGAAGAAAGTGTGGACCACAAAGAACTGAATTGATATATTGATTAGAGAGGTAATGTACTTAAATAAATCTGAAAATATGCAATTCAAGTTGCATTATAAACATGTCATTTTGTTTTAGTTTAACCATTCAAGCATCAATTCTCTTAACAAAGCAGGACTAAACAGTCTTCTATATGTTGAGGTACATCCCAAGGAGTGCCAAAAAGGTTGATTCATGAAAGTAGCACTAGATTTTCCTAAAGCCTATTGCCAGTCTAAGAAAGAGACTGATTCGAGGATGGTAGCAAACTGAGTTGCCCGATACTAAGTGACAACCTATATGTATAAAATCCTCTAACAAGGTCACACCTAATAGTGTGTTTGTAACCTTTAACAGGGTTGGCTCTTAATAGGGCTCACTTCAGAAGAGTGAAGATTTGGGGTACCAATCCCAGTGGTTTTTCCCTCAACAGGGTTTCCACATTAAAATCCAAGCGTTATGTGCGTATGGTTTATTACTTTACTATTTTACATTTCACATGTGCATTTTTGGATATATCGGTATACTCTACTTATTTATTATATTTTGGTAAATAGTTATACTGCATATCAGTAATCAAAGAGAATAAGGATAGACAAGGAAAATTGACAGACAGTTAATCATTATAAGTATTTCATGGCATGCATCTTGTAGGGACTTAATAATATAAGGTTTATTTGATTGGTGGTTAGTGATTAAAGGATAAATTTTTGAGGCCACTGATTCACCCCCCCCCCCTCAGTTATTACTAACAATTGGAATCAGAGCTTNGCCACTGATTCCCCCCCCCCCCCTCAGTTATTACTAACAATTGGAATCAGAGCTTGTGTGCGTAGAAGGAAGGTTTCAATACCTAATTCAAAGATCACAAGATGAATAGACGAGATGTGCCCAAGTTGAAAAATAATAATTTTGCTTCATGGCAAAGAAGAATAAGACTCCACCTATCAAGTATTGATAATGATTTTATTCAATTCCTTGAAATTGAATATGTGTTGCCCATAGGAGCACCAACAGTTGAAAAAATGAGAGAGAAGCATGAACATAACGACATGATGATAGAGATTTCTTCCTCACTCTCCAATGTTGAATTTGAAGATGACAAAGACTGAAGAACTGCAAAGCAGATGTGGGACAAATTGAAGCTTGTACATGGTGGTGACAAAAATGTTTTGAGAGCCATGGAAAAAAGCCTTAGAGGAAAGTTTGATGATCTCAAAATGAAAGAAGGAGAAAACATCACTCAATATAGCACAAGAATTAAAGAGGTTGTCAATGCTATCTGAGGAGTTGGAGGTGTAGTAGAGGAAGATACAGTGGAAAGTAAAACTCTAAGAGCCTTACTGCCTACCTATGCTATTAGAGTATCTGCCATTCAAGAAATGAGAGCAGTAGCAAATAGCAATGTTACTCTAGACAGTTTAATTAGAAGACTGATTTCATTTGAAATGAATAACTTTGATAATAGTGTCTAACCATACATAGAGTCTGCATTCAAAACTTCTATGAGAATAAGTAAATCAAGTCATAGAGACACTATAAGAAAAGATAGTTATAGTGAAAATGAAGAAGATGATCTTGATGAAATTGAAGCACTTATGGCCAGAAGAATGCAAAGAGGCAAAGGTAAGTTACCACTTGTTTGTTTTAATTGCAAAGAGATTGGACACTTTGCTGCAAGATGTACTAACAAAAGAAAAGATGACAGAAGTAATGAAAAATATTTTGAGACAAGGTTTGATAGAGGTGATTACAGAAGATACCGACAATCAGAAAGACGAGATACCTAAGACTACAAGGACAAAGGAAAGAAGGTCAGCTACCTAGAAAAATGCAAGGATGATGATACTAACACCAAATCTGATGAAGATATTGAGATGGTGTTTATGGTTGTAAAGGATGATTCAGATGATAATGAAGAAAGGTATGTAGAAATAGCTCTCATATCTAAAATTAGTAAAAATGATGTTTGGATCATAGATAGTGGCTGCACTCATCATATGACCGGTGATAAGAAAAAGTTTGAGACTTTTGAATACTACAAAGGAGGATCAGTAAGAATGGGAAATGACACACCTTCTCCAGTTGAAGGTAAAGGAACAATAATGTTGAATAACCAGAAAAAATGTGAGAATGCTTATTGGGTAAATGGATTGAATTATAATCTATTGAGTTTTTTTCAGTTGAATAATTCAGGTCACAAAGTAGCATTTGAAAATAAGAAGGCAAAGATCTTCAACAAATCTGGAAATCTAATTGGTACCGGTCAACAGACAATAGGTAACGTATTCTATCTAAATGATATTGAATCCACTTGTTTAATTACTATGAACAAGGACATATGATTGTGGCATAAAAGATTGTGTCATGTGAATTTTGACAACATGATTAAAATTAGCAAAAAGAGAAATGTCAGAGGCTTACCGACAATAACCAAGCCTGACAACATCATGTGTAAAAACTGTCAAAAAGGTAAAATGAGAAAGTCTAGTTTCAAAAGAAAAATTCATACATCTGATGTAATTTTAGAATTAGTCCATACTAATTTATGTGGACCTATGAGGACAAAGAGTTATTATGGAGATAGATATTTTATTCTCTTTGTTGATGATTACTCTAGAATGGTGACAATCATGTTTCTAAAAGATAAATCTGAAGTATTCAAGATTTTTAAATGGTATGTCTTTGGTAGAGAAACAAATTGGTAAGGATCTAAAATGTTTGAGATCAGATAGAGGAGGTGAGTTTATATCAGATCAATTCACTAACTTTTGTAATGAGCATGGCATAAAAAGACAGGTTTCTGAAACAAGAACACCACAGCAAAATGGGATTGCTGAAAGAAGGAATAGATCAATAGTTGACTGTGCTAGAACACTGATGATAGAAAAATGAATCACCCAAATATTCTTGAGAGAAGCTATCAGCACTGCTATTTACACACTAAATAGAGTACAACTGAAGAAAGACACCGAGAAGACACCTTATGAGCTATGGTATGGATACACACCCAATGTGAGTTATTTCAAAAATTTTGGCAGTCAATGTTATATCTTAAAAGATGATATAAATGGAAAACTTGACTCCAAGAGTGATGAAGGAATTTTTCTAGGGTATTCTACCAAGACCAAGGCTTATAAATGTCTAAACAAAGCCTCTAACAAAATTATAGAAAGTGCAAATGTAAAGATAGATGAATTTCCAGAGAAGAATGAATAAGAAAGCACAAAAGAACTAGAGGACTACAATAAGTTCACTTAAAATGAGGAACTTGACACTCTACCCTACCAAAAATTTAGAGCACCTGAGCTGCAAATCACTGCTCCAGAGCATCAGGCTGCAAATATCGACGGTCGGGATAATAATCAATAAAATTTGCAAGGTGATGGATAGCAAAATGAAGATCAAAATAATGATCAAGCTAATAGACAAAGGACTGTAATTGTACCTACAAGATACATAAGGAAGAACTATCTAGAGGTCCAGATCATAGGAGATAAGAAAGATGGTACAAGAACAAGAAGTAAGTCTTTAAACTCAAGTTGCTTAATTTGTGAGTTTGAGCCAAAATCTGTCAATGCTATACTAGATAATGAGGAATGGATAAGTGCTATGAATGATGATAATGAGTATATTGAGAATAATAAATCATGGTCACTTGTGCCAAGACCAGATGACAAGAATGTCATCAGTACAAAATGGATATTCAGGAATAAGTTGAATGAGAATGGAGAAGTCACAAGAAACAAAGCAAGACTAGTATGCAAAGGGTATGCACAAGAGGAAGGTATAGACTATGGAGAGACCTTTGCACCCATTTCTAGGCTAGAAGGAGTGATAATACTACTTTCTTATGCTACATACAAAGGATTCAAATTATATCAAATGGATGTCAAGTCAGCATTCCTAAATGCAATACTTGAAGAAGAGGTATACATTGAGAAACCAGAAGGGTTTGAAGATCCAAAAAAGAGGAACATGGTATGTAGACTTCATAAAGCCTTGTATGGATTAAAAAAATCTCCAAGAGCATGGTATGAATGACTTAATTCCTATCTAATAAGTATTGGATTCATAAGGACTAGTGAAAACAACAATCTTTATTTCAAAGAAGATACTAATGCCAACACTTTGATTGCTGAAATATTTGTTGATGACATCATATTGGGAGGAAATGATATGCTATGCAAATCATTTGCTGATAAGATGAGCAAAGAATTTGAGATGTCTATGTTTGGAGAGATCAAGTTCTTTCTTGATCTACAAATCATTAAACAAAGTGAAGGTATTTTCATTACACAGCCCAAATACATCAAAGAGGTCCTGAAGATATTCAAGATGGAAGAATCCAAACTAGTTGGAACACTGATGGCTATTGGAAGTAAGTTGACAAAGGAATACAAGACAATAGCGGTAAATCAGACTTTGTACAGAACAATGACTGGAAAAATCATGTATGTTGTACACACTAGACTAGATATTGCTCATGCATTAGGAATTGTTGCTAGATTTTCTACTAACACCAGGGAATCACATATGACTATTGTGAAAAGAATCCTAAGATATCTGAAGAATACTAAGGAATTCGACTTATGGTATAGAAGAGAAGGCAAATTTGAACTAAAGGTGTTTACCGATGTTGATTGGGCTAGAAATCTTGATGACCAAAAGAGCACAACTGGAGGAATGTTCTTTATGGGTGACAAACTTGTCACATGGATTAGTAAGAAGTAAGGATGCATATCTCAAACTATGGCAGAAGTAGAGTATGTTTCTGATGTTGCAAATTGCTCAAATATTGCATGGATCAAACAATTGCTGGAAGACATGCATATGAAGATCTTAGAACCATTGATTATCTATTGTGATAACACCAGTGCAATAAACATTTCCAAGAATCCAATCATGCAGGAAAAGACTAAACACATTGCAATCAAGTATCATTATTTGAGAGAACAAGTTCAAGAGAAAGAAGTGACACTTGAGTATGTGCAATCAAAAGAATAGTTGGCCAATATCTTCACCAAGCCACTGCCCAAAGATACATTTGAGTACCTGAGAAAGAGACTCGGGGTCAAACCCTTGTCAACTAGTCAGTAAAAGACTGAAGGTTGCATCAGCCTATATATTATCAGAATATCAGAAATGTTGATGCAAGAAAAAAGAAGAAATTCAAAGCTACATCTATATATAGACAGGTATATATTAGAACCAAGCACCAGAGCATAATGTTGTATTGTTGATGGGTAAGGGAAATTCAAGGAATATATTATAGATAAGAGGAAAATTATTATTCAACATGAATGTCAAATATTTAAAACAATTGGTATTTGAAACAATTGGCAACAAACATTGTTTCAATATTTGATTGGCATTGTTGTCAAAGGGAGAGAGATTATCCATATTATCACATTCTTCTGAGAAAAGGAAGAGAGATTATCCATTATCAGATCACTCCAACAGGGAGAGATTATATCCTAAGGGAGAGAAAATTGTATGAAAGATTACACAAAGAGGAGTTGTTGAAAAGAGGACAAGACATCAAAGCAGAAATTTGACAAAATAGAAAGCTGCAAGAATCAAATCTAAGCTAAAATAGAGCTTACCGAAGTTCAGACATTTATCAGTTATCAAACAAATATTGGTAGTTTGATGAATCTAAACAATTTTATTTCAAATTGTATTAGAAATAGTATAGTGTGATAATATAATTTTTGTTGTCATCAATTCCAAAGGGATAGATTGATGACATATAACTGATTGAATGTTTGATAATGTTAAGTTGAAGATAATGCAAGGCATTAAACCAGTTAATGTTTTGTATTGTCATTGATGTCAAATTGATATAATCTATACGGTCATGTACATAATGCCAAAGACTTCACAGAATCAATGGAACAAAGTTTATGCTTTCAGCAATGCATAAAAGTCAAGTATTCACTAAGTGAAAAACAACACTAACAGAGTGCACACCAACAGTAAAGCCAAAGAAGAAAAGTCACAGTGATACCCGACGAGCTGAAGATAGTTTTTCCCAATGAAGCAAACCATAGGTTTCCTGATGAGATGAAAATAGAGTTACCCAAAAATTAAAAATCCAATGACAAGACCTAAGTCAAAGATCACAAGATGAAGAGACAAGATGTATCAAAGCTGAACAAAGATAATTTTTCTTAATGGAAAAGTAGAATAAGCCTCGACCTATCAGGTATTGGTAATGATGTTACTCAATTCCTTGAAACTGAATATGTGTTGCCCACAGGAGAACCAACAATTGAAAAAATGAGAAAGAAGCATGAACATAATGACATGATGATAGAGCTTGCTTCCTCACTCTCCGATGTTGAATTTGAAGATGTCAAAGAATGCAAAATTTTAAAGCAGATGTGGGACAAATTGAAGCTTGTACATGGTGGTGACAAAAATGTTTTGAGAGCCAAGGCAGAAATCCTTAGAGAAAAGTTTGATGATCTCAAAATGAAAGAAGGAGAAAACATCACTCAGTACAGCACAAGAATTAAAGAGGTTGCCAATGTTATTCGAGGAGTTGGAGGTGTAGTAGAGGAAGATATAGTGGTAAGTAAAATTCTAAGAACCTTACTACCTACCTATGCTATTAGAGTATCTTCCATTCAAGAAATGACAGCAGTAGAAAATAGAAAAATTACTCAAGACAGTTTAATTGGAAGACTAATTTCATTTGAATTGAATAACTTTGATAATAGTGTCTTACCAAACATAGAGTCTACATTCAAAACTTCTATGAGAATAAGAAAATCAAGTCACAGAGACACTATAAGAAAAGATAGTGATAGTGAAAATGAAGAAGATGATCTTGATGAAATTGAAGCACTTATGGCCAGAAGAATGCAGAGAGGCAAAGGTAATTATAAAGGTAAACTACCACTTATTTGTTTTAATTGTAAAGAGATTGGACACTTTGCTGTAAGATGTACTAACAAAATAAAAGATGACAGAAGTAATGACAGATCTTTTGAGAAAAGGTCTGACAGAGGTGATTACAAAAGCTACTGACAATCAGAAAGAAGAGATACCCAAGACTACAAGGACAAAGGAAAGAAGGTCATCTACATAGAAAAATGCAAGGATGATGATACTGACACCGAATCTTATGAAGATATTGAGATGGTGTTTGTGGTTGTAAAGGATGATTCAGATGATGATGAAGAAAGGTATGTAGAACCAGCTCTCATATCTAAAATTAGTAAAAATGATGTTTGGATCATAGATAGTGGCTGCACACATCATATGACCGGTGATAAGCAAAAGTTTGAGACTTTTGAATACTACAAAGGAGGATCAGTAAGAATGGGAAATGACAAACCTTGTCCAGTTGAAGGTAGAGGAACAATAATGTTGAATAACCAGATAAAATGTGAGAATGCTTATTGGGTAAATGGATTGAATTATAATATATTGAGTATTTCTCAGTTGAATAATTTAGGTCACAAAGTAGCATTTGAAAATGAGAAGGCAAAGTGTTAAGTTTTTTTTAGGATAGCTGCAAATGTAATAACACTCTATGTTGTATGTATTTTCCAAATGCAACAATCTCTCTTTCATTTATATTGGGAATGAGGATAGGAGAGACATGTCCCTTCATGGGACATGTCTATTCATTATTCTTTATAAGAAAGGACATACCTCTTCCAACTAATTATAATTTAATCAATCTTATAATGTTTCATCAATCAATTATTAATTAAGAATAATAATAATTTAATAATTTAATATTAAATATTAAATTTCATATGATTAATAATAATATAACATATATATTATATTATTATTAATCAACATATATTATATGTATTCTAATAATCATACGACTGAAGATACAAACATTAACTCTCCCTCTTAGCTAGGGAGGATGATCAAACAAAATGTGTAGTGGTCTCTCATGTCAACACTTATGACCCTTATCATATCTACATAAGACATCAACACTCCCTCTTAGTTAGGGAAGATAAAATTCATCAAAATATGATTAACAAAATATCCATTTCTTTTAAGAGAGAAGATATCACCTCATCGTGATATCAAGAGATATGGTCTGACCAAGAATATCAAGTCTCATGATATTCACCATAACTCATAGATTTATAAATATCATCTCATGATATTCACCATAACTCATAGATTTATAAATATCATCTCATGATATTGGGAGTATTTGTCACAGAATATTAATTCGCATGATATTCTTCAAATACTTAGAGTAATGGCCTACCAACATCAAGTCACATGATGTCCACCAAGTACTCAAAAGTTTACAAAGATATCATATCATGATATAAGGAGCATTGGCCTGTAGAATATCAAGTCACATGATATTCACCAAGTGCTCAGAGTAATGGCCTACCAACATCAAGTCAACATGATGTCCACCAAGTACTCAAAAGTTTACAAAGATATCATATCAT
>MU225694.1:1026986-1039165 GCA_018584345.1 Thuja plicata
TTTTCAAGGCCACTGATTCCCCCCCCCCCCCCCACTTATTACTAACACTTGTTAGGGGATTTACCTTAGACCCGTTAATATCTTCACCTGTTAGGAGTGGCCTTGTTAGAGGGCTTTGAACACTCTTTTATAATGTCACATTTCTCAAGGACTTTACAAAACACCCTTAAGTCCACTCAGTTAACATATTTTTCTTTTACAAATGAAAATAAGCAATAGTATGTAAATGATCTATAAAACTACAACTACATCTTGCTTGATTAGATCTCTTTATGTGCTCTTAGACTACTGGAATCAACACCTCATCAATCTCTTCACTTAGACTCAGATTTATCACTTCTTTGCTCCTCGCTTCATCACTCGGTAGCACTTCAACTTGCCATCCATTTGTTCTTTGAACTCATCCTTTAAATAGACTGTGATTTTGCCTCTTAATCTTCTTGATTAGGTTTCCCTTCAATCATGCTTAGTTGTTGGACTAACCTTTTTGAAAACTAATTCAGTGAAATTGAAACTCGGTTAGTCACTTTGGCATCACCTTGAAACTTGCACTTTTCTTGGAAATAAAACCTTCACTTTTACCGCTTAATCTATAGCATAGATTTCTTCCTTGAATTTTCCCATGTGTAGACCTTGTAACTAACTTACTTTCTATTCCTTGGAATCCTACATATCATTGTAGTATTTCTTTAAATGTGTTCTTATCCTTGTTTCTCACAGCTATTATGTTCGGTTGCTAACTCTCAGTTTGGTGACTAACATGCACTACTTGATGCTTCAATGTCTTGTTGTCCTGGCCAACTTTCATAACCGTTTACCAATAGACTGTCTATGCTCAGTAAGTTAACTCTTTTATTCTTACCAACTTGCTCAATCTTCTTTACCAACTTGATAAAGTAGAAACCAATTTTCTGAAGATGATCTTATCATTGTCTGATCTTTATCTATTGGCCAATTAAATCAACTCTGAAAGATATGGCAATTCAATATGAACTAGAAATCAATTGCTTGACATCAATGATAAAATAAAAATTAATCTAATTCTTTCTACAATCATTTATATCTCTGATCTCGGTCTTCATCATCATCTCCATTAGTTGAGTAACATACATATGCATGTAACCTTTCATACCATGCTCGGGGTGCTTGTTTCAAACCATATAGTGCCTTGTGCGGTTTTCAAACCATGTCCTTGTTAGTATTCTAAAAAAATCCTCCAAGTTGTTCTATATAGACTTCTTCTTCAAGAATACTATTAAGAAATGTAGACTTGATATCCATTTGATAAACTTTAAATCCTTTGTAAGTTTCATATGCTAGTATAACTCTAACTCCTTATAATCTAGCAACAGGTGGAAAAGTCTCACCACAATCAATACCTTCTTCTTTTGCATACCCTTTGAAAACTAGTCTTTCTTTGTTTCTGATTACATCTCCATTTTCATTCAATTTGTTTCTAAAAATCCACTTTGTACCAATAATATTTTTATCTTTGGGTCTCGGTACAAAATTCCACGTGTTACTCTTTTCAATCTGATCTATCTCTTCTTGCATAGCTTTAACCCATTCTTCATTCTCCAATGCATCCTTTACTCTTCTTGGCTCTAATTAAGAAATTAACCATGTATTATCTCTTACCTTTCTTCTTGTCATAATTCCAGAATTCTTGTCTCCAATAATCTTTCTCGGTGAGTGATGTCTCCTCACTTTGCTAGAACATGCTCAGTAGTTTGTGGAACTTCATTTCCATCATTCAGTGGTAGTTCTCTTTTTTCAGCTTCATCCTTAGTTTGTGCTTTCAATAAGGTATCAAGAACTTCAGGTTGAACATATAAAATCCTTTGGTAGTCCTATGGTTCCTTCTTGTTTTCCTCATCATTTTCCTCTGCAAATTCATCAATTCTTACAGTTGCACTTTCCACAATTTTGTTAATAGACTTGTTCAAACATTTGTAAGTTTTTCTCTTTGTAGAATATCTGAAGACTATTCCTTCTTCTCCTTTAGAATCAAACTTACCATCTCTAGCATCTTTTATAATATATCATCTACTTTTAAATACTTTGAAATAACCTAAATTTAGTTCGTGATCATACTAAATCTCATATGGTATCTTGTTTGTACCTTTCTTTAGTTGTACTCGGTTAAGTGTATAAGAAGTAGTGTTGACTGCTTCTCTCTAATATGTTTTTGAAGTACCCTTTTCAATCATCAGTATTCTTTCACAATCTACAATGGATATGTTTCTCCTTTCAGCGATACCATTATTTTGTGGTGTCCTCGATGTAGACATTTGTCTCTTTACTAATCCATGTTCATTTCAGAAGAGTGTAAACTCATCTAAAGTAAACTCTCCTCCTCTGTCAGATCTCAAACACTTCAGTTTTCTTCCAGTCTCCTTTTCAACTCTTTCCTTATACCACTTAAACATTTGAAAAGCTTCAGATTTTTCTTTTCAAAACATGACGTAAATCATCCTTGAAAAGTCATCAACAAACAAAATGAAATGTTTATCACCATAGTAGCTTTGTGTTCTCATAGGTCCACATAGTTCAGTGTGCACTAAGTCCGAAATTCCTTGTGTAATGTGATATTTACTTGTAAAACTTGACTTTTTTATTTTACCAACTTGACATTCTTTTGCACATGACATTTTTAGGTTTCTCCAATCTCGGTAGACCACTAACTCTATTCTTTTTGCTCACTTTAATTAAGTTATAAAAATTTACCTAACATAACCTCTTGTTCCATAACCACACATCTTCAACTTTAGCATATAGACAACTCTTAGTAGATGTATCAAGGTCAAATAAGTTACCTTTAGATTGTTCTCAAGTGAAAATCAGACTTACTTTCTGATCAAATATTTTTATCTTTCCATTCTAGTTCTAGCATCTTTTATAATATATCATCTACTTCCAAATACTTTGAAATAACCTAAATTCAGTTCGTGATCATACTAAATCTCATATGGCATCTTGTTTGTACCTTTCTTTAGTTGTACTCGGTTAAGTGTATAAGAAGTAGTGTTGACTGCTTCTCTCTAATATGTTTCTGAAGTACCATTTTCAATCATCAGTATTCTTTCACAATCTACAATGGATATGTTTCTCCTTTTAGCTATACCATTATGTTGTGGTGTCCTCGATGTAGACATGTGTCTCTTTACTAATCCATGTTCATTGCAGGAGAGTGTAAACTCATCTGAAGTAAACTCTCCTCCTCTGTCAGATCTCAAACACTTCAATTTTGTTCCAGTCTCCTTTTCAACTCTTTCCTTATACCACTTAAACATTTGAAAATCTTCACATTTTTCTTTTAAAAACATGACAGAAATCATCCTTGAAAAGTCATCAATAAACAAAATGAAATATATATCACCATGTAGTAGCTTTGTGTTCTCATAGGTCCACATAGGTCAGTGTGCACTAAGTCCAAAATTCCTTGTGTAATGTAAGATTTACTTGTAAAACTTGACTTTTTTATTTTACCAACTTGACATTCTTTTGCACATGACATTTTTTAGGTTTCTCCAATCTTGGTAGACCTCTAACTCTATTTTTTTTTCTCACTTTAATTAAGTTATAAAAATTTACCTAACATAACCTCTTGTGCCATAACCACACATCTTCAACTTTAGCATATAGACAACTCTTAGTAGATGTATCAAGGTCAAATAATTTACCTTTAGATTGTTCTCCAGTGACAATCAGACTTCCTTTCTAATCAAATATTTTTATCTTTCCATTCTAGTCAGTGCCATGTATTGTTTAGTTGTATCACACTCAACAGATTATACTTTAGTCCTTCAACCCAATACACATCATCACATCTTGTATTATTCAATAGATTTATGGAACCTTTACCTTTCATAGGATATGGAGCATCATTACCAAATCTAACATATCCTCCATCATGTTCTTCCATATTCATGAACTTAAATGTGTCACCAATCATATAGTGTGAACAACCACTGTCTATAATACAGGTATCATTTTTGCTTACATGTGAGATTAGGGATTTTTATTCTTTCTTTTCTTCATCATAATTATCCTTGATAACAACATATACAAATTCTTCATCATCATCATCATATGTATCATCATCATTTATTTCTTCATTAGCAATGTGGCATGAATTCTTACCTTTGTTCATGAAATCTCAGAATCTCCTGAATCTATTTTCTCTTTTGTTATCATCTCAGTTGTCTTTCTTCTCATCATTATCATTTTTAGGGCATCTAGCAGAAATGTGACCAATCTTGTTACATTTAAAATATTTCAAAGGTAGCTTACCTCAGTAATTTCCTTTACCTCCCTGTAGTCTTCTAGCTAGCAAAGCTTCAAAATATTTTTCATTTTCTTCATCTTCAGCATACAATTCTTCTTACTCACTCTTGCAACTATAAAACCTTTCACTTGCACTACTTGCATAACCATCACTAGGTCTAGACTCCCTAGAACTTCCAATCTTCAAAGATGATTTAAATGCAAACTCAATCCCAGAGTGGAAGGTAAACTATTATCAAAATCATTTATCTCAAAAGCAGTCAACTTACGAATAGTAGCATCCAATGAAACAATCATCTGAGGAAGGGATCTAAGTTCTTGTATTGCAGATACTTGGGTGGCATACATAGGTAACAATGTCCTCAATAGTTTTTTTGTTACATCTTCTTCATTTATCTATCCTCCAGCACCTCTGATAGCATTCACAATTTCCTTTAGTCTTTCACTTTATTATGTAACATTTTCACCTTCTTTTATTCTCATAGAATCAAATTTGCCTCTCAAATTTTCAACTTTTTCCTTCTGAACATGTCGATCTCCACCATGTACCAATGCAATCTTATCCCAAATTTGTTTATCGGTATCACATCCTTTAAGGTCATTGAACTCCAGGTTAGTGAGACAAGATGATATCTCAATCATAAATTGTGTGTGATCTTGTATTTCTCTTATTTTCTCAAGTGTCATATGCCCAAATGGCAGTGGTGAATACTCACTGTCAAGATAGATAATGCATACTCTCTAATCCCAGATAAGTGCAACCTCATTCTATTTTTCCATGTAGAGAATTTATCCTTATTCAACTTTGGTGCCTCCCTCTTATACATCTTTGGATCTTTAACTTAATTCTTTTAAACTAATCTCTTAGTATACTAGGCTTTGATACTAATGTTGGTTTACTAAGAAGGGGTGAATAAAAAAACTATGATAATTTAAACTTTAAGTCTTAACTCTTATTCAACTCGGTAGAACAAACTATGGCAGCAACCAAATTACCAATAACTTCAAAAACTCAATCAAAAACTTGAATAAACAGTAAATATCATGCATATAAATCATTCAACACACATAACACTAGATTTAATAAGGAAACCCAATTTGGGAAAAACCTTTGTGGTAATTTTCACCCACAAATTAAAATACCCTTCTCAAGTATGCTCGATTAAAAGTCAATCTTGTTAAAGATTACAATACACATTATTATATGTGACCCTATTAGGGGATTTACCTCAGACCTATTAAGATCTTCACCCTGTTAGGAGTGGCATGGTTAGAGGGCTTTGAACACTCTTTTAGAATGTCACCTCTCACAAGGATTTTACAATAAGACTGTTAAGTCCACTTGGTTAAGAGATTTCTCTGATACAAATGCAAATAAGCAATAGTATATATAATGATCTGTAATACTGCAACTACCTCTTGCTTGATCAAATCCCTTATGCTCTCTCTGACTAATGGCATCAACACTTCATCAATCTCTACTTTAGACTCAGATTTCCACCTCTTTTCTCTTCACTACTTCACTCGGTAGTGCTTCAACACTTCAACTTGCCAACCCTTGTGTTATTCGAATTCATCCTTTAAATAGAATCTATTTTTGCCTCTTAATCTCCTTGATTAGGTTTTCCTTCAATCACTCTCATTTGTTAGATCAAATTTTTGAACTGATTCAGTGAATTTGATACTCGGTGAACCGCTTCAATATCACCTCAGAAGTTGCACTTTTCTTGGAAGTAAAATCGTCACTTTTGCCGCTTAATCTATACCATATATCTTTACCTTCAATTTTCTTGTGCATAGATATTGTAACTAACTTCTTCTTCATCCTTGGAATCTTCCAAATTACTGTGGCTCATCATTAAATGTGTTCAGTGAATTTGATACTCGGTCAACCGCTTCAATATCACCTCGGAATTTGCACTTTTCTTGGAAGTAAAACCGTCACTTTTGCTGCTTAATCTATACCATATATCTTTACCTTCAATTTTATTGTGCATAGACCTTGTAACTAACTTCTTCTTCATCCTTGGAATCTTCCAGATTACTATGGCTCCCCATTCAATGTGTTCTTATCCTTGTTTCTAAAAATTGTACCGCTCGGTAACTAACATGCACTTCTCAGTGCTTCAATGTCTCGGTGTCTTGACCGACTTACACAACCCTTTACCAACAAACTTCTTTCTACTCGGTAACTTAACTATTTAGCTTACTAACTTGCCTAATCTGCTTTACTAACTTGATAAATTAGAAGACAATTATCTCAATAGTATCTTATCACTGTCTAATCTTTATTAACTGCCCAAGTAAATCAACTCTGAAAGAGATGGAGATTCAATATGAACCAGAAATCAATTTCTTGACATCAATGACAAAATAAAAATGGATCTAATCCTTTCTACAATATCGTATACCTCTGATCTCGATCTTCATCATCATCTCCATCAGTAGAGTAATAGTTGGCATAGGTTGTAGAATTTGTATTTACCACGATATAAATATCCAAAAAATGTCATCTACTAATAGTCTAATACTAATTTTTAGAAAGATTTATATAATTAGTTGATCTCACAAAATTGTGTCCCACTTTTGGGCATGAACAAAAAGCGCTCAGCCAAAAGAAATTCATTTATGTCCCCTTCGCGTGAATTGGTGTGTTCATGTGAAGTGTGAAAACCCCTTTGTGCGAATATGGTGACATCGTTGTGTTCACACGAATGGGGATCTTCAAGTGAAGCCCATGACATGGGGTGTTCACATGAAGATCCCCTTCGAGAAAACACCCCACCGGCCATTCTTTTTTAAATTTCTAGCAATGAGTTGTCATTTTCACTTTTTGTTTTTTACACTTTTACTGGACCCCAGGTGTTGGAGCGAACACCCTGACTACTAAAGGTTGTTGGAAGCATCTTTTTAATAGTTTTGACCTCTCATCGACCTTCATTCAAACCAAGTGCACTGATTTCATCCTTTTTTAGTTTATTTATGATTGTAAATTATAATTTTTAAATTATTTTTAGTTAATTATCTGTAATTTCTATTTTTTAATCATTTCTAATTATTTTTATTTATAAAATTAGCTGTTTATTAGAAACTCTTAGAAAAGTATTAGAAAACTGTAGAAAATTTTAGAAAACGTTAGAAAATTTTAGAAAACTAATAGGAAATGTTAGAAAAATTGTTTGTTTTTTAGATTATTTTTAGTTAGTTATATGTAATTTTCATTTCAGTAATTTTTAATTATTTTTATTTTAAAAAACTAGAAAATTATTAGAAAATCTTAGAAAACCTTAGGAAGATTTAGGAAATTATTAGAAGATATTAGAAAAATTTAGCTAACTATTACAAAAATTTAGAAAACTATTAGAAAAATTTAGAAAATGAGTAGAAAACTTTAGAAAAACTTAAACTTTACTTAATTGGGTACATGTATGTTTCATTTTTGCAATTTTTAATTATTGTATTATATGTTTTCTTAGGAAAATTTGAAAAAAATAGAAAAACTTTAGAAAATGTTTAAACAAGTTTAGCTACATCTTTATTTATTAAACATGTGTACTCTCTCTCTCTCTCTCTCTCTCTCTCTCTCTCTCTCTCTCTCTCTCTCTCTCTCTCTCTCTCTCCTTAACTCTCTATAATTATCTAATTAAGTGTGATTTCATTACTTAGTTAATTTGTATTCAAGTCATGTCATTTAGGTTCATTTACATTTAAATTATCATTTCATCCATTTTCATATACAATATCATATTAATTAATTGCATTCACTATCATATTAATTGCATGTAGTCGCATTATCATATTAATTGCACTTAGTTACAATATAATATTAATTATTTTAGTTTCATTACTACATGGTTGCATCATCATTATCATACTCCTTATCATATGTAGTTGCAATTTCATTTTCATAATCATATGAGATCATCATTTCTATATTCATTTACCATATATTTGAATTACCATGTTATCATATTCATTATCAATTGCATATTAATTTTAGATTGATCATGCACATGACATGGATGTATGCATAATTTATGTTACATGATTTATTGCATTTACAATTCAATAAAGGTGATGTACATGTTTTTTTTTATCTAATTTCTAGGTGATGTACATTTTAAAATATTAAACAAATAAATTTAATTTTCATCATTTAGAATTGTACATGTGTTTTAGATTTAATATTATTTTATAGTTACTGACATGGTTTTATATCAAATTTGTTTCCATTTAAAATGCACATAATGTACTTACTTAATTTTTAACATTTAACATGTTACCCCTAGATTGCACATCCTCAGAAGGATGCACCTCAGGGTGACGCACCTTAGGGTGGTGCACTTGATGGTGGCGCACGTCCTGATAAGGCTCAGGTACCCAACATTTCTAGTATATTTCATTTTGTTGACACAGAGATCGGAAAATTGAGAGTTGTGATTAGTAGATCTCAAGATGGTGTCTACACAAATATTTGTACCACTATTTTAATAAGTCTCGAACAGTTGACTACACACCTAAGATCTCACAATGTTTTTACCACACATATTATCTCTAAGATTTTTTGAAAGTTAAGAGTTGAGATCTCGGGGGATGTATCCTTAAAGATGGTTTAGAGTCATGTCCCTAAGGAAATCATCAAATGATATGTCTTATCACATTATGATGGTAAAGCCAAGGTGAGGGCATACTAGGTCACACAGTGCATAGATCTTGAAATAGCATCTAGGATCTACCCTCGATTCCTTGTAGCTTATGGTCGTTATCCTAATAATGACCAAATTCCTTTGTATTTTGCACAACAGATGTACGTTAAGATCTGTTTGGGCCTCATGGTCAACTATCTAGATCTCCTCCTTATTTTGGTCAAGGGCGTGACAAAGTTGCCAATCATGATCAGTATTGTAGGTTTGATCAACCTACACCTACTCACAAACAGTTGGTTGGCAAGAGGTCTCCAACAGTGGTACCATCGATGGCTTCTACCACCGACAGAGTTATAATTTCTTTCCAAAGGGAAGAAGTTTACAGGATTGGTCAGATTGCATATGTTGCCACCAACATGACATCTAATTTGTTGGGCATATATATTTTGACTAGACCCTGACCTAGATCATCTTCTGAGGCATCATTTAGTGCAAGCTCAAGTGGTCCTAACATGTATAAATTTGTTGGCATGCCCACCCCAGATGATTTACAAGATCCTTAAGGATCTCGGAGTCACATGGACATGGAAATTTATTTTCTTGAGGACTCACTGTAGTCATATTCATATATTGCAGAGATCTAGAGGATACCGATACAGGCTATCAAAGATGTCACTAGAGTCTCACAGGGCCATGTAGTTCCACCATCTCAGACCACTCCCTCAAGTCATATATATATAAATTCACATCACTCTACATAGCATGACCCACCCATAGATCACTCCAAAACTATAGATGGGGAGATATGAGTTGGTGATGCATGTATCACAACTCAGGGATTTGAGGAGCAGTTGCGAGGGTTGAGGAAACTCAACACCAGTGACATGGGATCATTTTTGGATATGCTATTGTAACCTTCTGCCTCTACACCACTCCCATCTCAGATAGTTACCCCCTTATACTTCTCATTACAGAGGGTTGGGACTGGAGATGGTGCATGTGATGGAGCTTCAATGGATGATACAATGGTAGCTGATAATCCTCCTGCTCCTAAGACCCAAGTATTTAAATTGATTTAGTTTAACATCAATGTAAACTTATTTAATTTCTATTTTATATTGTACATGCACAGCTCAATAATATTCTAGTCACGTGTACTAATACCCGTACATGTATAATATTTTGTAGACACAATTAGCTAAGCCACTACAACATTTGGGGTTGAATTTTGACGAATTTGCAATGGTACTACCATTTGTGTGTGATTTTTGTGTTTTTTTTCAAGTGCCCCCGATGTTGTCATAATATCGATGGTACTGTAGGAATTGCAACACCAGCGTGATTATAAACAAAAAAAAGGCTCATTTCTAATTTAGCGTGATTGCATAGCGTCATGCACGAAGAGGACCTGACTGTGGAAGATTGGAATCTTGGTATATGGTAGCCACAACTTGATCAGGTAGGCATTCGATCTTTGTATTCTCATTAGCTCAACTTTGTTTTGATGGCATTTTTTGATTTAATGGCACAATATGAATGTTAATACTGGCATTGTTGGCATTGTTAATAATGGCATTGTTAATAGTGGAAATATCTTGATGGATCGTGGGCTACAAGCTAGGGCATCATGAATTATTTATGAGCTCACTATTTAATACTGGCATTGTTTACGTCTTTGCATTTCTAATGTTTGATGACCCGCGAGCTTTGAGATCTAGGGCATCGTTGCTATTACCTTCAAGGCATTGTGTGAAGTGTTTGATCTCTCTTTATTTGTTTTGTTGTTGATATTCACTATGTGGTACTCCCCATTTATGATCATTTCATGAGGAAATGTCTTGATGGCTCGTGGGCTGCAAGTTAGGGCATCATGCATTGTTTATGAGCTCATTGTTTAATACTGGCATTTTTACATCTTTGCATTTCAAATGCTTGATGACCCGCGATCTTTGAGAGATAGGGCATCGTTTCTATTACCTTCAACGCATTGTGTGAAGTGTTTGATCTCTCTTAATTTGTTTTGTTGTTGATATTCACTATGTGGTACTCCCCGTTGATGATCATTTCATGAGGAAATGTCTTGATGGATCACGGGTTGCAAGCTAGGGCATCATGAATTGTTTATTATCTTATTGTTTAATACTTTCATTGTTTACATCTTTGCATATGGAATGCTTGATGACCCATGAGCTTTGAGAGCTAGGGCATCATTGCTATTACCTTCAAGGCATTGTGTAAAGTATTTGATCTCTCTTTATTTGTTTTTTTGTTTATATTCATTATGTGGTACTTCCCATTTATGATTATTTCATGAGGAAATGTCTTGATGGCTCGTGGGCTGCAAGCTAGGGCATCATGCATTGTTTATGAGCTCACTGTTTAATACTGGCATTTGTTTACATCTTTGCATTTGGAATGCTTGATGACCCGTGAGCTTTGAGAGCTAGGGCATCGTTTCTATTACCTTCAAGGACTTATGTGAAGTGTTTGATATCTCTTTATTTTATTTTATTTTTATATTCACTATGTGGTACTCCCCGTTTATGATAATTTCATGAGGAAAAACATGGTATCTGCTTTCCTTTCTGCAGCATTCTTCTGAGTGCACATGTCCTGTAGCATGGTTTTTCTTTCAGAAGTTTATGGATTGACTATGCACATGCATAATTGTAGAAAAGGATAAGTAATAGGATGTCATTCATTGCTTGGATCTTCTTGATCTAACCCCCATCTCTCTTTTCTTTACAGGTTATGGATCACACAGGAGCACATTGGATTCATACCCGGGTCAAAAATTCATCATTTCAGGCAATGTCTGGTACCCTTATTATTTATGTTCATCCTCTTATGTATGCATGCACTCTTTCATATTCTTCTGAAAGTTGGCTATGCTCATAGTAGCCCAGATGATTTTATCTTTCAATTACTTTCCTTGTATAGTATATACAAGTTATTTGGCATATATATAGTATATACATGTAATCTTTAGATGCACAAATTTATTTTCCTTTACATGTATCTTTTCATGAAATGAACACAAATTAAACAAGATCATCTAATAATGCAAACTAGGGTACTGTAGTCATTCATCTAGTAATTAGGTTACCAATGTACAATGGGGTAACTATTTGTATATATATCAAACCATGAAGATGATGCTTAGGAGATAGTGGAGCTAGAGGAATATGTGAAAGATCTAAATGCTTTGAAAAATAAAAACTCCTAAGGCTTTCAAACACCTAGGAG
>MU225694.1:1051069-1065077 GCA_018584345.1 Thuja plicata
TGTAAATTATCTTATCTAACTGTTCATCTTTCTTTATGTATATGAAATCATAACATAAGTTCTTTAATATGTAACCATACAAGAAACATTCATGAAAATAGATAACACATGACACAAGATATGATATAGCAGAAAACTCCTATTAGGAAGTAAAAATTGCGGTGGGGATTGTTACCCACAAGACTTCACTATCTGCAGATAAGAAGGGGCCAGTTAAGGCTTACAATTGGTCACTTCTGATGACCTACCCTGTTAGGAGTATTACAGTGGAGACCTGTTAAGATCTACTTCATTTGAAGCTTTAGCAACACTGTTAAGTGTGCACTCTGTTAAGAGATTTGTAAAGAACGGTTAAGTCCACCTTCTACAAAAGAATTTTATATGTGATGCACTTGTCATAATGCAACTACATAAGTCTTTGATCTGATGATGTTTGCAATCTCTAATTGCTGATAACAAATCCAATAAAGCTTCCTATGTATGAGTAATCATCTTTTCATGACCGAATAATACCTTTGTCTGCTCGTCAGTAGCCTCTATGTGTTCTTGATGACTAGTGTGATCTGTTTCTGAACTTTGCATGAATTATGCCTTCTTCTCCTTAGATGCTCTTCGTGGCTATCAACAACAATGAATTCATAACTCACAATTGATTGAACATCTACTTATACTAGATTTTATCTCTATTCTTGATTCACGCTTCGCAAGTTAACTCTCGATCCAAGGTTTACAACTTGACCTTGATCTTTAGTTAGATATGTTTTAGATCCATTAGGATGCTTTAAAACATTTACATAAAGCTTGCTTGACCCTCAACTAATGATTTAAAACAAATTAAAACTCTAAAAATAGAATTACAATGCTTTATCTGACATGTAAAACTATGATCCACTATTTGCGGGTTCTCTAACTGATTTTCGATTCTGATGGTTGGGCTTCTCTGTCAGTCTGTCAGTTTTCTTTGTCGTCGATGTTCCTTTCTTGAACTGTTCATCGGGCATGCCTTTTCTACTCCGTCGATTTTGTTCTCAAAATTGTATCGTCGGTGATGTCCTGTTTACTTCGTCGGTGCAACACTTGTCAGTGTTCGTCAGTCAATTCCATACTTAGCATTTTCTCATGACTTTTTTTGTTCTGTCGGGTATGCTTATTGTCTTTCGGTTATGCTTGTAGTTCGCCGGTTATGCTTGTACCGATGATCTTTGTCAATATTTTTCACTAAGTACATACTAATGGAAAAATTAATGTCATCATATATATATATATATATATATATGTATGTATATATGTATATGTATATAACAAACAGAGCATCGGCCAATCATATGGTAGCCATAACTTGAGGTAGGCATTCGAGCTTTTTCTTTTCATTAACTCAATTTCATTTTGATGGCATTTTTTGATTTGATGGCACAATATGAATGTTAATAATGGCATTGTTTACATCTTTGCATTTGGAATGCCTGATGACCCGCGAGCTTTGAGAACTAGAGCATCGTTGTTATTACCTTCAAGGCATTGTGTGAAGTGTTTGATCTCTCTTTGTTTTTTTTGTTTTTGATATTCACTATGTGGTACTCCCCGTTTATGATCATTTCATGAGGTAATGTCTTGATGGCTCGTGGGCTACAAGCTAGGGCATCATGCATTATTTATGAGCTCGTTGTTTCAACACCACATGACCCTGTTATGAGCTCTATTTGTTATATACATATACATATATACATACATATATATACATATAGATGTATATATATATATATATATACTTATATATATACATATATACATATATATATGTATATATATACATATATGTATATATATGTATATATATACATATATATGTATATATATACATATATATGTATATATATACATATATATGTAAATATACATATATATGTATGATGTTATTGTTGTCATCGCATGCTTGTTGTTGTTGTGCACCATATATTGTTTTATATATACATTGTTTATTTCATTGAGACTATGAGCTTGTCATTCTTAATGTATTTATTGTTATTGGATCAATGTTGCCATGTTTTTTAGGTTGTAGATGCATTGAATCATCACTTCCATTCTATTTTGATAGCATGTAGTGTTTGATCTCTCTTTATTTGTTTTGTTTTTGATATTCACTATGTGGTACTCCTTGTTTATGATCATTTCATGAGGAAATGTCTTGATGGCTCGCGGGCTGCAAGCTAGGGCATCATGCATTGTTGATGAGCTCATTGTTTAATACTGGCATTGTTTACATCTTTTCATTTGGAATGCTTGATGATCTGTGAGCTTTGAGAGCTAGGGCATTGTTGCTATTACCTTCAAGGCATTGTGTGAAGTGTTTGATCTCTCTTTATTTTTTTCGCTATTGATATTCACTATGTGGTACTCCCCAATTATGATCATTTCATGAGGAAAAACATGATATCTTCTTTCCTTTATGCAGCATTCTTCTGAGTGCATATGTCCTGTAGCATGGTTTTTCTTTCAGAAGTGTATGGCTTCACTATGCGCATGCATAATTGTAGATGAGGATCAATAATAGGATGTCATTCATTTCTTAGATATTTTTGATCTAACCCTCGTCTCTCTTTTCTTTGCAGGCTCTGGATCATCACAGGAGCACACTGGATTCATACCCGGGCCAAAAATTCATCACTTCAGGCAATCTCTGGTACCCTTATTATTTATGTTCATCCTCTTATGTATGCCTGTACTACTTGAATTTTCTATAATAGACAAGCAAACTAACAATTGTTTTCTCCAAAGTACTATTTTTCTCCAATAGTCAATCCTTTATTTCTCTTTCCAAAGCAACCTTATCAATCCTCTAGTCTCACTTTCCAATGTTTCGTACTCTTTCCTCCGCAAATTCTGGAAATATCACAGTCAGCTTCTTAAACAATTTCAGTGTTATGCTTGCTACTGTTGTGCACCATATATTATTTTATACATTGTTTATTTCATTGAGACCGTGAGCATGGCATTTGTAATGTATTTTATGGTATTGGATCAATGTATTTTTCCCTTGAGTTCGGGCATCATGCAACTTTATTGTTGTCATTGTATGCTTGATGTTGTTGTGCACCATATATTTTTTTATACATTATGTATTTTATTGAGCCCGTGAGCTTGGCATTTGTAATGTATTTGTTGTTATTGGATCAATGTATTTTTCCCACTTATTCATTATGTTGGCATACTTATTCACTATTTTCATTATTGTTACTTTGTTTTAGGTCTTCTCAATGGATAGAACATTTGATATTGAATGTTTTCATTTGGAGTCCTTAAGAGAATAGTGCTCCAGATTATTTAATGTGCGTGATGATGACATCAAACATGTTATTCTCTACCTCCTGAAACATAATATTGTTGGCCCTCATGTACATGATGGGGTGATCTATAAACTAGTATTTTATACTCTCTTTGAAGTTAGCAGTTGGTTAGAATGGGTCTTGAAGGTGGTTAAGCATGTGGTTGTTTCTGACAATTTGTAAAAAGATGCAAGGGGATTCAGACCATCAATCCAAACAATATCTCTGGCAGGCTTGCCTCAATTTTTTATAATAGAGCTGGCTTTGAAAATAAAATGGTGGAGGCGTGGGAGGTGTTCAAGCTATCTTGCGCTAATGATGAGTATACTGCTATGAGTATCTTCCATGGTCACAATGAATATTTTTTCACTTGTGACAATAGGAATGTTATGATGGACTACTTCTTTGGAGTTGGCATTTTTGTCAACAAACTAGGTCATATTTAGATCAAACATAGACATGAAACTTAATTGTTTAACATAATGTTTGGAATACTCTTCTTTGTAAATGTATTTGTTGATACATACTCAGGGTCTAGATATCCATATATTCATCAGCATTACAAAAACTTATCTAGCTAATGAACTTTATATCCTTATGCATTATGTTATTGTGATTTTGCCTCTTTTTTTTGACACAATGAATGGTTGTATGTAGCTCTAATTTTTTATTGTCTACTATGCAATGTTTAGCATATGTATCATGTGAGTACTTATGTAAATTTGATTATCAAAAAAATTCATTATCTTGTGATATTGATGTATGGATTCAAGTGTATATTTTTTTGAGTCAAACTCATTGACTCATGTTTCATCCATGAATTTGACATGCACAAATTGCTTATCATGTCAGCTTCATTTAACAAACTAATGTCATGAAAATCATCTAACAATGTAAACTAGGGTACTGTAGTCACTCATCTTAAAGCTAGCATGCTATCAAAATAGAATGGCAGTGTTAATTCAATGCATCTACAACACCTCAACAACATGGCAACATTGATCCAATAACAAAAAATACATTACAAATCCCAATCTCACGGTCTCAATGAAATAAACAGTGTATAAAACAATATATGGTGCACAAGAGCAGCAAGCATAAAATGACAGCAATAACATCATATATATATATATATATATATATATATATATATATATATATATCTGTGTGTGTGTGTGTTTGTGTATATGTGTATGTATATATATGTATGTATATATTGTTTGGATAATACTGGGAGGGGGGTTGAATCAATATTATAGCACTTAATTAAATTCTTCAACCATTTAAACATTAACCATAAACTTGTAGTAAAGAAAAGAATGTAATAAAATGACACAGCACTCATAACACCATATTTGTTTTTTAGGATACTCTAGCCAAGGGAAAACCCCGGTGGGGATGGTACCCAAAAGCATATACTAAAGTATAATGTCCCTATTAGGAGACCTGGCCATGTTAGGAGCTGAATATTACATAGTACATTTCCTTGTTAAAGGAATTACAACTATGTTAAAGGTTCACAACACTGTGTTAGGGGCCAACTGAGCTTACAGCTCCTACAAAGTAATTTTGTTTAGAAAGTGTTCTCGGTCATGAACAAAACAAGCATCACTAGTGCTTAGATAGTTCCTTTATAGTTCATCAATGATCTCTGTCATTCTCTGCTCTGCTATTCACTCAACACATTCATCCAACCAACATGTATCTTTATAAAAAAGATCTTACATATATATCTCACAACTTTACAAAGTCGGCTCCTAATATAAATATTACAAATATTATAAAGTCAGCTCTCAGTACAAATAAATTTAGTAAGGAAAATAATAAATGTATATTCAGCGCTCTTACATAATCAAAATGTAGGTTATCAACAACCATAATCCAACTCTGATTGCCTAGATTCCATGTAATACTCTCTCAATCTTCGCTACTGTCCAACTGCTTTGTATAATTGTTTTGTTGTAGTATGTATGTCTTCAATTCTTTCTAACTCACCGTAGGCATTACCAAAACCAAATCAATCTTAGGTGGAGGTCACACATATCCCATACAGTCTTCCTCTAAGCTCATTTTCCCTAATTCATCGATCTCGATCTTCAATATCCAAAATACTTTTGTATCTCTACTTCTATACTTAGTCAATTTCTTAATCAGCAATACTTATATTTATAGGAATTGATCTATAACCCAGATGTGTTGTCATTAATGACAACCAAAAGGTGAATCACATTACACAAAGTTGATCACTTGCCAACAATCTCTCCCTTCGGCATTGATAGCAACACTTAAAGAAATAAAATGAATAAGTGTTCCAACAAAAAAAAAATGTCTCCTCTATGTTCTTTCCTTGCTCTTCTTGTCTCTTCTCCCATTTTCTTCTCTTCTCCTATAATATTTTTTCTTCTCTATTCTCCCCCTTTGACAATAATGACAAAGGTGCATACAAAATAATAGAATTTAGTGCTTTCTCACCAGTTTCAGAATATCTTGAAAGGAATCTTCCAAGATCTTCACTTCTGTACTCCATGATTTGAACAATATTTGACTAATATAAAAATTATGACATTCAATGCAAATGATGCGGTCTCAGCTTCTTTCAATTCTATGGGTATAGATTTAGTCAATGAATCTGTCACTTTCTCCTAGTCTGATAGATGAACCTCAATTATGGTTAGCTTAGGAGTGATTAAACTCTTCAGCAAATTAAATCTTGTCAATACTCTCCCTTTCTCATTATCCAATACACTAAGTTTTGCCAAAATTCTTGTGACTTCCTTTTCTAATTTTGTTACAGATTGTGAAGATGCTTCACAACTGTCCATCATACTGTTCAGAGTTGCCCTCTCTTTGGCAATAATGTCTTCAACATTCTACACATGCCTAATAGGATTCATGCAATAACTAAATAGTTTTCTTCCATGTCCAATGCAGCTCTTTGCATTTTTCAAATGAGTTTTCACAATGCCTAAGTCCCATGCGATTGACTTGCAAACTTCTGATAGATTCTTCTCTGAATATTTGTTCTTTGCCTTCTCCTCTGCAATTTTTATCAAGTTCTCATAATGTCCATTAAATTCATCAAGTTTTATTCTCAGATTTTCAATGTCATCTTTGTGCTGGAAAACAATAGGTACTAGAAGCAATTTTTTAACAGTATCAATTGCTCTTGTAATCACTTTAGCCATTTTTCCACCTTTTTGCTATGATCTTTCCTTAACTTTGTTTAGTGCAATAAATGCCAATTTAACCAACTCATCTTCATTCATGCTATCAACATTAACATCACTACTTGGCAACAATGAGATAGAATATGTGTTTACCTCTTTCTGTTCATCCTCTTTATGTTCTGTCTTTTGTTCTTCTTCCTTTTTCTACTCTACTTCCTCTCTTTTTTTTGCTTCATCTGCTATAGTGTTGTCCACATTCCCTGCAAATGGATCCTTTTCATCTTGTGATGTTTCAAGAGTCACTAGCACACAAGAAACATAGAAATCTGGTTGTGGATCTACTTCGCTTTTCTCAGCATTTGTCTTAGTTTCTTTTGAGCTTTCTCCCATTCCTAACTATGTAGGCGAAGTAGTCTTAGGAGGTGGAGGATTGTCAGAAGTAGTGTTCATCAATATTTTCTCTAGTGCCTTCTGAGTTTCCTCAGTGACTTCATCATACTTCCTCACCATGATTTTCAACAATCTTAACTTGGTCCTTAGCAAAGGTTTCAATTCCTTGAATATTCTTTCTCTTTCTTGTAAGGATATTACAGGAAACATGTTATCAATTTCCTGATTCCTGATTGTATCATCCTCAATCTGTGCTAAGTTTTTTCTTGTCTCCAATCTCCCATACAAGTCTTTTGGTATACTTCCTTCAATTTCTAATAGAGTCTTTTTGAAAGTAAGTAAATGATCAATCACAATGTCTTCAATCTTAAGCTTGTCTAGATCTCCATACCTATCATAGTATATGTCAATTGTGACTAGTTTACCTTTTTATATTTCTCTCTTCTCTATCATCTTCATGGCAAGCTTCCATATGTGCTCAGTTTTCTTCTCTTCTCTCACTGTGTTATGTTCTTTAGGTGATGTATGTTTGCTTGATCTGGTGTTTACTCTAGGAGTAATGTTCTCAGTTTTTTATGTCTGTTGTGATGGATGAGGTGGACTGTCTACCATTCCTACCTTAGGAATGGGAAGGGTTGTATTACTTTCACTTGTCAATCCAAGAGATCTTTATGTCATTTTCTTTTTCACTTCTTTAAGTTCTTCTTCTGTCAACCCTGCTTTTACACCACATTCGTGCACAAGGTTTTCAATTTTCCTTTTCCTCAAACCTCTAGTATGTTCCTCTCTCACATTAGCTGATTTCTCCTCATATGTTCCCCATATTTCTTCTTAAATATCAACTTCTAATGCAAGAACATGTTCTACTTTCATGGTAAGTACCTTTTAACTTACTTCATAACCCATGGGATAACACCATTTATTTCTAGGTGTGACTGCTTCAAAACATACATAATCCATTTCAACCATGAAACTGATTGTATCCTTGTATTTTCCAATAATGTCCTCATGTATCGTGTACCTAGTTTTCATTTGTCTCTGAAGGATCTTGATCATAGCAAACAATTCCCCATCAACCCATGTACAATTCTATCTTTTGTAGCTCTGTGAAATTAGAATACCAGTAGGTATCCCTAATGTCCAACCACTAGGGTGAAAGCTAGGAAATTTGTTCTCTATGTGTATAAACATATGCATCAATAGTGAGCCAAATCTAAAGGTCTCAGTTCTGTCTTTCTTCACTAGCTTCACATTTTCAAGAAATTGTTGTGCCAGTACTTCGCATAGATTATATTTCACATTTTCTTTCACCATTCTCCATGCCATCATGATTACTCCTACAGATACTGAGTTAGGTCTACTGTTGTAGAAGAATTTATATCCAAGTATCATAGCAATTAATCTCACATCTTGTTGAAAGATGTCATTCATAGGCATTGCCCACTTGTCCCATTTAGAGTGAGTTAGGGTTTCAACCTCCTTCTTTACATGTTTTTCTGCAACAAGAATGATTTTGGTGTTGTCTAGTCCAGTGATTTCATGAATTATGTCACTACAAATCTTCACAGGTTGATCACCTATCCAAATGAACTGATCATCTATCTTGCTCAACAATATCTTGAACCATTCATCTTCGTCAAATTCGCATAAGTCCAAAATTTTCATTATGCTCAACTGATCAATGTGTTTGTATTCTTCTTTCATGATTCCATTATCAATCATATACTCCATCTTAGTTGATATCTCATCAATTCCCAGTATATCATACTTACAATGTATGTAAGCTCTAATATCTTCTACGTGTAATACGCCATAAGGGGTTTGAGAAAATGCTCCTTTGGGATCCTCTTCACAGGACTTGAACGGATGTTTCTTAATTTTTTACCTAGGTATATCTGCAACATCAAAAATAATAGGTGCATCCATAGCTAGATGATGTAAATACCTTTCTTCTACTGAATTCCAATTTTTTTCTTCAATCGATCACGCATGGAAATTGTAGAATAGATTGAATCTTTATGTTCTCTAATATCCTTAGCTCGCTCTTTGTCAAATGGTAAAGAGATAGGTCACCGAATGGTGCTTTATACAAGTTTAAGTCATAAATTTCACTTTTCTCAATACTGTCCAGTCGGTTGTTAGATCTCGCGAACAAAATATATGTGTCGGATAATGTTGTGCTCTTAGATGTATATTTCATGATGTTGGCCAAGTTCATACCTAAGCTCACTCAAGCTCAATCCATAAATTTTGGGGCAGGATATATTCTAATGTCTGTATCCAATGCTCCCCCTAAGGCCATGATCATCCAATTAGGTCGATTCTATTTTAATACCATCAGGCAAAGATCCAGTAGCATCTACTGACTCTCCCTGAACTGATGTCTCACTTGTTTCTTTGATCTTCCATATCCTACTGGACTGTTGTTATCTTATGCTTTCTTAAAAAAACTTTCAAAATCATTCTTCAAATCTGCAACACTCTTACCAATATCATTTTCACTCTTCTATGAATTCATAGGAGGTGGTACTCTTCTGTTGTCTGATCCATTATACCAAAAAAAATTTGCTATATGTCCTAGATTATTGCATTTGTAACATATAGGAGGTCTTCTTTTGTGATTAACTTGCAGCTTACAGTACTTCACAATGTGTCCAATGTTATTACATTTGTGGCATGTAGGTTTCACTATAGATTCTCTTCCATTGTCTTGTCTGTATCTAGATTGATTAGGTTTTCTACATTCTACTTTCCTGCGCCCATATTCATTACAATTAAAACAATAACCAAAAAAATTTCTAAAAGGGGCATTACCTCTGTAGTCTCTCTTCATGTGTCCAAATTTGTTGCAACCAAAGCATCTACCTCTGAAGGGTATGATCTGCTCTCTAGGTTATTCAATAGAAGATTTCTCAACATCAATCTTCTCATTGGATTTCTCTTCCTGATTCTTTGAACATTCAGCTTCATTGAAGCCAATACCATTCATATCATCTTTAGGTTTCTATTTGTCTCTATATTCATCAATCAAATCACTGTTGGTGTGAAGTTTCTCAATGTGTTTCTTTGCTTCAAGAAGTTCACCTTTTATAATCTGATTGTATCTCTCCATTTCTAGATACTTGTTCTTGTAGTTGTCAGCCTCATTCTTCATTTGATCTAATGCATTGTTTAAAGCTTCTTCAACTTTCTTCTTAGCATCCTTCTGTATCTGTATTTATTTAGTCATAGTCTCATTCTCAAGTTTCAGAGTTTCATTCTCTTCTTTTAGTTTCCTTACTCGATTTGAATTGTCTTCATCTAAATCCTCTTTTATCTGAACCATAAGATCTTTTCTTTGACTTCTAGAAAGCTCAAGTTGTTCCTTGAAATTCTTTACAAATTTCTCAGCTCTTCACATGTTGAATCTCAACTCTCCATTTTCTTCTTTTGCTTTGTCAAGGTCTTCAAGTGCAGCATCAAAGTTTTCTTGCAAACTGTCCAAATCCATTATGATCTGCCTCAAGCTGTTAGACTTTCTCTCCAAGGGCCAGAAACTCTGATACCAATTGTTAGGATTGGATAATACTAAGAGGCGATGTGAATCAGTATTATAGCCATTAATTAAATTCTTCAACCATTTAAATATTAACCATAAACTTGCAGTAAAGAAAAGAATATAAGAAAATGACACAGTACTCATAACACCATATTTTGTTTTCGAGGAAACCCAGGCCAAGGGAAAACCCCGGTGGAGATGGTACCCACAATCATTTACTAAAGTATAATTTCCCTGTTAGGAGACCTAGCCTTGTTAGGAGTTGAATATTACATAGTACATTTCCTTATTAAAGGGATTACAACCCTGTTAAAGGTTCACAACACCCTATTAGGGGCCAATTGAGCTTACAACTCTTACAAAGTAATTATGTTTACAAAGTGTTCTCAGTCAAGAACAAAACAAGCATCACTAGTGCTTAGATAGTTCCTTTATAGTTCATCAATGATCTTTGTCATTCTCTGCTCTGCTATTCGCTCAACACATTCATCCAACCAACATGTATCTTTATCAAAAAGATCTTACATATATATCTCACAACTTTACAAAGTTGGCTCCTAATATAAATATTACAAACATTACAAAGTCGGCTCTCAGTACAAATACATTTATTAAGGAAAATAATAAATGTATAGTTGGCGCTCTTACATAATAAAAATGTAGGTTATCAACAACCATAATCCAACTCCAATTTCCTCGAGTCCATGTCATACTCTCTCAATCTTTGTTGTTGTCCAACTGCTCTGTATCGATGTTCTGTTGCAGTCTGTCTATCTTCAATTCTTTCTAAATCGCTGTAGGCATTACCAAAATCAAATCGATCTTAGGTGGAGGTCACACATACCCCATATAGTCTTCCTCTAAGCTCACTTGCAATAATTCATCGATCTCGATCTTCAATATCCAAAATAATTTTGTATCTCTGCTTCTATACTTAGTTGATTTCTGAATCAGCAAAACTTATCTTTATAGGAATCAATCTATAACCCAGATGTGTTGCCATAAATGACAACCAAAAAGTAAAATCACATTACACAAAATTTATCACTTTCCAATATATATATATGAATCTCTCTTTATTTGTTTTGATGTTGATATTCACTATGTGGTACTCCCCATTGATGATCATTTCACGGGGAAATATCTTGATGGCTCGCAAGCTACAAGCTAGGGCATCATGCATTGTTTATGAGCTAACTGTTTAATACTGGCATTGTTTACATCTTTGCATTTGTAATGCTTGATGTCATTCTTTTTTTATTTTGTTCTTTTTTTCTTTTGTTCTTCATGGACCATTCTTTTTTATACCCGACTACATCTCCCATTAAAATTTCATCGAAAATTTTCAATATTGCTATTTGGATTCAAGTGTATAGTTTTTTTATTCAAACTCATTGACCCATGTTTCATCCATGAATTTGGCATGCACAAATTTTTTATCATGTCATGAAAATCGTTGATGTGTCGACAATGACTTGCAAGAGTGTAGGTGACACATGGTTCAACTCCAATTCATACAATTGGGAGTACCAGGAAAGTGAGTAGACTCTAAATATCAATATTTTAGCCATGAATATAACAAGGACAAATCATAATGGGGAATGGAGATAGCAAAGAAGAAATTAGTTGCGCATGTAGTGGACATGGAAAAGGGTATAGTAGAGCCTACTCGTCTTTCCTGGGTAGTCCCAATTGTTTCAAGTAGAGAAGAAGTAATGAGAAGAATGTCGAAACATCAACAATTTTTGTGAGATTAGTTTGTTAACTGCAGCTGACACAAGGCAATTTGTGAATGTCAAACTATAAACTTGAATCTTGATAGAAATATCATAATTTGACATGCCCCCAACTGTAGATGCCTTTACATGCATTTCAATGCGTGGTAAGGACTAAAAGTCCCAATCACAACTATGCATATGGTTTCCATCAAGTGCAGTTAGGACGTTGCATTTACATGTTATTTAGATTCATTGTATCATCAAATACAAAGCATTATTGTTTTGTACTTTGATTATAGTCATTTTGCAATTTGATTTGAGATGTTGTCTACATGAATAGTATGTTGCTTTTTATTGCAATTAAAATTAGTATGAATGAACAAAATAATCAACTAAACAAAATGATATGTTGGAATGACAGTGCAATATTTATCGTTATAGCATCGATGGCTTCAGTCAATGTGCCTATGTGTCAATGTGGTGTTGGCCCTTGTGTGTTGAAGACATCACGCACAACAAGTAATCATGGGCGTCAATTTTGGGGTTTCCCAAATAGGAAAAAGGTCTGGATATGGAATTATAGTTTATGTTTAAAAGTAATGTGACAAGTTATAATCATTTTAGGAAGAACTGATGTAGATTTGGTATTGCAGGGAAATAGTGGATGTCAATACTTTCGGTGAGTCGATGAAACCACGTTTACATCTACCCCATCTACATCTATACCTGATGTAGGAAATGAGTGCAACTTGTACAAGGCTTGAGAGGCAGCTAGTGCTACCGAGATTGCTTCAATGGCAAAAGCAGAAATCATGTTTATACGATGCCTCCTTTGTGTAGTTTGTGCACTACTTTGTTGGGACCATATGCATAAATGTGATTAACAGAGGGCTATTGTAGATACTGAAAAAAATTTAGAATTTCATGTAGATACATTGGACATTTTGATAAACTCATGAACTTTTTGTTTTTTATGACTTCGTTATGATTTTCTATATAAATTAAACAAAATAAAAAATAAACCTTATTAAAAAAATTTGAAAAAAGGTATAACATTTTTAAAAAGTTAACCTTATTTATGATTTATGATGTCTAACTCTTGGATGGGTTTTTGTAATTTTTATCCTTGTTCCTTTAAGAAGTGTATGGCTTGAATATGCACATGCATAATTGTAGATGAGGATCAATAATAGGGTGTCATGCATTGCTTAGATCCTTTGGATCTAACCCCATCTTTTCCTTCCTTGCAGGTTGTAGATCATACAGGAGCATACTGGATTCAACCCCGGGTCAACACTTCAATGACATCAGGCAGTGATGCAAAATTTACTGTCTATAGTCGTTGTAGCAGCATCAGGCACCACCTTTAGCACAATATGATCACTAGACAGGTTTGTATGTCTTATACTTTTAAGTTGTGTTGTTTCCGTTCTTTTTTTATGAAGTTGGGTGATCCTTGCTATCCAAATTATACCAATACTTTTATAAGAGATTTTCCCTTTTTACTTCAACCTAAACAAACTTTCAGGCAAAATTCTAGCTGAACTCTTCAGCGAGAAGATGAATCTGTTACACTTGTGAGTACAAAAAAATTGTTTTTTTTCTCATATGTTATGATCTTCAACATGTGATATATAAATATATCGTCTATTCTGAGCATTGTTTATTACCATCTACAGACTATTTGACAGTAATGAGTTCGAAGAAGATTTGGAAATGTTTCACCAATTTGAATTGGATCAATGATCATTTTCAAATCTTCTTCATCAATCACCATCAACCATTTTCCAAGAGCAACACCTTTCTCTATATGAATCTTGGTTTACATTTCCCTGTAATCCTGATGCAAAATGTTTCCATGAAGTACGTCAG
>MU225694.1:1095380-1121189 GCA_018584345.1 Thuja plicata
TTTCACAAATACACACAATATCGAATAACCAAAAGGTCACAGGATACCAAATCTGCAACGAACGATGGAAGTAAAAACAGATGCAACAAGTTACCTCGCGCTGAAAAAACAAACTCGCTCGTAAAACGCGGTGAAACAGTGGATTGAACCTGTGAAAACCCGCTCGTAAACCAGTGGAAAATAATGAAAACGCAGTGAAAACAAACGCAGACGAAACAATGGAAAACGCGGTGAAAAAACGCGGACGAAACAGTGAAAACCCCATTCGCGCGGCCTATTCCATTTTACCCTCCCCACGGACCTGACGACACATCAAATGGGGTTTAAAAAAATGCATCTTCGGGGTTTAATTTCTAATTCCACCTATTCGGTGGGAAGATGATGCCGCCTGTTTTAGTGTTGAAACCCGGTTTTCGTCGACAAATTCCGAATTGCATCTTAGGCATACAAACGGCGAATTTGGCGAAAACGGGAAGTTGCAATTCCAATTCCTCCCCACTTCCGCGAAACAAACGGGGCCTTAAGCAATATTTTGGAAATCCTACCACGGGGTTGGTTGAGGATGCCTTATGCATTATCCCCTCCAAAATTTTAGGAGATAAAGCTTGCTATTACCCTCCCACGTGAAGGTCGTGAGAGAGATATAATGGTAATATATGCATACCAAACCGAAGAGGTAATAAAGATCATTCATGTTTTGATGTTCTCTCTCATTGTATAGGGACACTGTAATCTTTTTCAATGTTTAATATAGGGAGCTATCACCTTAGACAACAAATTTTTGTCAATAGTTTACTTTCATCGAATGAAAGATACATGTCATTTGTTGAGGGATTGTGTTGCCTTCATTCACTAATGCTCTATCATTTGAGGACTAAAAGATGAAAAAAATGATCTACAATTTGTAATCTTCAACATGATTTTGTTAATAGTTGTATTTGTTGTTGGAATGTGAACAAGGTGGAAAGAAATTTGTAATCTTTAATTGACTATATAATAGTTCAAGATTTCTTTTTCTTCTACAATGAATTTGCCAATTTGTACAAGCAACAAAAACAAAGTAATAATTACAATTATATTACGAACAACAATCTACTTCTTTGACTTCCGTGATGTCTCCTTCCGTTGTCACTACTGTTGTGCTTAGGGTTCATGTCGTCGTTACCACTTCTGTTGTTGGTACTTGGTCTACTGATGTCACCGTTGCTTCGGTCATTGGCTCTGTGCCTTTGCCCTCTTGCTTTGGTGGTTTGGATGCAACGCCTGATGCGAATGTCATTATGGGTGCTTCGGTTGTCGTTGTGGATGTTGCTTCTTTGCTTGATTCAGGGGTTCTGGCCCCTGCTTCCGTGAGGGAGGGTAAGGGTAAGTGTAAGGGCCCTTGTGTGGTGTTTGCGAAGCCCTTCGCTGCTGCAAGGGTTGACGTTGTGTTGAAAATGGGGGATATTCGTGGGCCTGTCCCTGTCTCTAGTCCTATCTTTATTGTTGTTGATGAGGAAGTGGAGGAGGCTATAGACCACAATATCTTTGTTTTTTCCTCCCATGCTTTGATTTGCAAGTTTAGAGGGTTTTGGCCTAGTCTCCCGAAACTTCATGAGTGGATCTCTACTCATTGGGAGCTTATCCTCGTGGATACTCTGCACATCTATCCCTTGGCTAAGGGGTTTTTTATAGCAAAATTTGAAGATGTCTTGGACAGAAACAACTTGTTGTACGAACATTTTTTCATCTGGGAGGAAAGATTTATGCTCATGGTTAAGCCATGGCATATTGATTTTGACCCCATTTCAAAAAAATTCATTAGGTTTCCTATTTGGGTTCGTCATCCTAATCTTCCTCTGCATCTATGGATCGACTCTCTTTTTGAGGGGATAGGTAATGCTCTAGGGGAGTTCTTACTGGTGGATGGTGATTCTTCTGACATTCTTCACTCTACTTAGGCTCGCATTATTGTTGACATTGATCCTACTAAGGGTCTTCCTGTGGAGATAGTGATCAACTCCTCTAAAAGAAGATGGAATCAGTCTCTGGATTATGAAGGGATTCCTTTCAGATGCAAAAGGTGTTTTAAAACTGGGCATTTGGCTGCTCAGTGTGGATTGGGTAAAAAGAAAACTACTGCTTCTTGGTAGAACGGTGCTTCTACTCAACACTACTTGGTGGAAAAGAAGCTTGTATCGCCAAAAAGTTTTCTCTTAAGTGGTTGCGCAGGTCCCTTCTCCTCCCCCTGTTGGTTTGGTTGAGGCTCATGTGATTGCCCCCCCTGTTGCACCGTTACTTGGTTTGGTGGGGACTGCAGTGTCTCTGGACTCCCCTGGTGTTGCGGGGGTAGTGGCTACTATTGGTCCTACGGAAGCTTCTCCTGCAGGCTCTACTTGTATTTTGACTACCTCTGTCAGTAGTCTTGTTTGTTCTGGTTTGGCTGATGATCCTCTACAATGGCAAGATGAGGCGTCAAGAGTTAAGAGGGCTGGATAACTATAAAAGGAAAAAAAAATTAAGATGCCCTCCTCTTTTAATATGGCTCTTCGTTCACATCAGAAAGGTACCAAAGGTAAATCCTAGTCTTGGACTTGTCTTTAGCTTTGGTTTGCATGAAGGTTGTTTCATGCATTGTTTCATTAAGATTGTGGGTGCCTGTTGTAAAGCCCTCATTGTGGTCTAGATCTATTTCATTTAGAGGGCTTTTTTGAATATCTTTTGAAACAACTTTGTACAGGGTTTCAGGGCCCCTTCAAAACCTGCAGTTACCTTATTCAAAAAAAACAATCTACTTCTTTAATATTTTTATAATTTATTTTTTGTTCCTCTGTTACTACATGGGCCAAGAGAGATTGGGCCTTGTAACCCTATGATTTACCACAAGCTCTCACCAATCAAGCCAAGTTCTAGCCCTATTCTTTTTTTGTTTCATCTTCCTCATTAAAGATCATTTTGGTTTGTTACATGACCGAGAGTTTTCAATTGCAAATGCTTGAAACTTGAATGAGGATTGATTAATCTTGTAGAGTCTTGCATCTCGTGTAGTGAATTATTGGCAAGCTTTGGTTCATAGATTTTAATGCTATTGGGACCATGAGTTCACTAGTTCACTAGTGTTGCAAACTAATATTGAAAAGTGTTTTGAAGTTACTTGTAAGAACTATTAAATGACACATTGACTTAAGTCGTACGTAATGCTTTATTGGAGTACTTTAAGAAATTAACTCATCATTTGGTAAATTTTGTATTAAAGTAGATTTTTCAGATTACTTTTTATGTGCCTTCATTGTTTATGGGGTTGTTTATCTTCTTAATTGAATTTGATATCATGCAAGTAGTAGACAATTTAACTACTCCCATAATTTCCTCTATCTACATTTAGATCTTGGCGATCAACCTAAAGAAATCTGGTAGTGCATAGATCGACAACAGGGAACTTTTCAAATTTAAAACTAAGAAAGAAGCGTGGAGGTGACACCACCTTTAAAAAAAAACTCACTACCACAAGACCTCAGAGATAGAGTGGTTGCTCAAGAGTTAATATGTACTCAATTATATGTACTCAAAGAAATATGTACTCATTTGCATAAACATGGAAATCAAGATAAAAATATTCATTTTTTTTCTAAATAAATCATGTCCACAACAGCTGATAAGCAATCTCTGAAATGTAAGAATACATGCTTATTTGGGGAAGGAAACATCCCATTGTAAGCATACGAGAAGAAAACACATCAATCGCCTGGAAACCGTATTGGGATATATATTCCGCGTATTTACCTATCAGCCAAGAACGGTGAAGCACGGCTGAATCGTTTTTAATCCTCTAATTAAGAATATTTCCCATTAAATATAAAACACGGGTGCATTTTTTTATGGAGTTATATTCTGCTATTACCTATGACCCTAGTTACAAGGCAAAACAATTTGACACAGTACTAATAATACCATTATCTTCCATCAGTATTGAGCACAACAATTTTGTCTTCTACCTTTTGTACAAATGATTATAGCCATTGAAAAAAAAAAAAACTTTGAATGACATTAGACTTAAAAGTTGTATAACATTAAACTAATGTTATCCTGATGCTAATTAGACGGGTTTAAAAAGTCTGATATTTTAGGTCTCCTAAAACAAAACCTTGCAATATTTGTAAAACACTCGAGAGTGAATTATAGGAGACCTTTCTGCAATGGAAAATCTGGTCCACATGCCCAAGGTGCTCAAAAGACAGCAAAAGCTTGAAGATATAACTATTTCATAATACAAAAAATCGGACACTAAGCACATCCACTTGGCTATAAAACTATAGATTTTAATGTGATGAAAAATGTAAATAGTAAGATTCTCACCGAAGTAGAAAGATCTTTTCTCATTTTTCTCTTAAGTTAATTGCATGGGAGGCTTTGTCAGACCCACGCAACTAAAATATTAGTCTTCAAAACAGCCAAGAAAATAGAGGTTCGTAGATTATTTGCTCCGTAATCAAAATTTAATATGTTGTCACATGAAGTTGGGAAGTGCATCCTTTTAAAAATGCTCAAACTATTACAGTAATGAAAAAGTTACACAATAAAGATACAAACAATTGACTCATGTTATGATGTCAAAAGCTTTGGGGTCAATACAAATAAATACTCCACATTCACCTAAACCCTAACCCAATGCCATTGCCCGTTCTATTAGAGGCTGTCAATTCCCAACATCCAACCCAGCATTCAATATTTTCAGACGAACTAATGAAAATAATGAATGACAAGAACAATGTCATATAAAGTGTCTCCAAGCCACAAGCTAGAAATAACACATTCACAAGGCAGATGTGCACACTGCAAATGTCCTGAGGATTTGCCCCTGCAGTTATCAGCAGTTGCATCCACTTAAATTGGTCTCTGCTGTTCGTATATATTACATGTAATTATTTAAATCACAAACTGCTTCAAACGTTGAATCACAACTGAATAATGGAGGTTACAAGCAGCTGTCATAAAGGACCTTCCATAGATTAAAATTCTTCACTGCTCATTACTCATCTTGCAATGGAACATTCAATCCACATCAACTCAGTTGGCACCAACACATAAATATGATTAAACTGAACTCAATTTGAAAAAGAGCACGACGAAGGCATCTAGGTATATTACACTATGCCTCAAGGACAAAAAAAGTTGATATCTACAATGTACTACAGTAATTAAATAATGCAGGCCTAGAGGTTGGACTGTGGATGCATTTTTCGATGTTAATAAATTGTGTACACCACTTTATCCTGCAGATGCAAGCTTTGATGGTAGACATGTACTCCCTCACTTTCACATGATAACAAGGGTGCAGGAGAATAAAATTACAGTAATCTCTGATAGCAACATGACGCCAAAATGGCAGATTCCTTCAGTGTAATTATTTTTCGATGCCTTGTTGTATATACTGAATAAGATCATAGCCTGCAGTCGTCCACTTGTTATATGCATCTAGACATGTGCGTCGCATGAAATTTGCTGCTTCACGCTCACTCATCTCTGGGTGGAATCGTTTCCTTAGATTTCCAATAGGATCTCCCCGACTAAAGCAAGGAAGTCCACTATCTTTCATCAATAATACAGTATTGATGATGCCATCCATGTGTCGTCTAGCTGCTAGATATCCTTTCACACACAAACTGGTCAAAAAATGTAAGTAAGTGAAACAGTTTTTTTTAAATGACCCTGTGAGCAAATCTGCACAATAATACACATACAGGCAGTGAAGGGCTTATCTACAATATCAGAATATATTTCACATAACAATCCATTTTTCACTTTTCACAATTGGCATTCACAAATTGATTTGCATTTTTGTCTTTTCACAACTTACCTGACAAACCGAATCCATGTTTCACTTTTCATATGACCATTAGGATCCAGCAATTGTGTCATTTCATGACTCAATTTAAATTGTGCACTTTCAAAGCGCATGTTGCCACCAGGTGAAGTCTCCAAAATGAAGCCAAAATCAATATGGACAAGCCTACCCTTACTGTTTCATGTATCAAAGATACAAGTTGGTTTAGAATTCAGAAAGATAAATATTACATATTTTTAAATTTAGTGAAGCATATAATAGTAACCCCATAATTATCAAAAACATCAAATTTGAGTATAAATCAGTGCTCTTGCATCCCAAAGTCAACAAGTTCAGGATTAGCAAAATAAGTTTCAACAGTAAGAAAAATGAAACAAAATAAAGCAATTTTTTTGGTGAAAAATAAAAATTAATAATTCTTTAACAACATTGTTTAATTCCATTTCAGCTGTGTATCAAATATTTCATGACAATTAAAACAAATGAATCTCAAAGGATCCAAAATGCAAAGGAGATGCCAACTGAATGGAAAAAAATCTTGAGATTCCAATATCAGCGATGATTTTTTTTCCTATAAATACATATAAACATGACTAGAGCATTAAAAATGGCACACTACGTCAATGCTTCAAAATGTAAGAAATAAGTTTAACAAACACAATGAAAAATTGAAAATAAAGCAATACAAGCCTTTAAATGCAGGATAATTACTTGTCAAAGAGCAGGTTTCCATTGTGGCGGTCCTTTGGTTGGAGCAAGAGGCTGGCAACAGCATAGCCAGCACTACTGATTATGAAATTATCACGAGCTTCCTCAAACTGCACTGAGCCAACAGGTCCATAATCTTGTTGGAAAATTTCATAAAGTCCTCCATCAGTGGTTTCACCCATTTGATTTCTACTACGTGTGTTTGGAACCACCTGAAGAAGAGTCGGTGTAAAGTTAAAAATAAATTCATGCCCACATACTGCTAGCCAAACTATAGGAAGACAGAAAACAGTCTTCCAAACAGTTGACCCTGTTAAATTTCATGGTTGACAAACTTGCATGCTTAGACCAAAATAATTTCAAACCATTTGAACAAGCCAAGGACTTCATTTCTTAACCAATGATGTTCTATGTGCTCTTCCTCTTGGATAATCCAAGGACAGGACAGTTAACTGCTGCTAATTGTCTTGCTTTGAGTTGGGGACATTACAACTGCTCGGACTGGGGTCCTAATTTTTGGTGAAAAATGTATGTGTAGTGCAGCAGCTTACCTCTCTAAATATTGTTAATTATTTTCCAAGGAAAAACTAATCTTGGAAAGGTAAAGAAGCCATACCTCAATTATACCTTTCTCAGGACCCGTTGGAAGAACACCATAAGGAAACAGGTAAAGATTCAGCCCAACTGCTTCAAAAATGTCTCTTAACAAGGAAATCACTTGGAGAGCAAGTACATCCTGCCGACAGTCATCTCCAACCTATAGTCCAAAGCAATTAACGAAGAATGTTATTTTTCAAGAACATTGGTAATACAATGAATGCACCTCAGAAAAAAAAAACGCCCATCCAACATTGAGGGACTTATATTACACTTGACCCATTCAAGTTTGCGTAATGATCCATGTTTGCTCTTTTTAGTTTTTAGTAATAATATTTTACCAAATGAAATCCAATTTATTAATTGAATTTGTGTTTTTGCACACACCATATAAATTGATGGACGACACAATAGAAAAAAAGATTATGAAAGTCTCAAGTGATGAATAAAATAAGCATGAAACATGTGATAGGAATGTCAAGTTTCTTGATAAATCTATTAGCATCTAATTTTCAATAGGAGAGAAGGAAACTATATTAATGTCCGTGAATCATCAAAGGCCACAAATAGAACTAAGAGTTAAAATAGCATATAGTGCTGAAAGAATTCCAAGAGATGAAAATAAAAAACACTACAATAAAGAAAAAGAAAAAGTAGAGATGAAGCAGGTAAATCCTAAACATGTTCGAAAGCTGCAATTGTTTCACCTTTAACTACCCATGTGAGAAGGTGGTCCCCAAATGAAAACAATAAATCTGACAAAACCTGGAGTCTAAGGCTAGAAATCAAAGTTGACACTAACATGTTACAAACTTTGAAGCTTTAGCCTTTAGAAGAGCAACAACAATATCATCATCCATTATTACAAAAGGGCCAATACATCATATGATCATAGTTAATAGACTCTGCTAGTAGTCGTAACTGAAGCCAGTTGAAAGCTTAAAAGAAAATTAACAAATATCAGAAAACTGATAATCGATAATATCAAATATGAATGGTGAATCTAATTTGGTACTTGCAGATAATTCTGGTTGCTTCAAGGCCCTTGAGCTATGCTCTTGACCATTCCAAGCTATTATCAATGGATTGGGTAGATAGGGATTCCCATTATATGATTGAAATCATCTTGCACTCTTCCCTCCTGGCAGGATTGGCTAGAAAATGTTTACGGTAATTGTACTATCGTAATGAAAACTGGCCGCAAACCAATGACCATAATTGCAAACATTAATAAAATCCTGATCATTAATGTGAGCAGAAAATGGCATATCCGCATGCAAAAGAAATTAGTTCAGATTATATGTTTCTATTACATGTAGTTAATGCTTCCCTTTAATTTGATGTTATGGAAAGTCTAAAATACTGTACAATTTAAAATTGCATCTAAAATTTATAACAATAACGATATATATGCTAGACATTCCCAGAACTGTAAATAATTGTCAAAGTGAGACTCCAATCTAGTTTGGAACTACAAAACTTTGAATTTTAATGATATTTCATTCCAGAGGCCACATTTGATCATCTGAAGCTTAATTGGCAATTACTTGTAGAATAGGAAAAAAAATAGCGATTGAGAATACCTTGAAAATGCATGCTTGAGGCTTCATATTATTCGGATCACCATGTTTTTCCACAACATTGAATGTAATCATGATTGGAACCTTTGCAGCAGACTGTAAGGGAATCCCACTATCTAGTTGAATGCTTCTAACTAATTTGTTTGGAGCTGTCGGCAGATAAATATTGTCTCCATCCACTTCAATTTTCTCCAGTTCTCTGACAGTACATACCAATTTCTCATGATGAACATATGAAACCAATAGAGATATAAACATATTGTTGATCATTTGACAAAACAAAAGTCAACATATATTAAAACTACCTCCGTATGGCAGCTCGTCTATCCTCCTTTCGTAAAGGATAAAGTGTACCAGAAATATTAGTTACTTTGTCAAAAAATCGGAACTCCTGAATGAATATGTCATATGCCTCTGGAGTAAAGCTATCTATGATGCGTTGCCTAATACGAGGTAAAAGATCGTGGAAAGCATTCCCCTACAACAAAGAGCCAATGGAAACTATAATATACACAGCTAAAGAAAAAATCTAGGCAAGTCATATATAATGTCCTTAACATGACAGTAAATTGTTTTACATGTTGGGTGGTGTAACATTTGTACATTTATATGTCACTAGGCATTAAAGAATAAATTTTAATGGACATCAAGACTGCAAAGAAATAAACTTCACTATGTGCAATGCCACGTGCTTCTCAAATACAGGAAAAATTAGAAGCAGAGGAGCAGCCGTTGAGTGAAAAATGGACTTCACAAATAGTAGAACTAGAAAGTCAAAGAAAAGATCCAATACAAAATCACTGCCTCTATACACAACACCAACCACCATAAATAAGGGATGACACCAAACAAAGCAAAGAAAACCACAGACAAATTTATTCAAGACAATAGAAGCACGTACCTTGATACCGCCAGCATCTTTTCCTCCTTCCAGAGAAGGCTCCTCCCCCTGCCAGTTGAAAAGAGTCAATATACAAACAACCAAATATAACCATGCCTTCGATTTATCTGGAAATTATATCAGATAATGTTGTAACAACATTCACCAGATTGGTATATACCATATTCAAAAGGACATGTATGTCTAGAGAAAGTAGACATTAAAATTTACTTCTACAATCAAGATATATTCAATCCTCAACATTATTTAAGAGCAAAAGGAAGTGTAATTGGTTCTCTAAGAAACACGCTATAAAGAAAACTAAAGAAATTTGGCTATGTTCGTTAACAAACATTTCTAGTCATTGAGCATAGTGATAGTCCAAAAATAAGGAAAGTCAGTCATCAAGATGCAAACATATTTCATTTCACCATAGCAAGGAGTCTAAATGATATCTAAGAATTTGAAATCTGGCATTAAGACAATAAAAACCAAAATTAGATGGATAGCAACCAATACAGGTACTGTTGTACCCCCGCCATAAGACATTATCCTGAGTGTCATCATGCTCCGATCCTTAGGAAATAACCAATAAAATAAAAAGCAATAAACAAATATATATATATATATATTTGAAGATCGTGTTAGGATTAAGTAATACTGAGGGGCGGGGGGTGAATCAGTATTACAGCACTTTAAATTAAACTTAAACCAATTCCACATAAACCATATGATTGCCAAAATGAAAAGAACATAAGCAAATAACACACAACTCATTACACCATGATTTGTTGTCGAGGAAACCCTGGCCAAGGGAAAACCCCGGTGGGGATGGTACCCACAAACATGGACTAAAGTATAATGTCCTTGTTAGGAGACCTAGCCGTTACATAGTACATTTCCTTGTTAAAAGAATAACAACCTTGTTAAAGGTATACAACACCCTGTTAAGGGTATACTGAGCTTACAATTCTTACAATCAATACTTTTGTTACAAAGTGTTCTCAGTAATGAACAAAACCAGCATTTTCAATGCTTAGATAGTTCTAGTTGTAGCTCTTCAATAATCTGTCAAACTCTGCTCTCGCATCTGCTATCAGATATCTCATTCACATCCTTACATCTCTTCGCTTTACAAAATGTTCTTCATATATATATATATATATATATATATATAATCTTTTTCATCATCTAGTCGGCTCTCTATTCATTATCACTTAGTCGGCTCTCTATTGCAAAATAGAGTTAATAATATAAAGAATAAATACAAAGTCGGTGCTCTTACATAACCAAAATATAGGTTATCCACACTCATAATCCAACTTAGCACGCTAGGAGTCCACGTCATACTCCCTTAATCATCGCGACTGTTCAATTGCTCTGTTTCGTTGCTTTGTTGTCTTCAAATCACTCTAACTCTCTGTAATCATCACCAAAACCAAATCAATCTTAGGTGGAGGTCATACATACTCCATAGTATCTTCCTCTAAGCTCACTAGTCATCAAACATCATACTCAATCTTCACCATCCAAAATAATACTGTTATACTCTATAAATTTGTTTCTATACTTAGTCGATTTCAGAACTGAATCATCAAAACTGTACTTATCTCGATCATACTATCAGATGTGTTGCCATAAATGACAACCATTAAGTGTCTCATAACATACCAAAAACATCACTTGCCAAAATATCGCCTCTTCTCCTAATTGGCAATTTAATTGTCATGTCCCCGAATTTTTAAAGTAATCTGGAAGTGTTTATTAAAAGCGGTAATTATTTAATATTAAAATATAATTAATATTAAATAATTATAAGTTGTGAAACTTTTAATATGTAATTACTAATTAGTGTTTTGCGGTAGTTCCCTTACGGGACTTAACCAATTTTGTGGGTGCTTAAATAATACCTCCATGGAGAAGGTCGGGAGGCTGAATTAAGGGAAAGATCGAAGTTTGTTTGGCACATAGTGCAACACAGGTGTCTCCTTTCGTCAGAGATCCTCTGACCTAGTGGAGTTTGGGTGGAAGGTTCCGCCAGTAAGACAAACCCAGAGGGTTGCAATGCTATCGAAATGGGCGGTATGGAGTAATTTGCATACGTAGAAGACACGAAGGAGTTCCACGAATCAACACGTCTCCTTGTGCCTTGCATTGTCAGTGGTTTTTGGGTGTGGCATCATATGCAGGAATAATTAGAGGACAAAGTGCGTGTAAGGCAGCCAGCAGTCAAGGAATACTGTTGAAACATCTTCTGCAAATGGTAACGTGGACCGGTATCCTTTGGATGAGCCAGCAGTTGCGGCAAAGGACAAAACGCGGGTGACTAGTCACTGTTGGTGGCCAATACAAAAGATGGACTTGTAGATTATGGATGAGCCTGCCACACGGATTTCTGAATGGTTACAGTTGCGGCAACCAGTCACGGGCCAGGCGTCACTATGCTCTAGGAAATACATCGGCCATTAAGGTGCATTTATATATCTCTTTGGCGAGACTTTATCAATATATGTAATTTGCATATCTATGGAAACATGGAACTAAAATTGTTCATTGAAGATTGAATTTGATTTCTGGAATTTCATAAGTCTGGAATTAGGGAAACCTTCAATTATAATTAAAATACCCTGGAAAGTTATTATTTTGTGTTCAAATTTGAATAGCGCCACCTGGAATTTTACATTAATTTACACACAAGGATACTTATTGTCAAATAAATCCCAAGCAGAAGCAGTTCCAGGAAGAGTCATGATGAGATGAAGAGGCAGCAATTAATTTAGAAGAGACGTATCATTCCTGAAGGATGGCAACCTTGGTAGGGGTTGTGACTCTCCGTCCTCTCTTGAAGACTATACAAGGCAGACCGTCGTTTGGAGAAAAGATCAACAATAAGGATCAGATCTGATATAAGAAATCTAAATTCAGAAAAACAACAGACATGTGAGCTAACAAGTATTGCGGTATGCAATGTGACGTTATTGTCTAAAATATATTCTCATTTGTATTTTGATATAGTTAGCAAGAAGAATTACAAAAACTATCTAGATTCTTAAGTTATTGATTTTATTTATTTATTCTCCTATGTTGATGGGTTAATTAGTATTTGTTAAAGTGGTTATCGAAGGGTTGTGGTCGAGGGGTCGGCAGTTGGCTGATGGTTGCCAACGGTTGGCATTCCCTCTGTTGAAGTTACAGCTGCGAGACAAATCTCCATACCTGTGTTGAGGCACCGTTCAGCTCGGAAACATATGTGTATTCATTCCTTTATGTGTTCGAGTTTTCTCTTCCTTCTCCTATCGTGTTCGTAGATTTGGAGATTATTTCAGAATCGTGTATGGTTATATTTATTCCTGTTGTGCATCATGGACTCTTGGCATCGTGCGTATATGTGGCAGTACATGTGGCTTCATGGATACTTGGCAGCGTGCGTGTGTATCTACGTTCTCCTTCCCCTCGTCGTCAAGACTTTTCTTAGAGGCTTCGGTACCTATTTGATCCTTAACAGCACTCTTTATTGTTGCCAATTCATATTAAGTGTCTGTGAATTTATGTTTATTATTTTGGTCGATTCATATTCTTTGAATGGCAATGAATATTGTAACTGTCGGGTGTTGGTTAATCTTTATGCGTCTTTAATATTGGTTCTATTGTATCGTGTGCCATTTTCTTTGATTTGAGTTACAAAAGAGAAAGAAAAGAGAATTGTGTGTTTGTCTTTGTATCATGAGCTATCTGAGTATTTGTCTGCTGAGAGCAACTTCAGTTATCGTCTTATATTATTTGGTGTGTCACAGAGAAACTTTGTTGTATTGCAGAGATACATTGTTGTTTAGGAGAGATTAACTGTTTTAATCATTGAGATATATTTTGTGATTCTGAGTATTTTAGAGACTGAGAGTAACTTGAAGAAAACTCATAATGAATACTTATTGATTGACTGAGACTTTACTCAATCATAAGCCATTCATTTTGTAATTTGCTTTGAGAAACTTAATAAAGGAGCTATCTATCGGTGGGCTGCGTTGTTTCCCTCGGTGAGGAGGGTTTTTCCCAGGATAAATGCATTGTGTGATCTGATTATTGAATTTGTGATTTCAATAGTTGCAATATTTATTTCTGGTTCATAAATTTAACATGGTATAAGAGTGGGTCTAAGGAAACAATTCACAACTAGAAGTATTGTTATACTTTTTTCTATTTGCTCTATTTTCAGTTGGTTGTTTGCAGCTATTGACGATGGTGAATGGTTTGAAAGTTGAAGATAGGTTAGATGGCTCTTCAAACTTCTCTTCATGGAAGTTTAGGATTATGATTGCACTTGAAGAGAATGACCTTCTTGACTATGTGAATTCTGAAGTTGCAGAACCTTTTGATGATGCTGAGAAAATTAAATGGAGAAAGAACAAGATCATGGCAAAGAAGATTATGATCAATTCGGTTAAGGATCATCTGGTTCCCATTATCCAAAGTTGAATTCCGCCAAAGAGATGTTTCAGACTTTGAAGGACGTGTATGAATTCAACAATACCAGTAGAGCTCTAGCCCTGAGACGTCAACTTCTGGATGTGAAAATGGCTAGAGGTGAATCAGTTGTTTCATATTTTATGAAGATTATAGATTTAAAGGACCAGCTTACTGTAATTGGAGAATCTTTTGCAGATAAGGATTTGGTTATGCTTGCCATGAATGGACTTCCCCACTCTTGAGAATCCTTCATCCAAGGTGTCAGTGGGAGAGACGATCTTCCTAAATTTGACAGATTGAGAACTGATTGCATTCAAAAAGAATGCAGACTAGAAGCTAGAGGCAATGGACGTAAAAATCATCATGAAGATGATTATGTACTTGCTGCCACACTTCAAAAGGAAAAGGGAAGAAAGGAAATTTTAAAAGATTCAAAGATAAGAACGTTGAGTCAGCTCCTGATTCCAAGAAAAAGAAGGATCTTTCTAGGATCCAGTGCTTCAGATATGACAAATTTGGACACTTTGCTAGAGATTGTACCTCAAGACCAAAGCCTCAAGCAACTGCTGCAAATGTTGAGATCTCTTCCCCTAAGGAGAGTCAAGTGAAAATTATGAAGGATTCTTATTTATTTTTGCATTGTCTAGCAATGTTCCTACTAATAGTGATACATGGTTGATTGATAGTGGAGCATCTCTTCAACTTGAAGGAAAAAGATTCTCATCTTCAAGTTATTATTGGTGATGATGCAAGTTATTCCACGAAGGGTGCTGGTTCTACTTCCTTCTAATTGGATTCTAGAATTCCTCCACTTGAGTGATGTTCTTTTTGTTCCTGGCATTAAGAGGAATCTGATTTCTATTTCAGCATTAGAAGACAAGGGTTATCATGTTGCCTTTGCTGATGGAAAAGTTATTGCATGGAAGAACTCCAACATTCAATCAGCTCGTGAGATTGGAGTTTGTCATGACAATTTTTACAAGCTTTCAGCCCGTCCTATCCAAGCTTTAGCTCATGATTCTTCAATTCTAGTGAGCTATGGCACAAAAGATTTGGACATCTAAATTTCAGAACTCTGTCTTCTATAAAGAAGGTTATAGTTGGTCTTCCGAAGCTGAACCAAAACCATGAAGGTGTTTGTAAGGGATGTGCTCTAGGTAAGAACATTAAAAGTACTTTTCATAATAGTGAAAGTAGAGCAAAGGAAATTCTAAAGTTGAATCATTCTGATTTATGTGGTCCTACGTCAGTTGCTTCCCTTATTGGTTTTCGGTATTATATTGCATTTATTGATAACTTTTCTCGTAAGTGTTGGATCTACTTTCTTAAGTACAAAGAATCAGATGAAGTGATGTCCCATTTTAAAGAATTTAAAGCACTTGTTGAAGATTTGTCTAACAAGAAGATTAAGATTCTAAGGTCTGATAATAGGGGAGAATATGTTTTTGGTATCTTTCATAACTTTTGTGTTGAAGCTGGAATTAAAAGGGAGTTATGTGTCCCTTATAATCCTCAACAAAACGGTGTAGTTGAAAGAAAGAACAGGACAATTGTTCAGGCAGCGAAGGCTATGATCCATGATCAAAGCCTTCAACCATTTTTATGAGTAGAGACTTGCAAGACAGCAGTTGACATTTAGAATCGGAGTCCTCGTCAAATTCTAGACATGACTCCAAAAGAAGCTTTTTAAAGGAACAAATCAGATATTAGTCATTTCAGAATTTTTGGATGTCATGTATACATTCATGTTCCAAAAGAGAAAATAACAAAGTTGGAACCTTTAGGAAAGAAAGGCATCTTTGTTGGTTATAGTGAATCTTCAAAAGCATACAAAATCTACATTTCTAGTCAAAAGCAAATTGAAATCAACAGTGATGTTTCTTTTGATGCAGATGTAGCTTGCAAGAAATCTAAAGAGTAACATGTAATCTAATAGAGAAGACTTTGAGCATCCTCAAGACATAGATACGGCTAATCCGGTCTCACCTTCAGAGACTTGGAGGGAGAATACAGATTTAGAAGAGTTTGTTGATCCTATTGATCCAACTGATCCAATAGATACTTTTACAGGTCCCAATGATAGTTCAGCTAATAAGAAGAGACCATTGTGGAGCAGGTGGAAGAGGCTGAAAAATATGCAGCCCCTTATGGCACTTTTAAAGAGAGTAAGAGGCCTCACAAGTTTGCAGGTTATGTAGCTTTGATGAGTCACATTATAGCATCCGAGCCTTCTAGTGTTGAAGAAGCTTCAAATCAGCAAGTGTGGAAGGATGCCATGATGGAGGAGTATCAATCCATCATCAAAAATGATGTGTGGGACATTGTTCCAAGGCCCAAAGGTAAATTAGTTGTTTCTTTTAAATGGCTGTTTAAGATTAAACATGCAGCTAATGGAGGTATAGAAAAACATAAAGTGAGATTTGCAGCTTGAGGTTTTTCACAAAAGGGAGGCATAGACTATGAAGAGACTTTTGCACCAATAGCTCGTTACACTTCCATCAGAACCATCATACCAATTGCAGCAGTGAAGGGTTGGAAACTTCATCAAATGGATGTGAAAACAGTCTTCTTAAATGGGATAATTGAAGAGGAAGTATACATTGAGCAGCCAAAGAGCTTTGTGATTCATAATAGGGAGTCTCATGTATGCAGACTGAAAAAGGTGTTGTATGGCCTTAAGCAAGCTCCCTGTGATTGGTATGAGAGAATTGGTCACTATATTTTGAGTTTGGGCTTCCAAAAGAATGATGTTGATTCAAATTTATACTTCAAGGTAAAAAATGACAAGGTGTTGATTCTTGTACTTTATGTTGATGATTTGTTTCTCACTGGTGACGATGAATTTGAAATGAAAGATCTTGGTTTACTGCATTACTTCCTTGGGCTAGAGGTTTGGCAAAGACCAAATGAAATTATATCGAGTCAGGGAAAATATGCAATTGATATTTTGAAGAAATTTGGTATGTTAGACTGTAAGTCTATGGTGACTCCTATGAAAGAAAATCTGAAAAAGTTGCATGAGGTTGCAGCCACTTGAAATTTAGTTGATCCTACTATGTACAACCAGTTAATTGGCTCCTTAATGTATTTGGTTAATACAAGGCCTGATATTTGTTATGTTGTTTATACTTTGAGTAAATTCATGTGTGAACCGAGACAAATTCACCTTGTGGTAGCCAAACACATATTGAGATATGTTCATGGTACAATGGGATATGGATGAAAATATTCTTCGTGTAGAGCTGAAGTTGCGGGGGTTCTCTGATTCAGATTGAGCAGGTTGTGTGCCTGACAGGAAGAGCACTTCGGGTTGTTGTTTTAGCTTAGGTTCGGCCATGATTTCCTGGTGCAACAGGAAACAATCTTGTGTTGCTCAGAGTACAGCTGAAGCAAAATATGCTACAGCTTGTGTGGCTGCAAGAGAAGTTGTGTGGCTTCGAAAATTGCTTGCAAGTTTGTTTGGGCAGCCTTTGGAACCTACAGTGATTCTTTGTGATAACCAAAGTCGTGTGAAGCTTTTGGTTAATCAAGTTTTTCATGATAGAACCAAACATGTGGAAATTAAATATCATTACTTGAGAGATATGGTTCAACTTAATGCAGTTGAGCTCAAGTACATTTCTACAGAGGAGCAGACTACAGACATTCTCACTAAGCCACTTACGAGAGTGAAGTTCTATTACTTTAGGGATAACCTTGGTATCGTGGAGAATGATGCTCTTGCTAAGAGAGAGTCTCGACTTTAGTGATTCTTTGGATATGATTAATGAGTTCTCTCTGTGAGAGAGAAGTTCGAGGTGCAATCCCTTGGAAATTAAATATCATTACTTGAGAGATATGGTTCAACGTAATGCAATTGAGCTCAAGTACATTTCTACAATGGAGAAGACTGCAGACATTCTCACTAAGCCACTTACGAGAGTGAAGTTTTGTTACTTTAGGGATAAGCTTGGTATCGTGGAGAATGATGCTCTTGCTAAGAGAGAGTCTCAACTTCAGTGATTCTTTGGATATGATTAATGAGTTCTCTCTGTGAAAGAGAAGTTTGAGGTGCAATCCCTTGTAAATGAGGTCTTCTCTGTAAGAAGTTTGAGGTACAATCCCTTGTTAATGAGTTCTTCTCTCTGAGGGAAGTTTGAGGTGCAATCCCTTGTTAATGAGTTCTTCTATGCGAGAGAAATTCGAGGTGAAATCCCTTGTTCCACCCTTTGGGAGTAGCTATGGTGGATCCACCTTCTGGGAGTAGCCATGGTGGAAGTCATGTGTGTGACTCCATAACTTATTTTTTGTTTTCTAATTCACCCTCTAGGAGTAGCTATGTTGAGATAACAATTCTTATTGAGAAAATTTGTGATGAGATTTTGTTGACATTTTTTTGGTTGCAGCTATGTGCGCTTGTCATGTGATGACATTTTGAAGATCTCTCTCTTGCTAAGAGCGAGTGTTGAAGTTATAGCTGCGAGGCAAATCTTCATACCAGTGTTGAGGCACTGTTTAGCTAGGAAACATGTGTATTCATTCCTTTATTTGTTCGATTTTTCTCTTCCTTCTTCTCCTACCTTCTTCGCAATTTTGGAGAGCTTCATATTATTTCAAAATCGCGCATGGTTACATTTATTCCTGTTGTGCATCATGGACTCTTGCATCGTGCATATATGTGGCAGTACACGTGGCTTCTTGGACACTTGGCAACGTGGGTGTGTATCTGCATTCTCCTTCCCCTCGTCGTCAAGACTTTTTTCTTAGAGGCTTCAATACGTATTGGATCCTTACAGCACTCTTTATTGTTGCCAATTCATATTAAGTGTCGATGAATTTATGTTTATTATTTTGGTCGATTCATATTCTTCAAATGGCAATGAATATTGTAACCGTCGGGTGTTGGTTAATCTTTATGCATCTTTGGTATTGGGTCTATTGTATCATGTGCCATTTTCTTTGTTTTGAGTTACAAAAGAAAAAGAAAAAAGAGTTGTGTGCTTGTCTGTGTATCATGAGCTATCTGAGTATTTGTTTGCTGAGAGCAGCTTCAGTTATCGTCTTATATTGTTTGGTGTGTTGCAGAGAAACTTTGTTGTATTGCAGAGATACACTGTTGTTTAGCAGAGATACATTTTTTTTATCACTGAGATATATTTTGTGATTCTGAGTATTTTAGAGACTAGGAGTAACTTGAAGAAAATTCATAAAGAATGCTTATTGATTGACTGAGACTTTACTCAATCATAAGCAAGTGATTTTGTAATTTGTTTTGAGAAACTTAACAAATGAACTATCTTTCGGTGGGTTAGGTTGTTTCCCTCGGTGAGGAGGGTTTTTCCCAAGACAAATGCATTGTGTAATTTAATTGTATTGAATTTGTGATTTCAATTGTTGCAATATTTATTCCTGGTTCATAAATTTAACACCCTCAACACCATTATATATACATTGTACTTACATGCGGTTATGGTGATGTTATGGTGTGGTCATAATATTGTTGTCGGTAATTCTCTGAAATCCATTCCAATAATTATGAGATCAATGAATATGCAATTGTGAGCTCTCTTAAATACATTGTGCACATACTTTTTGATATCTATTGTCTATTCGAATCTAGAGTGATGGCAGAGTAATGGGTCGACCATTCAAACATCAAGTGCTCATAACTGACAATGACGTAGAAGAGGAGTAACATGGGAAGATCAACTGACGCAAGAATTGGTGCGTGTGTGGGAAGTTGTTATTGACCAATACGTGGAGAGGGAAACCAACGAGAGAGCAGTCCCTGAGGGTATAGTACACGACGAACTTTCGGTGCGACCAATGGTGTATGATCTTCTCGGAAGCATCACAAGGGTGCTAGCATGAAACTTGGCTGAGATAGAAGAAAGGCGTACGGAAAGACAGCAGGAACACCGCTGACACTAGATACTACGACAATACAAGGAGAGCGCTTGAAGGGAAGAGGAAAAGCGTGATGACAGCCATCAACGGCAACGCATCCTCAATCCCTATGGAAGGGGTAAATAATATCACTAACATTGAACAAGGACAGAAAGTGTATCCCGAAGGGGCAAGAAGACGAGCACGAAGCCCTACAAACGAGCACGAAGCCCTACAAAAAGCACTGAGGTTGGAAGAACAAGCCGAACGGAGACGGTGGCTACAGAGAATCGCAAAAGGACTGGCTGAAGGAAACACATAAGAGTTACACGAAGGAAACACAGAAGAGTTACTTTAAGGAAACACACAAGGGTTACCCAAAGGGAACACAAAAGGGTTAACCTAATGAAACCCAGAGAACACTGAAGGTGAAAAAGTATATGAGCTGATTGAAAACACTCGACGCTACTTGGGACACCTAACCCTTACACTAGAAGACCTAAGGTACTGTCGAAGGAGCAGAACCAAAGACCTCGTACAGAAGGGAGACAAGGGGTTTGGAAACCGGAAGGATACATAGTGTGGAGCACATCGAAGACAGACGTGTACAGGATACAAGTGTGACCGAGAGTGTTGAGAGGACACAAGGGCACTGCAGTCAACACTATCTATTCGGGTCCAGTGCAGCAAATTCAAGAGCGATTCTAACCAGACCGGGCACAAAGAGTAGGACATAGAAGACCATCACAATGGAAAACAAGCAGAAGTTGTCAAAGTTTACAGGGGATGGGACAAAGGACCTCATACAACATTATAGAACATGTGAGACAATCTGGTCGGCCAATGGGAAGAACGATCAAGATGAGTGGGTAACACAATTTCCCGCAACACTGCACAGGGTAGCAATTGATTGGTTTTCTGAAGTTGACAAAACAAAGGTAGCCTCATGGACATACTTAAAGAAAGTGTTTCAAACAGAATTCAAACTGCTTCACGATGACAACGAGCTTCTCGTAGAGATCTATAGTACGAAGCAAGGCAAACAAAAAAGCATGAGGACGTACAACCGGCAACTTAAGGAGTTACTGGGAAAAATAGAGAACCAACCAGCAGACAAACTGAAGAATTGTTGGTTCGTGGAGGGATTGAAATCCACTTTGAGAAAGATGAGGAAAGTCCTACCTCCCATGTCGTACAAAGATGCATACAACAGTGCTATGGATATAGAAAGCAAGAGCAAAACATCGCGGAAAAGAAGCATGATTCTGATGATGATGACTCCTCTGAAGGGAGTAGCAACAACAAAGAAGACAACAAGAAGGTGCAAGCATTGCAGAAAGATATGCATCAGATGACGAAGGAATTCAAAGCTATGAAGGGGAGCAGCAGCAAGACTGAAGGGGAATTATGGTGCACGGATTGCAAAGAAGAGGGCCACACAAAAGGCATGTGCCCCAAAAATGCCTTCTGCGACATTTGTCAGGTGACGGGACACTCCACCAAGGAGTGCCCATACAACATGAAGACCCAAAGCGCATAAGTGCTCTTCACATAGTAGCAGCCATCGACGGTCGTTGTCGTGGCCACCTTACAACAATCGGCCAACACAACTGCATCGTCTAGTGGGTACTGAAAAAACTTAAGGGGCAACAGAAGCAATAATAATAATAATGGCCACCTGGTAACAATCGGCCAACACAACAGCATCACCTGGTGCCTACCGAAATAAGCGAAGGGGGATCATAAGCAATAATAATAATAATAATAACAGTAATAACAACAGAAGTCGCATACAGTATGATGCCAAAGGTTGGTCATTGATTCAATATCGTGTTTGTAATCAATGGGTACACTTCACCCATGATTGCCCGAAGGAGAGCCCCCAACACCTCTGTAGATGGTGTGGTCCCGACGACCACAACGATGCCAATTGCCCAAAGTTGGGAGTGAACCACTTGAACATCAATGGGTCGAGTGAGCAAGGGGTGTTGGCAACCACAAGGGCCCAAGCGAAGAAAGCCACGTACCCAAACCCTCGTACTAAAAAAGAGAGGTTACAAGAAGCAAAGGCCAACATTGAAAAGGAAATGATGGCAGAGCGGAGGGAAACACATGACGCTGCCAACACTTCGGTACGTACGAAATCTGAACATAATATTATGAGACAAGTGTTGCAGATGGAAGTGCGAGGGAAAATCAAGGACCTCCTGAAAACTATGCTGTCGTTGAGGGCAGCAATCATGAGCACCATAAATGTACCTACCTGTACAACAAACCACACGGAAGTTCTAGCGGTAAACAGTGGACAACATCCCGCGGTAGTGGGGATGGGTATCTTGGGAACCATCCTCACCGACACCATTGTCGATGGAGAATCGGGGGTGAACGTACTGTCCGAGGAAACTTCGAAGTTGGGGAAGCCGACGTTGTGGCCACCAACATTCAATCTAGTGGGCGTTGACCAACACGGCTAAAGTGAATCATAACTGGGAGCGCAACACACTATCCATGTAGAAAGGAGGGCGAAAATTTGTCATCGACTTAAGAACGCACTTAGTAAGCAAGGACTTGGCATCCTCGTGAGCAAAGTTGGAAGAAGAGCCTACGAGAATGGATGAAGGAAGACGGCAGATGGAGCCGAATGAGGGTGACACCAGCGGCCAGGAGGAGTCAGGATAATTCGAGGGCCAATAGAGAGAGTTTTCGAATGACAAGCTGAGGAGAGAGTCGACTAACCGAGGGAGATGCGTTGGACGCAGAAGTGGGAGTTGAGGGCCCTACAGGAGTTGCACCATCAGGCGGTGTCGGTGTCGTACCAGCATTAGTTACCCCTACACCCTTGTGGATGTGCACAAACAATTGTTTTCGCTCCGGCTCTTCTATCTAGAGGCGATCAGTTGATTCCACCTATCTCGTCGAGTGTGACGATGGCAGCCTTACTGGTACCGAGATTTGGGCAGATGCGAGACTCAATCACTTTGACACCTCCTAGTACCAACACTACGATCATGGAGCAGCCAACAGTAGTTGAGACCGTTCTATCAGAGGTTGGAGAGCCCACAGTAGCAGCAGTTTAGCTAGTGGTTGAGAGAGTCTAGCCAAAGGGTTTAGAGCTCGAGGTTGAGGCAGTGAGGGGAGTAGAGGCAGAGCTTGTAGAGCTAGAGGTCGAGGTTATGGAGCAATCAATGGATCTACAAGAGATGCCAAGGGATACGAGTACTAAGTTGGAGGCCCTAACCCTAGTGGCGACCATCGACGCTTGGCTCACCCGTTATCAGCTCACCCCCATGGCACCCATTGGATCCGCACCCCTTTCACCGCAACAGCAGGTACTGATGGCACATGAGATTGTGGATTTGGAGGGTAGTTTACATTTGAGGGAGTTGGAGTTGCATCCCCCGCATGACGTAGGTGTATGAAGAGAAGAATCGGAGGGCAAGGTCTTGTATACATCCAACACGAGGTATCTGAGACTCAGGGTGAGTCGAGTGACCTGGCACAGTACTTCGCAATAGGAGGCAAGCGCACGAAGGATAGTGGCATCGGCTCGATTACGGGCCCATGAGGTGGCAGATTGGGTTGTAGAGCGGTTGTTAGCATTCGCTACAAGAGGTTGCACTAAGGAGTTTGTACGGCGTTTTGAGTCTCAGGGATGGCCTGCTACGGAGACCCTTGCGATGTTGAAGGATTGGGGGCTTCAAGAGCCAATAGGGGAGAGTAGGGTCCATAAATTGCTAAGGAGGATTGAGCAAGAATTCCAAGAGGGCTATTATGAGCTCAAAAGAACCCAGCATGTAACATCTGAGGTTGAGGCCGCATGGTTGGCAGTCGTGATAGCCCGAGAGGAATTGGCCACACGACTCCAGATGGTAGAAGAGGAGTTGGCTCAGCAGAGGACTCAATTGGCAGTGTCGAATAGTTGGCTTAGGAGCGGGCAAAGAGGGCAATAGTGATGGAGCAGTTGGACCTTGGCTTAGTTGTAGTGACTATTCTAGTTGCCCTATCATGCATTCCTCTTCAACCCCTGCGATGGTTGGTTGTTGGAAGTGACCTATAGAATAGAAGCAATCATGAATGGGTTAGTAAGGAGACACTATTGGAAGAGCAGAAAACATGTTCGTCCTCTAAGTAGGCCACCCCAATGTTGGATTGACAATATTTTCTGCCACTTGTGGGCCAGGGGGTGTTATATCACGCCCTTGGGCTTAGTTGCAGTGAAGGCTCTAAGCACCCTATTGTGTGTCCCTCTCCAACCCTTATGATGCTTGATTGTTGGAAGTGAAACCAAACAACAGATGCAATCATAAATGTGTTAGCAAGGAAACATGGTTGGGAGAGCAACGACGGGTTGCCCTTCTAAGTAGGCCACCCCAAAGTTGGATGGACAATAGTTCTTGCCACTTGTGGGCCAGGGGGATATTATCACACCCTTGTGCTTGGTTGCAGCAAATGTTTCAGGCGTCGTATCCTTTGTTCCTCTCCAATCCCTATTATAATTGACCTACATATAGGCTCAATTCCTTGACCATATTGAAGGTTGGCCACAACATGAGAAGAGAGATGCTTGTTTGAGTTGGTCTTGGAAACACAATCTAGAATCTTCTATTGGGTACCATTTTAAAATATTGGGCTACAAAACAAGAGAAGGATTGAAACAAGGTTATCTTCATTTTTTGCTGCAAATGAGGCTGTAGAAAGTCTCTTGGAAAGCATAATGTAGGTTGGATAGCTCATGAAGAAGTGCCAAAGCTTCAGGAAAGACCAACATCTAGTTTGTTGAGAGTAGAGTAGTTTTGAGTTCATAGTTATATTTCAATGTTGGGAATGTGTTGTAAGGGGTTTTGGGGACTGTAGAACATTAGATTTCTATGATGATATGCTATAAAAATATCTCCAGGAATTTCATTCTATGTTACCAGGTTCGCACCCTAAGCCCTCAAACCGGCTTCGGGTGCAAACCTGATACGGGTTCGTTTGCGGGTTCGTGCTAGGTGTTGGGCATTGTGGGTGCGCACGGGTTCGCACGCCCACGAACCCGTGTGCTCCCATAGTGCTGGGCACGCAGAGGCATGAACCCAGATGCACCCACTGAGTACCCGGGCAAACTTGTGAGAACCCACAGCCCAAAGTTGAAAAAGTGTGCCCAAAAGTTAAAAACAATTTTTTTTATTATATTTTATTCCCAACCCTAAATGCCCAGATATGAGGCCTTCAAACACACTTTCACTTTGGCATTGATCAATGATCAAGCACCATACTATGAAATGATTTAGTTTTACTTTTCTGTATATTTTTCTTATTATTTTGTATATACTAATACGTAGTACCCAAAACCCTAAAAAAAAAATTCACGTACCCACGTAGCAGGTTCTCGTACCTGAACCCTGTTGATGTCAGTTTTGTACCACTACATAACATATAGGAATTGAATACCTGATATAGGATATCAAACACTCAACCCTCTCTTGAAAAGTAAATACTCATGAAGAACATGAGAAAAACTCCAAGGTTCCTTACACCTGTGGATACTAACTCAGTTATATTAATGTGATTTGTTGGTTAATCACGTAGGCGGGCTTACGTTGTTCACTCAAGGATGTCAAATTCTCGCTATGATGATGATGGGATTTAGTTTTGCAATGTATACTCAATTGATTTCTCCTCAATTTATATCACTTCCAACTTCACTCATCAAACTCCAACCACTAGGCTACTCACTGTTTTACTACTACTCCTATGGAATTGAAAGATTAGCAAATGGACAGGGATCAAACCTAATGAAAGCTTGCCAGCGGCGCTACCTCCATAGATGCAATGATTCAAGGGAAATTGGACTAGATTACCACACAAGGCTTCCTAACAAGCCGCTAGGATGCTAGTGGCCTAGTATA